>LR753667.1:0-56667 GCA_902729485.2 Mus minutoides
CTAGACTTACAAAGGATGTAAAAAGGATTATCAAGCTACTTGTGGAGTGACTAACAGCCTATTAATATGAATAGGATTTAGGTGCTTTTATTGAATCAGCAATAAAACTCTCCAGTGTGGAAAAGTAGTAGTAGAGACATTTCTCACCTTGTCTGGCTCTCATTGAGAAGCCTGTACACAGTATTTATCTCCTGTTTAAATTTTTTGACATAGAATCATGTCTGCTAAAGCAACATTGCTTCTATTAACATATATATATATATATAAGCATTTCAAGTATAATTTTTATTAATAACTACTAATGATATTTTTAGCTTTTTAAAGAAGTTCTTAAGATCTTGTTGGTATTCCAAAGTAAATTGGGATAGCTGTAATTCAGAGGACAGCTTTCCAGCAGAAATATTTGAGCCCTGTTTAGATTTTTCAGTGTTTCATGTGAGCAGTAGTTATGTATATGAGGCCCTCCAGATCTACTTCGAAGTGACACAAGGACCAAGTCAGGTGTCAGGACTTTTTAAGTTATTCTTCTCATCATCGAACTGGCCTCATCTTTCAAGTGCTCAGTAGCTATGCATGTAATGAGTAGGTATCTTTCATACTAGATGGCCCAGTCTATCATACATTTGAGCCATTTTAGCGAATTGTATCTGTTCAAGGGATGGGAAGGAAAGGCTCCATATAGGAGCTGGAGAGGACCAGGGAGTGAAAGCCAGTGGGCCCCTGGGCGGTGGGTCAAAGATGGGGAGCCCAGTGTAGGGAGATGCTGAACATAGCTGCCAGGAAGTAGAGCCTTTGGTCCTGCTTCTTTCCACTGGAATGTGTTGAAAACAACTGGCTCTTACCTGTTTTGTAGTGTTCTAATAAGCAGCTGATGCATAGTGGGGCTGGGGTGAGGGCCATGCTTGTAGGAAGTTATCCCTGTGTCCAAAAGACTTTATAAAAGCCTCCTTGGAATGCCAGATATCAGAGGTCTCCCAATTCCTTCAGCAACAAACTCCTGATAAGATTGGGTTAGCTCAGTAGTCTCAGAAAAACAGATGTAGTGGTATAAGTATTTCAGGTAAATGTAATTGTTTTTAATTCTTTTTAAAAATGAGCTTTATCTGTATGTATTGAGTCATAACATTGAGTCTTTTATTCAGTAGTACAGAACTTTGTACCATTCCATATACTTAAACTTCAAAAAAGAAAAAGAGAATATACTAATCACACTGAGTGCAGAGAGTCTCTGCTCTGGAATAGACTCCCAGTCATCCTGGGTTTAGGCATTGCTCTCTGCTGACTGCCATGTAAAGTGAGAGCTGAGACTTTGCTGAGGCATGACAGTTCATTTTATTGAAAAGCACTCCTTTGCGCCTAGAGCCTGTGTGGTGCCCGTACCTCCTTGTTCCGAGGGCTGCCCTTGCCTTGAAAGCCTTCCTACTGCATCAGCCTTGGAATGGGCGATATTCTTTGGACATTTCTCACATGTAAGTTACTTCATTTTTGTTTTCTTTGCATAATTTACTTGGGGTTGAAGGATACTCATGAAAATGAGCTATGGATTACAGTTCAGAGCTTAAAAATAATGAAACCTTAAAACCAATCCAAGCAAAGGCAAAGACACTAAAAGGATATTGTTTTCTACCCCTGTTTGAACCACTGTGGGGTCTTTGTGGAAGAGTGGGTCAGTGAGGAGCTGCAGGTTCATAGGATGCTCTCAGGACTGGATAACCATCACTCAGGTGCATCATGGTAGAGGAAAAGAATGAGTGTGAAGACGGACAAGAGATGCTACAGTCTGGAGGACAGGCCTAAGTCTTTATAAGGCAGAATCAGAAGTGTGTTTATAAATCAGTGTCTACCTCACTTGAAAAAGGTCATCACAGAAACACATCAGCAATTATGAATTAATTCTACAATTTACTGCACTTACTATATGCAATATACAGGTTGGTGTGGGACGAGAGTTTTGTTGTTGTTGTTGTTGTTGTATTTGTTGTTGTTGTTGATGTTAAAGCAATAAATATCTGTTGCCTCAGAACTACCATGCCTGTTCTGTAGGGCAGAGGGAATGAATCACTGGTCACTGTTCATTTTAGGTAGAAACAATTTTCGTTAGGTTTGGACTAACAAGAATCTTGGTCGCCCTAAAAGAGAAAACCTTTGGACACCAAATGAAATGAGTAAAGGAACAAAATAAGTCATTCTTTTTCAGTCGGTACTTTTACCAGTCACTCAGAGTCCGTGTAACAATGATGAAACTAGACATCGGTTTTAAAATTGGTGTCCAATATTTTTCCTTAATTCTTTATTAATACTACTTTTTTCAGTAAAGAAATATATGACAGTAATTGCAGAGACAGTGATGATTCAAATTTTTTTCTGTACAGTGATTATCCAGAAAATGAAGAAATAAAGACTCTCCTTCAAGAACAGTTACATGCATTGTCTAAGTAAGTAACTTTGTATTTCATAGAAGATACGAACATGGAAAAGTGACACATTAATTTGACTTTTTAAAACCAAAATTTGGTTTTCTAAGTGCCCACAGTCCATCCCTTGACACAGGTTTTGTTCCTCTTTGAATGAATCTAGACTCTGCCACATATTATAATCATTGTCATCATCATCATCTTGAAAAAGTTATAGTACCTGGTTAATGGCAATTTCAAAATAACTATCACTTTTCTCCAGTTTCCAAAAATTAACATTTGTATTTGATTGGGAAACTGCCGACTTTAAGAATGCTTTCAATGGTGACATCCCTATTCTTGTAGTCAGATAAACTCTGCAAGACTGCACAGCAGAGGCCTGGCCCTAGGGCTCATGGTGATTGATAGTACCCTTCTCCTTGTGAAGTTGGGAGCCAGGATGACGTAACTGCTCTTATAAATTCTGAACTTGTATTGTTACTTCTCTTTGCTTTTTGTTTGGCTGGAAATGTTTGTCCTACCTTTGTCTGGGCTCCTGTCTGCAGCGACATAAAGAAACTTCTGCTTGATCCTGAATTCACTCTCTTGCAGAGGTGCCTGCTCGTTTCCAGGTAATGCTCTCTGAAGTGGAATGCTGAATTTAAGCAATAATTTCAGGTTTTGTATTTTATTTTTATTTTATTGAGGCTTTGTAAAGTTTACAACTCAATATGTTTTGAAAATCTAAGCTCTTCTTTTAGATTTGACTTAGTCTAGTTTACGAGTACTAATACAACACCGGAAGTCCTGCAACATCTCACATGAGATCTGGACTTTCTATGTTACAAGGACTTTCACCTATAGGCAGCTTTTACAAATTATGTATTTGTAAACATACTGATGAGTTGCCTTTAAAAGCAATAAGCTGCACTTCCCTCGTGCTCAGCAGAATCGTGAAAACATTTCCCTCCATGTTCAGAGAATAAGCAGCAGATGGTTTCTGACACTTTATCCAGAAGCTTTTACTGTGAAGCTGAAGGCCAAGCACAGTGCTGTTGGCAAAGCAGGCATACAGAGCTGCTGGAAGGGAAGGGCTCTGTGCGCTCAGGCCTTGTGCTGTTGGGAACCAGGCTAGCCGGCGCACTGCCTTGTGCTTTCCCTAGAGCACTCTGAAGTGGACACTGTTGCTGATGCTTGAGCCCACTCAGGGCAGCCTGCTCAGCCTGGAGAGGAACTTCAGAGGCCTTGTGTTCCTCTTCCAGGCTGTACGGCGATGAATCGGAGCTGCACTTCTGGACAGTGGCAGCCCACTACCTGCACAGCTTGTCCCAGGCCAAGTCTGGGGACACAGTGGTAGCCAAGGAAGGTGCTCCTAAGGACAGGCTGAGCAACCCACTGGACATCTGCTACGATGTGCTCTGTGAGAACACCTACTTCCAGGTGCTGTTGCTTCTCGAGAAAGTCTTCACGGATACTACCTTTGTTTTGAAGTTTTCCTGAGGATCTTAAACTTGAGAAACTTTTGAGCTAACTTACAGTTTACATCCTAAAATAAGTGTTGTGCCTATCTGTATGAGAAAGGCCTGCTTCTCTGCAAGCTTACAAACAGCAAATTTTAATGCATATGAAAATTTTATTAAACAGTCTTGATTTTTGTCTTTAAATGTTTAACTTCGAAAGCTCATTTTAATTAGTTCACTCCAATTTTCAATAAATCTCAGTTTTTCTACTTAAAAAGTCTGATCTAAACTAAATTTTCTTTCTTCCATTTTTCTTTTTTTTTTTCTTCTTATGCCTCCCCCTTCTTTCTTATTTTAGAAATTTCAGCTAGAAAGAGTTAATCTACAGGAAGTAAAACGGTCAACTTATGATCACACGAGAAAATGCACAGACCAGCTCTTGCTGCTGGGCCAGGTATGTCAGTTTCTGTGCTTCAGAGCATTGTTACACACACACACTCTCTCTCACTTACGCATCTCTGTGTATGTGCACACCTGAAAGCATGTCCTTTGCACACACTTAGGCTTTCTTTAACAGTGTCAGAGCTTGTGAGGTGTACACCCGCAGCTAGCTTACTGCAGCTGTAGCTTCAGTTTAGTTTTCTCTGCTGCACCTGGCGATGCTCAGCCAAAGTGGGCAGTCCCCAGCAGTTCTACCAGGCTGGCTTTTATGCTTGCCTTAGAGATGAAGTGCAGTACTGTCGTCAATTCCGAGTATGCTAATAAAACATCCAGGAGCATGTGCCAAAAGCGAGTAGTGTTGCCTGTGGGCTATAGACTCTGACATCACACATTACAACTTTCAAAAGGCTCTGTTGGAAGAATGTTTCCGTAACTAAAGGAGGAGTTTTTCTCACTAGACAGACAGAGCCGTGCAGCTGCTGTTGGAAACAAGCGCAGATAACCAGCACTACTACTGTGACTCGCTGAAAGCTTGCTTGGTCACCACTGTCACCTCTTCAGGCCCTTCTCAGAGCACAATTAAGCTGGTAGCAACCAATATGATCGCCAATGGCAAGCTGGCAGGTAAGGCACTTTGACTGCAGCCGTCAGTGCTGGGCTGGGCTGTTAGAGACATGTCTCTTTATATATGCTACAGGAAACTAGCGTTGCTCATAGGGCGACCACAGCCATGTTAGCAGAGCTTATTTAAAGCATAGAGTGAGGCGTCACTGATTGCAGTGACAGTAGGCCTAGGTCCTGCAGTCCTAGGAGTATCTGAATCATGCTCTAGGATGTATTCATACTTACTAACCTGGTTGCTTAAGGGGTAACATTCATTATAGAGCACTGTCTAATACTCTGTTTTAAAGTTCAGTTCAGTAGCTTCTCACTAGGTCTAGGTTGAATACCCATTTGAAGTAATTAAGTGTGCTCACCCTATATACAAATATAAAGTCAAATGTGGCTTTACTTTTTAATGATTTGTTAAAGAGAGCACTGCAGGGTCAGATGACTGTTCTTCTGTCTTCCAGAGGGTGTTCAGTTACTCTGCTTGATAGACAAGGCTGCGGATGCCTGTCGCTACCTACAGACATATGGCGAGTGGAATCGGGCGGCATGGCTTGCAAAGGTAGGCGTTTCCAGTATGTGTCCCGCTTTCTTCCTGCGAAGCTGCTCCATGTTTGGTAACTTCAGTTCCACCTCTGAATATTAACTAATGATGCTTATTGGAAGACAGAGCTTGCATTGGTGCGGTCAGATGAAAGCAGCTGGCTCCTGTCTGCTGGGGTCTGGTGCATCCAGGTCCCACAGCAGCCTCTGGGCTGTGGAACAGAGCAAAGCCTGGCTGCTTGTTTCAGAGAAGCACCCTCCCTTTGTTTCTCTGTAAAGGGTGTTCTAGCATGGACCTCTTTCTCAGGTTCGGTTAAATTCTGAAGAATGTGCAGATGTTCTGAAGCGGTGGGTTGACCACCTTTGTTCTCCACAAGTCAACCAGAAGTCCAAAGCCCTCCTGGTCCTCCTCTCTCTGGGTTGCTTTGTCAGTGTGGCAGAGACGCTTCACAGGTCAGTTGTGTGAGTCCTGGCTGCTCAGGGTGTGCTGGGTGAGCTGTTGACAGTGCCTCATGCTCTGATGGTGGCGGTGGTACCAGTGTGATGTGAAAGGAGAGTGTGTGAGGCAGAACCTAGAGCATGCAGGGGCATCTCTGGGCCGCAGTTATTTGTCCTAGAGCCTGGAACATTTGCCACTAATATGTTTGCCAAACCTACATGGCATACTTTAAATATAGAAGTCTTTAGACAGTTGGGGAAGACTGAGCCTTGAGAGAGTACTGAGCAGGAGCCCCAGAGGCTATAGGAGGTTATAGTGTGTGTGTGTGTGTGTGTGTGTGTGTGTGTGTGTGTGTGTGTGTGTGTGTGTGTCAAGGTGGGGTGTCTGCCATGAACGCCTCACTCCGGTGGAGGATTAATTTATTGAGAACTAGAGGCAGTAACTTGAGACAAATTTGACCCATGACTTAATAACTCTGGGCAGTGGGTGCATAATTTAGAAAAGCATGTGATCCTAGATTACAGTGGTTTAAACTTAGTGCACAGTGTTTTGTAGTATCCGCCATGAAGCTAGTACCTAAAGAAGAGTGCTCTGCTCTCCTTTATAAACCAGGGCTTAGAGGGCTGTTGACGTCACTTATGGAGCAGTCTGTTTCCACAGAAAATGTGTACAGAGCTCTGGACGGAAATGCATGCTTGCTTTCGCCCACCTAGGGCAGTTCTTGAGAACTATTTTATTTTATTTTATTTTATTTTTGAGAACTAACTTACTTTTGTTCTGTTGACCAGCATGAGATACTTCGATAGAGCTGCCTTGTTTGTGGAAGCCTGTCTCAAGTATGGTGCATTTGAAGTCAGTGAGGACACAGATATCCTTTGAAGGACATGTGTGCTGAGTGGGGAAAGGTATCATCAGCGTTCTGTTGAGGGAGGTCTATGTTGTGGGTCACTAAACCCAGAAGAGAAGGAGAAGAGGAGGAGAAAGAGTCAGGATGGGTTGCTGCACTGCACGTCGGTTAGAGGCGAGGCAGGGAGGACTACCCAGTGAAGGGCTGTCTGTAATGCGTGTTTGAACTTAAAAGAGGGGATGTGGCCCTGGTCCTTTAAAATAGTATTCTTCCAAAATGAGACATTCTGTGGGAAATGTTTTATATGTTTACCTTGAAAATATTGGCTAAAATATTGAACCCCTCCCCTACTCCCCCCCCACTCCCCCCACATACACACACTGTACCCAGGCGAGCCTCTGATGGGGAATAAGGCAAAGCATTGGACATGTGCCCTACAGTCAGGCCACAGTGAGCTGCCCGTGCCTAGGAGCTCTGAATTTCTACTAGCTGTCACCGGGCGACTTTGTTTTAAAAAGAATGCGCTGTGGATATGGCTCCCCGGTCCTTGCATGTCCATAGCTCTGCCTTTTCTTACTGCACTTTTTCTTAGGCTTCTATATTTGGCCTCCTTTCTATATGTTGGCTATGAGCACTATACATATTATTTTTTAAAAAAAGCTAAACTAAATCAATTATTTGAAAAAGTAACTAAAGCCAGGCCATGGACCTGGTCACTGGTGAAGTTGGTCTGGTGTCAGCTTTTTTCAGAACATGACAGAACAGGGCTCTAAGTGCCCAGCTGACAGCCAGGCTCTGTGAAACTCCCACGTGGAGTGAGAGTATGCTCGGGGCTCTGCTCTGTCCTCTGCCATTCCTATTCTCCGACCTCGGAGGAGTGGGCAGTGGACGAATCTGAGGATGCTGGCTGGAGTCTTCCAAAAGAAACATGGTCTCACCTGGAGCAAGGTACAACAAGGTTACCTCCTAATAATGAATTGTCTATGCTCATGACATGCTGCTCCCCATGGCCACCAGGTCCCCTGCAGCATCTGGCTCCAGAGCCTGTGAGGAGCCACACCCCCCCCAACCCTCTTGTGCTCTTCAGTTCCTTAACTGAGGTTTACAGAAGCTCATCGCTGCCATCTATGCAGACTACGCCCGAAGCCTGAAGAGCCTCGGCTTTAAACAGGGAGCGGTGCATTTTGCTTCAAAAGCTGGAGCAGCAGGCAGAGATTTATTGAATGAGCTTGGGTCCACCGAGGAAGAACTAACGGAAGGTTGACAGGCTCTGCAGGAAATCTGATGTTGGAAGCAAGGTGTGAGGAGAGCTGACCTGGCTTGCTCCTGGTCACAGTTATGGTCAGTCCAGACACGTGTGAGGACTTGGCCCTTGTTAGCTGTGGCACCACCTTTTTAAGTCCATAGGTGCTCAGCAGCACAGGCCTATACACTAGGAGCCAGTTCTGTGTCCCAAGTGACCTCAAAATGGGGACACACAGTGGGAAAGTATATGGTATTTATACTTTGGAAAGTGCTTTTAAGATCTCTGTGGATACTTTTCAACTTTTGTAACTTAAAAATTCAAAAAAACTGAATTACTATCCTTTCTCATTAGCTATTTTGAAGATGTTTAAGAAATCTGTAGCAAGAGACGGGGCTTATGATGGACTTTCAGATATGTGCTGTGCTGTGTGTGCCTGTGTTGATAAGCAGTCATTTAGGACACAGCAGGGCAGAAGCATTTGACGAGAGCCCACCACAGCACCTCTTTTCTTGAGGACACAGTGGATTCTTTGCTTTAGGCATTGCTGAACTTTGTATTTGGGGCTCACAGTCTTCATGGAGCACGTCTAAGCTTAATGTTTAGTGTTCGTGGTCTCTGATGGTCTGAATTTTAACTCCCAGGATATGTTCCAAAAACCTCATTTCTGAAGCCTCTTTTGTACATTTCCCGCCTTTGTTTTCTTCCACTAGATGAAATTATTATAAATTATTACTCAGAACTTAAACATCTGTAACTATAAAAATGATAAATAAAGGAAAATCTCAGCCAAGACTTTGTTGTTTGAGCCTTTTCTTTTGAGATGGGGTCTTTTGGCCCCACACAGCCGAATGGACAACAGCTTTACCCCTACTGTATCTTTTCAATATTGTGTTTTACTGAGAAATACAGCTTCAGGTCAAATTTAGTCACTGGTTCCCAGCAACTTGCGGTGGTTTCCAGCAACTCCATCTTCCATTGTTAAAGTTAGGGAAGTCAGGTTGCTTCAGTTGGATAGCTTGTTCCAGACCCCATGTGGGACCTTGGTCAAAAGACTGGGTATGAGGTGGGTAAAGAGAGCTTAGTCCATGTTCTGTGGTACCCAGAGGTGCCAGCTTACTTCCTGCAGCTTCAGCATTTGAAGAAACGAAGCTGGCTGGCATGGAGACTGGAGAGGAGGGCTGTAACAGTTCGGCTCCCACATCTTGCATAAAATAGCTTAGAAAGGAGCAGGGGCACGTGTGTCCCAATTGTAGAGAGGCCCTAGGCTGAGGCGTCCTCAGGCTTGATGGCTGGAGCTCCATATGGTCCCATAGAGCAGAAGCAGCAAGTGGAACTATCAGAATGAACAAGGCTGCAGTAAAACAAACAGGACAGGAAGAAACTGACACCGGACTGCACAGGCCCCTGTATTGGGGGCAGAAGCAGACGCATGAAGACATGGGGAAAGGGCTTGTACCATTTTCTCAAGAAGCATTGGGTTAATGTGTGAGTGCTACTCATTAATCTTAGTGTTACCGACTAAGTGGTTACCGACCTTTCCACTTATCTCACATTTACTCTCGACTGAAAAGCAAAAGGCATCTGGCCTCCAGTACTTAGAAACCAACCATGATGATTAATGATGTCTGATCCACCAGGATCCTTCTGACAGCCTCACGGTGTTTGGATTACACCAGACACAAACGCTAAGTCAAGGGATGTCTTAACTCCTTGCTGCTTTCTAGACTCTGCTGGTAACTTTAGTGAACCAGGCTGGGACTGCTTTATAACCAACATGCCTTGCACCTGTTGGCTGCTAGGAGCTTTGCTGAGTCACCACTTCAGGACTAGACTCCAGAACACATTTGATTGTCATAACTCTGCAGTGGGCGTCTAGTTTTTCAAAAACTTGCTGAGCCCCCAAAGTCCAAGTTCACACGGCTGTGTCAGAAGTACAGTTCTATGGTTTCATGTTAATTACTCTACACTTACTGTGTTATTCATGCCGTGTCTCAGGGTTTCTATTGCTGCAACAGAACACCATGACCAAAAGGCAAGCTGGGGAGGAAAGGGTTCGTTTGGCCTACACTTCCACATTATAGTTCATCATTGAAGGAAGTCAGGACAGGAATTCAAGCTGGGTAGAAATCTGGAGGCAGGAGCCGATGAAGAGACCATGGAGGTGTGTTGCTTACTGGCTTGTTCCTGTGGTTTGCTCAGCTTTGCTTTCTTAGAGAATCCAGGACCATCAGCCCAGGGGTGGCACCATTCACAATGAGTGTGGCCCTCTCTCATCAATCACTAATGAAGAAAGTGCCTTCCAGCCAGATTTTATGGAGGCTGGTAATCATCCCTTTCTTGTTATATTTCGTTTCCTTTACCAAAATGGACATAGTATTTTATTGAAGTCAATTCTCAGAAAATATAGAGTGCCTGGTCTGCTTAGTTTAACAAGCATGGATAGGTACACACTTTCAACAGAAGGGAATGATCTGTCATTTTATGCTTGCGTCCCTGAAATCCATAGAGAAGTATTATTGTATTTGTTCTTGTCTCAGTGCTGTGACAAAAAAACCTGATAAACAACTTATGGGAGGGAGACCTCATTTGGGCTCACCACTTTGGGGTACAAAGACATGAGGCAGGAGATCACACTGCATCCATAGGATGTCTAGTGTAGGCAGGAAATAGGATCCCATTCTAAAACTTCCAGGACTTCCCCCAGTGACCCACTTTCTCCAATGAGACTCCACCTAAAGGTTTCACAACCTTCCTGCAGCCTGTGCCACAGCTAGGGACAGGGTCTTCCAACTCACAAGCTGATGAAGATCATGTCATATTCAAACCAAAACATCAATTTGATTTTTCCCAACAGGCTAACCAGTCCTGAACCTTCCCACAAAGTCCCACAGAACATTCTCAGTACCTCTTGTTTGAGATGGCCCTGAACACTTCAGAGTAGCATGTACCCTGCCGAATCCAGACCTGCATGCCCGGTTCCCTCAGCAACACTGCACCTGTCTCATGCTAGGAATATGCCCAGGATCCAAGGTCCCCTCTCAAAGCAGCTAGAGAAGAGAGGAGGTCCAGAGGCCTGGCAGGAGATCAGGGCAGGCAAAGGAGAGTGAGCTCGGGTGAGTGCATCCTGCCTGCCCCCTAACCTCAGCCTCCCAGGTGAAGCTTGTCCTTGTATCATCTGATTCACATAGCACTGTAGAGAGAAGAGACACGGGTGACACACTGCCCTGAATCCTCATGTTGAGTTTCTTGGGACACTAGACTTTCAATTCTAAAATTCAGATATTCCCTGGCAAACAGGAGTGGTTGGTCATCCTACTGGTAAGAGACAAAAGGAAATGCAAGGCCTGGTACATGCAACACCCAGCCCCAGCCTTCTCCACTCTCCAGCTCTCTAAAGCAGGGGGAGCTGACGGGGTCTGACTCAATGTTCTCCTTTAGGGAGTCAGTTGAGGAAGAAGCAAGACGAGGCAGTCTGAAGCTGGCTGGGCCAGGATGGAGAACTGCTGGTCAGGCATGTGCTGTTGGCAGGAAAGAAGGGCTTGCAAAGCATTTCTCAAACCTTTGTGTGGCAGTTTGGACATTCAAAGACCTACTTGCAAAGCGGAATAACTGAGACCACTGTGGTTTGGGTGTTCTCCTCGTGTGCAGAAACCACTGCATGCCCACGCTCTATCTTCATCCTTATTTTTCTTTTAGATGAGTACCAGATGTTTAGAGGGAGCTGAAACAGTACCTGTTGGCTTAAAAACCACAATATCGTTCCTCGGAGTCAGCTCTGTTCCTTGGTCAAGGTCTTTGGAACCTTAGCTCTTTGCTACTGGAGAGTCCCTCTGTTTTCAATTATAACGTCAGTGAGGGATGGCAAAGGGGCAGCATGGTCCATTTTCCCCTTGGGTGGGGCTGCTGTGGCTGCGTCCTTCCAATCCCGATCTCTATTCTTAGGCCCAGGGTCAACTTCCACTTGAGAATTCTGGTAGGCATATGCTCTGTAGACATCCTTGGCCTCACAAGCAAAGCTTGATCAGCAGAGATGGAAAGGAGATGGAGCCAGTGATCTGTGTGGACCATATTCCTTTGCATGGTATCCTTACAAGCAGAGAGAACATGAGGAAGCTACGTGAGAAGAGGTCTTGCTGTGACAGATGGTATACTGTCAGAAGCCAAGCAGCACCAAGCACATCATAATAATCTAGGAAGAAACAAGGAAGGTGCCTCTGCAGGGAGCCCAGCTGTTCATGCCAGCTTCAGACTTCTGCTTGCAGGATGGGGAGGCTAGGTTCTATGTATTGAAGCCACCAAGTTTGTAGTCCTTTGTGATAAAGCTCTTGAGAGCCAGTCTACCTCCATTGACCCACAGTGGGTAGGCGGAATGTCTCAGAACCTTCAGAAGAGTGGTAGCTCAAACACTTCTATCTCCTGGCTGAAGGTGGGAGGAGGCCCCTGCTTGGCCTTGCTATGGTCAGTGGGATTTCGCTACTTTTTTGTTGGGGGATGGTGCCAGGATAGAACCCAGAGCCTTGTGTATATTGGCATAAGCCTCCAGGACCATCTAGGAGGAAACATTTGTGACAATGAGATAGGTAGCCTAGAGGGCTCGAATTCAGTGCTTAGGATCCCAAACCGGAGTGAGCTGTCACCAGAGAGGCCACAGGAAAGGAGCCATGCTGAGTAAGCACCTGTGGTGAGTGCCCTGTCTATGTGCTCACTACAAATATGGCAACCCGTGTCTGACTTTTACCCCATGGTGGACCTCTGGTGGTGGCATCCACTCGTACCAAAGCTTGGAGAATCCTAGGTACTGCTCAGACCCTCTGTAGACACGCCCACCCTCCTTATCCCTCTGAGCCCTCTCTTTGGCAATCTTTACTGGGAGAGCAGATAGAACTGAAGAAGCCAGAGTGGCCATCTTTGTCTATCTTTATTGTTTGCTTCTAAGGTGCTAGGGGTTGAATTTGGGGCTTCTTACATGGGAACCAAGCCCTTTACCACTGACCTAGAACTAAAAGGTTTGTTTTTTTCTTTTTCCTGTTGTTGGTTTGGTTTGCTTTGGTTTGATTTGGCAGTCTCCAGACATGGCCCTGGCTGACTTGGCCTGGAACTCTCTATGCACGCCAAGCGCCAACACACACTTTTTAAAAAGATTGCTTCCTGGTAGGCCTGCCTCTCCATGAGCCAGGTTCCCCCCAGCCCACTCCACCTTCCGTTCTCACTGCCATTTGTAACAGCTCCTGTGCTCTGCCAGCATTTCTCCAGCCCTCTGCTGACCAGAGACTCATGGAAACCAGGTGTCCAGACTCATACCCCAGGGTCCAGTTTGTCAAAACCTCTGGAGCCATAACAGTGGCTGGGGAAAATCCAGTCTCTGGTTTTAAGCTTTTCAGACTTCTGGATCCAAGAATGCCTTTTCCCAACATGTATATCCCAATCTGTATTCCATGGGATCACGACAACCAGTGAAGTATTAAATATTTTAAGCATTATCAGGGCCAAATAAATTTAGGAGATGCCAAAACTCTGCATGTTTCTTTGTAGCAGACCTTCTCAGTGCCTTTATGATGCAAATTACGTTGCTCCCCAGAAAGAAAGCATAGGACATTAGATATTCTAAGATTCTTGATCTATCAAACAGTTTGGGTTGCTGTTGTTGTTTGACCAGTAGGAGAGCTTGTCCCACCTCCTCTACATTCTGCCTGCTTCTGTCTGTAATATTCCCAACTTCCTCAGTAAAGATGTCTCTTTCTTCCTTTTCTCCTGAGTTTTAGGAGAATCGTCTGGCCTTCCTGTCTGCCTTACACTCAGTGGAATAGTACAGTGTCCTCCACCAGCTTAGTCCCAGCAGCAAGCTCAGTGGCTTGCCTTTGGTTTGGTTTGGCTTAGTTTTTGTATACCAGATTAGTTTCAAACTTACTATGCAGAAGGTTGTAGACCACCATGTATGTGCTGGGAATCAAACCTGGTCCTCTAGAGGAACAGCAAGTGCTCTTAACTACGGAGCCATCTCTCCAGCCCCACAAGTCCACTTTTGAGTGGCATAAAAGGCTTCTATATTCCAAGACCAGGCCATACTCTTCTTTTGGATGCTGTCACATGCCCCACTCCCATGATGGGGTCATCCAGAAACACGTGTGCTTCTTAGTACACCGTAGTCATGTGTTGCTCTTGCTATCTGGTACACCTTTCCCTCTGTGAGTTCTGGAAGCTGGCATCTCTGCCCCGCCCCCAACACCTCACATCTCCAACCCCTCCCTGCTTCTAGACCAGGAGCCCACTACTGACCTAACACCATAGTAAAGGACCAGTCGACGGGCTCCAAGTCTGCAGCGTCAGCACTTTCTACCCAGGCACCCGATCTTGACTTCATGAGTCAGAGTGCGGGACATGCCCAGACCGTGGTTAGCGAGAGCCTGCGGCTGGTCCAGAGATGAGACTCCTGGGCCTTAGGCACAACTGATATCCATGCTCACTGCTCCTGCTCTGCATAATTAGCATGAGGAAAATGTTTCCTCTCTCCTGTGGTTACGTTGTTAATGTTTCCCCTTCCTTTTCCTCATGGAGGTTCCATGCCTTCTTCTTACCCTCCCCCCACCCCCGTCAGGTCCCTTTAGGTCCTTCTTGCAGCTGTTGCATCCAGCCATTTAAAAGCAATGGTGTCTGCCATATGTGGCTCTGTTGGAATCTGTAACTTCCTCTTTGCTTTCTGTTTCGCCTTCCTTTGCCCTCCTTTTGGATTTACACTCCTTCACTATCCCACTTCCCTCCTAATTATGTTGTTTGTAGCATTCTCTTCTACCAATAATGTGTCTAGTTACACCATTTGCCCTTGACTTACACTCCAGCATAAATTCACGCTTTGGCTATTTGTCCCTGAGAGCATCCTACTCCCGTTATCCCTCTCTTGGTTAGTGCCCCATTATTTCCATGTATGCCCCTTCCCATCCCCCATCAGGACATCTGCCATGCTGTCACTATCCATTTAAACTCAGCCATGTCAGAAGGGCCTGAGTCTGTCCCTGGCTTTGCGATTTTAGAGACTTGCAACCTTTCCAGTTCATTTCATCCATGTAGATATGAACTCTCACATGTTGAAGATATGAACCCTCAGTGCCTACATCCCCTTGCCGTGCCGTGCTATGCCCCCCTGCCATGGTACCATAAGCCCGAAGAAGCAGCTTCTCACATACGTCTCCTCAGTCAGATTCACACTAATATTTCCAAAGTAGCTCTGTAGCTCTGCTAGCTCTCCACAGCCTTCTGAAGGGTGCACTTCAGCGCCCAGCTTCCCAGTCACCACTTTCAAACCTAAAAAAAAAAAAAAAAAAAACAAAAACCTTTGACCATTTCCTGCTGCAGGAGTCAAGATAACAGAGGCCCTGAGCTCACCCGCTGGCCCACAGCTGTGCCGTGCTCCTTGAACCTGCCGAAGGAGCATCCTCCTCATATAGTTCAGCAAAGATACCAGAGGTTTTCATACGAGTGGGCTCTAGTGAGCAGAGCAGCAAACAGCAAGCAACAGGGCACTGGGAGACAGACAATGACGGTGAGGTCAACAGCTGGATTCTTTTCTAGATTCACTTAATGGTTAGAGTAACCATGAAAGTAAAAACACACAGTATCGCTGTATTTTCAGTTGGGTGGCTAGAGTGGCTTGACTGACTCCTGGGATAGAAGGAGGGCATCATCAGCTCTCATATCTGCTGATTGTGAAGCTGTTCGTACTGACCACAGATGGGAAAGACTTGAAAACAGTAGCATGCTGTCGCTTGGCATGGCCTGCCTTGTCAGGCCCATTGAACATGGCAGACTGCATTGAACATGGCAGACTGCACTGAACATGGCAGACTCTTGATCAGGGTGCTGTTCTCTGGGACTCAGGCTGTGGATATTTGCACAGCATTCACGGTGAATTTGGTATTATGAGGATTCTAGAGGTGATGTAAAAGTGTTCAGGGCTGAGATCCAGTGATGGCTCAGTGTAAAGTGTTTGTGGGACCAGCGTGAGGGCCCGAGTTCAGGTAACTAGGATCTCAGCCCAGGGGAGGTGGAGCGTCTCCAGTGTGCTGGCCAGCCAGTCCAGCTGGACTCCTACTTCAGTGAGACTACTGTCCAAAGAAGCATATGGCCAGAACTGGTTGAAGAAAATACTTAGCATATACTGATGGCCTACACACACACATACACACACAGACAGAGAGAGAGAGACAGAGAGAGAGAGAGAGACAGAGACAGATAGAGACAGAGGGAGAGAGAGAGACAAAGAGATAGAGACAAATAGACAGACAGACAGACAGACACACACACACACACACACACACACACACACACACAGATTGATTTGTGGAAGTGCAGGCGTTGTATTTGAACACCACTGTGTGCTGTGACGTCTGTGACTTTTGTGTCTTGGAATCGGTCTCTTTGAAGCCTGGGGTTCATATCACGGAACTGTGAACTTGATTTCTGTTGCCTGACTAAGGTTCCAGTGGGCCCAAACTTTTCCTTTTATGGAGAACTCTAATCCTAAGGCTCCTGAGCTAATTAGAAAATGAAGGGTTTGCAGAAGAGAGCAGCCCTGGTGTTGAGGACATGGCAAAGGTGTAGCCTCTCTTCCCTCCCTGCGCGTGATGGCTAACTCCTGAGCTCGGGGCTCTGGGCTCTGGAAAGAAGGCCAGCAACAGCCACTCTGCTCCAGTGGACAGCACAGCAGAACGGGAGACCCCGAGAGTCAGAGCTTTTGATCTTTCAAAGGGGGCTGAAAGTTCAAAGAACGATGTGCTGTATCAGATTTTTAAATATTGGCTTGACTAAAAAGAATCCAGTCCAAGCCAAACAAAATACATCTCTAAGCCAAGATCAGCCTTGCATGGACAATGTGTGCCTTCTGTGATCATAAAAGTCAGAAAGCATAGACATCAGGCTTCATCTTGCATCCCCGTGCCGCTGCACTCTGAGAAGTAAAGAATGCTAACACAGAGCATCCTGCTGCTGCTGTGCATCCCAGGCACACATGGGCTTCTGCTCCTAGCCACCTGAACAGTCCTGGGTTTTATTTTCTCTGCTAAAGTCATGGGAGCTATGGCTTAGACTTCTGGGGTTTATATAGTTGCCCCAGTTATTTTCATATGCAGCCATGATGACATTTTCCTCTGTTTTCTAGATACTCTCCTTTCTTCCCATCAGTACAGTGGTGACCAAGAGCTGCTGTGGCCCCGATGGTTGCCTCAGTAGTCAAAGGCTACAGTGACTTAGAGGAGGCCATCTTCCTTGAAAGTTGTCTGCAGACATCCTGGCTCACATTTTGGACCCATCTCAGGGATAAGATATAGGATGTGCTATCTGGCATCAAAAATCCTCCTCCTGTCCCTTCCTGGGTAGACTGGATACTTCCCAACTTGAGTTGTATCTCTCCATCTTCTTGTAGAATGAAAAGCAGAATTCTGTGAGCAGTTTGTCTTTTTTGTTTGTTTGTTTGTTTGTTTGTTTGTTTTTGTAGGAGGATACCTAACAAAGGAAGGAAGGAAGGAAGGAAGGAAGGGAGGGAGGGAGGGAGGGAGGGAGGGAGGGAGGGAGGGAGGGGAGGGGAGGGGAGGGGAGGGAAAGAAGCTTTGTTCTGGAGGGCTTTTTGAGGGTACTGTCTCTCATGGTGGGGGAGTTTAGTAGCAGGAGCTTGGAGCATCTACAGTCAAGAAGCAGAGGTGAGCACTCATTATCTTTTCATTCATACCAGAACCACAACCCATGGGATGGTGCTGCTCATAGGTAGTGGGAATCTCTCCATCCTAACTAGCTAACTAGCCCTGTCTATAAACTTCCTTACAGACATGTTCAGAAATTCTTCTTCTAATGATACTAGATTGTGTGAAGCTGCCAGTTAACGCTAGTCATCACATGACTAGCAAGGCCTGTTTTCTGGTTGTTCTTGGTGTCCACATTCCTGTGAGTGCTTAAAAGTGAGTTCTGCCCCTCTAGAAAGCACCAGCCCCAGATGATTCAATAGCCCTGGTCTTGGCGTCCTCAAACTTAGGGCAAGCTCCCTCCTATACCCTCTTCCCTTCCTGTGTTACCAGATCTTGTAGACAGCACCATAACCCTCAATGATGAGACTTGGGGCCAGGTTTACTCTAGGACATGGAGCTAGCACGTGACTCTAAGTGCTCACTACCATAGTGTGTAGAAAGGATTCTTTGGAGCCCAGTGTAGTGGCTTATACCTACAACTTCTGCAGTAGGAAGGCTGAGGCTAGAGGATCATTATGAGTTTGAAGCCATCATGGGCTATAGCAGGAGTTCTAGGCCAACCTGGGTGGGATCCTGTCTCAAGAAGGAGGAGGAGGAGGAGGAGGAGGAGGAGGAGGAAGAAACTTGTTACTGGTTCCTGCTGTTGATGTCAACCCCTTACATGGCTTGTTCAGTAGGCCACAAGAGCCACTGCCCATGCCTATTGCTCCCTTCAGGGCCTGAGCTGGCTCTGACCCGTTCAGTGTTCACACTCACAGTCTCTCTTGCTCCTCTGGAGTTGGGTTCTTCCCACATGGAAACACTTGTCTTCTTTGCGCTTGCCTGGAGTGTCCAAGCCCCAAGGTGTTGCCATGTTCACAAGTACACAGATAGCCTCTGTTGGTTAACCTTCATGTCACTTTGACTGAATCAAGACAAGACACTTGGGGATTAGTAAAGTATATTTCTGGATTTGTCTGTTGGTGTTTCTAGAGGTAACTAAAAGTGGAAGGTGAGCCCTGCAGGTATGTAGGTAGCACCGTCCTGCAGGCAGGGGATCAGAAGTAAGAGGGAAAGAAAGAGGAAGGCCGCTAGGATGGTAGAGTCTCTCTGCTTCCTGAGCACCGGGAGGTGAGCAACCCATGCCACAGAGACTCTGCCTTACCTCCTTCCTTAAGCAACAGATCTAGCCAAGCTTACACTGAAATCTCAGAACCTGTGAGCCAGAATAAACTCTTCTGTAACCTGTTAATGTCAGGAAGTTTTTCACAATGACAGAAACACCAAAACAAAGTTTAAGAACATCACCACTGTCTTCTCAAGGTATTATTATTATATTATAATCATATTATTATTAAGAAAAATCCCACCCAGGGATCTTCAAGATCACTGAGTACTCTTGAGGGCATGAGATAGCCCAAAGGGGCAAGAATAAGATGGACACTAGTGTTCAGTCTCTGCCCTCCCTCTCCTTTCTTGCTGTGATACTCTGAATGAGAATGGCCACGCAGGCTAGTAGGGACTGGCGCTATTGAGAGGTGTGGCCTCGTTGGAGTGGGCATGGCTTTGTTGGCATGGGTGTGGCGTCCTTGGAGCAAGTGTGTCACTGAGGATGGGCTTTAAGGTTTCCAGATGCTCAAGCGAAGTCTAGGATGTCTCAGCCTCTTCCTGCTGCCTGCGGATCAAGATGTAGAACTCTCAGCTACCTTTCCAGAACCACACCTGCCTGGATGCTGCCGTGTTTCCAGCCATAACAATAATGGACTAAACCTCTGAAACTGTAAGCCAGCCCCAGTTAAATGCTGTAGTCATGTTGTCTCTTCACTGCACTAGAAACCCTAACTAGGAGACGTTCTTATCTTTCTTTACAGTCTAGGTAATGGCTTTACCATTCACCTGCCCCATGCAGGCACCAGAAGCATCTTCCACTTCAGAGCAAACAGGAAACTATCTCTTAATTGCCCTTCTTCTGCCTCAAGTCTCCAAAGCTGTCTGTTCTCTTTGACTGGAGCTCAGTCTCCAGGTGCTCTGTTACAACCCCTCTCCCTTCAGCAGCAGCAACAACAACAACAGCTGCTATCACTACGACGCCAACAATGACAATGACAACTACTTCCTCCTCCTCTTCTTCTTCCTCCTCCTCCCCCTCTTTCTTATAGAGAACTTGGTGTTAGTGTTTATACAGAAACCACTTTACTAACTGAGCTGTCTCCTAAGACCTATATAAAGTCTATCATTAAGATTATCCTATACTGAAATAATTTAAGTCTAGTTGTAAAAGACTCTGCTTCTACATCCCCAGGCACCATCCAGTGCCTTCTCAGGACTGCAGCTCACCTGGAAAGGGTGAGCACTGGGGAGTCCTCGTGCTCTCAAAAGCCCATGCTATCCACGCCCTCTCCATGTCGGAGCATCCAGGAAACTTCATATATTACAGCCACTGCTTGCTTGACTAAGCCAATTCATTTAAAGTGAGATTCCATCTTCCTTTGGATTACAAGTCCAGTGAGGGGCCTATCTATTGAGTCCCTGAGTGAAATGTTGCTGTTGGTGCAGGAGTAACCACCTCACTGAAGAGGAGGCAAGCTCAGGCCTGATTCTGTGTGATTCTGGAAGCCCTGCCCATTCTGAACATCAGGTTCCCCATCTCTCAGGGCTGCTGTGTCTGAGATGCAAGGAGCTTGTGTCCTTGTGTCTCAGCCAGCCGTGGCCAGCAGAGGGCAGCAAAGATCAGTACATGGAGTTTAATCACTTCCCAGAAAGAGAACTCTAGTCCACTAGTAACTCTCTTGGTAGAACCCCTGCTGGGTGGTTCAGCACTCCGGAACCATTAGCCACAGGAGCAAGATATCCCTGATTCCTGATTGATACTTTTTTTTTTTTTGTACAGAAGCTTCCCACGAAGTCTTCTCTGAGTTTTAAATCAGCACCATAATCCCTCTGCCTACAGAGAAAGGCCTGGCAGGGAAGATGTGGCCTATGGTCACATGCTGGTAGCAGGCTCAGGACAGGGCACAGAACTCTTTATGCTACCTCTTTCTAAGTTCACTGTCTCTCATTGGAGTGAAGTAGGCCAGTGCCTTGGGGGCAAGGCTCCCTTCTGTGGGAACTTAGGGGCATGGAAGGACTGTGGGATGTATGAAGGGCAACAGTGAGCTCCCATGCGGGTCTCAGGAGTTCCACTCCACAGGCAGCTGGAAAGAAAGAGCCTTTAGCAGATCTGACCAGTAGGTGATTCCTGGCAGCGCCTCGGCCACACATCTGGTCTTCATGCCCCTCCTCTCCTAGAGTCAGGGTTTCCACATCCCTGAGCTCTGGATCACTGAGCAAAATCTGCAACTCCCCTGGTGTCACCTGCAGCCCCACACTGCTGCTGGTGTCAGGGGCACTAGAGTGTATACATTACAGTCTCCTGAGATGCAAGGATGTGTCCGTGTGCCCGTGTGTCCGTGTGTCCGTGTGCCCGTGTGCCCGTGTGTCCGTGTGTGTGTGTGTGTGTGTGTGTGTGTGTGTGTGTCTGTCTGTCTGTCTGTCTGTCTGTCTCTGTGTGTGTGTGTGAGAGAGAGAGAGGCAGAGACAGACACAGACAGACAGACAGACAGACAGACAGACACAGACAGAGAGACATTGAAAGGGTGAGTAATCCCATCAGGCCCCACTGCCCACGTTCTATACACTCCATGCTGATTAATCAACCCTTGCTAACTGAATTTGAAATCACTTGGGAGACACAGCCCTTGGGTGTGTCTGTGACGGAAGGTCTAGGGAGGTTCAGCTAAGGTGGGAAGGTCCATTTTAAAAGTAGGTGGCACCATGCCCTGGACTGATGTCTTGCACAAAGTCAAAAAGAGAAAGCAAGCTGAGCACGGGCGTTCATCTCTGTTCCCTGACGGAGTCAATGGGACACCCTTCATGCCCTGCTGCATGCTTCCCCGACACAAAGGACTGTGTCCCCTTAAACCGTGTGTCAGAAACAAGCCTGCCCTTTCCTTCCTTAAGTTGCTTCCCCATGTACCACAGCAGAGGGTGGCCTCCTGCCTGCCACCACCATCACACTTAGACGAGACTGTCACCTGCGGGACATCAAAGGGATCCGGGGAGAGACACACAGACCTAAGGTGGGCGCCCACAGAGGCTCCAGATCCAAGAGCACACCCTGGTCTACGGAGCCCCACAGACAGGCAAGGCTGCAGGAGACTACCACTCTCAACATCTCTGTCGACTCCCCCAGTCCCAAGATCTAGTGACTGCACTGATGCCTGTGACCCCTACAGGATCCTACAGGCCCCGAGGACTCTGTTTAGCACAGGTGTGAGTGCTGTCATCTGGCTGGGACTCACATCTGTGACGGGCCTGGAACACAGGGGTGTGGGTCTGCAACTAATTCCTGCAGGCTGGCGCTCCGTTCTTTCACTGAGGGCACAGAGCGTTCAGGACGGTCAGACCCTGGGCCTTGGCAGATACCTAGAAGGGGTGCAGGCTGGGCAGCGTTGCTCACCAGCCACTCAGTTGCTCCGATTTTGGCCTCTTTCCAAACAGACAGCAGCAGTCTGGGGCCCAGTGGCCTGCTTTGGAGATGGGGCATGAGAGGAAGCTCATTATAAAGGGGGGGGGGTTGTCGGGAGGATAGGAAATCTGCTCACATGGCATTTTCTGGGCACAATGCCACCCTTTAGAATCAGTAGAGGCAAGAATCTACAATTTAGCCACCCTCACTCCCGTGGGTAACTTCCACTGTTGGGCTATGTGTGAGAGACCCAATTTAGGAGTAATCTTTTAGTCTTGCAATGGACAGATATTTACAAAACACTTCCTCTTGGCACCGTCCCACTCCTGCCCCTGTGACACTGTGGCTCTGAGACAGCTTTCCCAGGCAGTTTCCCAGAATTCCTCAGGCCTCAACCCCACTTCCTCCTTTGGAGTCATCTTTTCCAAAATGGCTGCCCTCTCCAGGTTCCTTCTTCTACCACTATCCTTTCTTGGATCCTTTCCCACAGATGCGCATGAGCTTCACAGTGATTGCTCTCAGTGCCTCCCCTCCCAGATAGAAGCCCCTCTCAGGCTCACCCTCACCTCTGAGGTGATGCTAAGATCACCTCTTTATCCTCAGAGCTGTTAGGATAGAACATGCTCAAGAAATGCCTGTGGAATAAGGGAGGTCACTCTCACACTCTCCTCCCACTGGGGCAGGCACCTGTTGAAGAAAGAGAGGATTTGAGAGGAAGAAGTCAGTGGGGAGTGTGTGTGTTTGGGGGGGGGGACTTTGAAGCTCAGAGACTGGCATGGTGAGCTGCCCACCCCCACCTGTGAAAAGAGAACCCCCTAGGAAAGGCAGAGTTGGCCCACGCGGAGCAGGGTCTCCGATGAGAAGGGACCAGTGTGGACGCCAGCATTCTTCCTGGAGCGGCATCTGTCTGGACAGGTAGAAGGGAGGCCCTGGTGGGTTCCTGGAACCTCTGCAGAGCACGCTTGCATGTACTTGCTCAGCTGGCACGCCATGAATTGTTTTGGGGCTGTCTTGTTAGGAGATTAAGTTTTCTTTTAAAAAGACGGGGGAGAGGAAAAAAAGAGTCTCTAGCAGGGGCCTGAGTGGAGCTGACCTCTGAGGAAGAGATGGCGGCAGAGTCTGACTGGCACTGCGTTTGTCTAATTAATCTTCTTGTCAACAGAGTTGTTCTCTGCCGGTGCCAGCCCTGACATCATCCTGCAAGCTTGTCACACCGGTTCCTATCCAGCTACAGAGGCCTCTCTTTGCTCCCTGCTCACAGCCAGGCCAGCATGGATTGCTGTATGGCATATATCTGTGCTCAGCATCATGGCTAAGGCTGCATCTCCAGGGAGGAGACAAGAGGGAAGAGACAAGAGCCTTCCCCAGCCTCTGACTTATAGGGGTCCTGTAGATCGTGGCTGATAGGAAAGCTGGTCAGGGAGCATGGAAGTAAGGGGCGCTTCAAACTGGAAGGAGCCTGGTCACTACATGGAGCTAGGCATTGGTTTTTAGGCAGGGTTAAATTTCAGGGGGGGTGCGGGGCGGGCAGAACTCAGTGGTAGGTATAAAGCACATGGCTCTAGACTTCACTGGGTTGCCCCCAAAATAGCCCTGGAAAATTTGAGTGGTAAAGCTGCAACATCTGCCTTTAAGGATCTAAGAAGGGATGTCACACTGACCCAAGCTTCCCTGGCCGGGGACACTGGTGTCACAGTGTGAGTTTAGGGCCCTTAACTCAGGGCTCAGACTTACAGAAAGAATGTAGGGCTCTTATGCCGGATGGGGCTTCCTGGGTGACCATACTGTACCTCTGT
Source organism: Mus minutoides (assembly GCA_902729485.2). NCBI lineage: Eukaryota > Metazoa > Chordata > Mammalia > Rodentia > Muridae > Mus > Mus minutoides. Next base: position 23,992 of record LR753667.1, read on the forward strand.
AGGGACTTCTTAAAGTCAAATTCAGCCACACAAGCCCTCCCTGTCGGTGTCATTGTCAGTGTGCAACTTGATGTCCCTCAAGCATTCAGCACCACCCCACCTTGCATACCTGTCTACTCATTTGCCAGGTAGAGATGGTACTGAGGCCTTCTCCTCCTCTCTCCCCGCCTCCCCCATCCTATGCCATTCCGGGGAATTGATTCCAGGGCCTTTTGCATTAGGCAAGCCATCTATCACTGAGATACATCCCAAGCCCCCTTTGTACATTTATTTTGTGACAGAGTCACTGTAATCCTCCTGCCTCGGCCTCTCCCATGCTCATTCCACCCTGCTTCTTAACTAAGAAAATCTGCTGAGACAGAAGACCAGGGGAGGGGAGTTTGTGAACTGGAACAGAGAAACATGACGTCATTATTTTTTGCTCACCTCTAGCTGCCGTTTAGCAGTTGATTCAATTACAAATCTAGGCAGAGTGCCCTGGAGTATTAGCATCACCCGAGATGGTTTTTTTTTCCTCCAACAGAAATCACAGCTACTTTCATGGCATATCACAGTTGATGCACTTATCTCAAAATATCATCTGGACTCATCACTATTTTGAGACGACTGTAGTTAGCAGGCCCAGTCTTCAGATCTTGTTAACTCACAGTCTAAAAAAGAACATATATAGGATTATCTCACAATTTTAAAACATTTTGAAAACTGTGCTGAGTGCCGTGTGGGTGTGCTTTGCATTCCTCCTGTCTTGAAAATGCTTTTTTTGCAAACACTCCGAGTAACTCCGGGAGTCTCCAGATCGCAGAGGGGGAGCAGGAGAGGGATCATCTAACAACAAGCTTCTCTCTAGTTCTCTTTCCCAGCGTCAAAGCACACCTCCTGACCTGATTGGTGCACAGTAGGTGTTCAGCACCGTTTACTGACAGAATAAATGAATGGAAGCCAGTGTCTGATCCCGTCTTTGTTCTGAATCAGGAAACCATGTATTTTAGAAGAAGCGGCAGATTCTGGACACCCTTACAACTCAGGTGCATCGAAGAAAAGCACCGCCCAGCCCCAGAGCCCAGGCCTAATCAAAGCAGTATCTAATTGGCTCATTCCCTTAACTGATGCAGCCACCCAGGCCTCCGACTCCCCGCACACCCAGGGATGTTCTAATCCCAGGCTCACCTGGTTGGTCCTCTGGGAAGATTAGAGGGCGCGGCCCTACTGCGATGCCCATTCTTGCCACGAGATGGCGCTGTGGACCAGGCTGACGATCCTCGTAGTGCCTAGCCGAGCTGAATCTCTGGGAACGTGGCTTCAGACTATAGGCTTTCCGTGGGAGAGGGTTTAGTTTCCATCTCTGTGGCCACAGGGGTCACGGCCTCCGGCCTCACTGCAGCCCCACTGTGGTTAATCAGCAGCTGGTCAGTTATCCATCACTTCCCGATCGGTTACTCATCATCTCCAGACCATAGGTAAGGTCTGTGTTCTTAATGCCCTAGGGACAAACCACAGGATTCCCCACTTTGGCACTGGACATCCACACACCTCTCGATTCCTCTTATTGAGGCTTAGCATAGGGGCCGTGAGCCAGATCGTGACCACCAGATGGATTCCACCAGTTCTACCCTCCCCCACTCCCCCACCCCTACCAGGCAGCCCACAGGTTTGAAGGAGCCAGTGCTTCTGTGGACCAAGAACACCTTAGCTGGCATGTGCTGCATGCTCACCAAAAGCTCCGGGCCAGTCATTGTCTGTGGTATTGATTTGCACAATGTTGTCACCCAGAAAGCACAATGTTCATCCCACCCACCCCCATTCCTTTGTTTATAGGATTGTTATGGAATGAACATCTACAATGCTGTGCCCAGTCTGGCACTACGCAAAAGACCAAATGAAGGTCAACCCTTGTACTGTTTATCCTGTAGAGGGACGGACCCCGGAGTGGGCAGTTTAGCACCCGATCCACCTCCTGCTGCTCTAATTGTATCTCTGCCCCAGGTCTCAGAGGGTTATGGCAGTGGTCCTATGCTCTGCCAGAGTCTTCAAGTTCTAGGTAAAACCTAAGCATAGAGAGACATCCTTAGAAGGTGGTGAACATTCACCTTTAATTCCCTTAAAAATAACCAATCGACCCCTAGAAAGGCAAGTCCTGGATTCAAGCTGAAGTCACTCAGTTGACCATGTTCCCTGCTTGCTGAGAGCACAGGGGTAGCCCCACCCCTTCACTCTCCAGCCCCTCTCCAGGCTGCATCTTCAGTCTGGATCCCTGTCATGTCTCTGGTGTACCTGGTTCCTAGCCTTACCTGGGCCAGGATTCCTGGCCACTGGGGTGGGAAGGCCTCAGGCAGGCTTCTGTAAGCTGGCCACCGGCCAGGGTGCCCACAATTAAGAGACTCATGGTGAAAGTAGATTCTTGTGGTTCCCAATCTGGGCAGAATTCCCTGGGTGTCTGGGGACAATTGCAGGCCGAGGGAATCTGAAGGCACCAGTGTTACTGTTTAAAGTGTTATCAGCTTAATGAACTGCTTACGAAGTGTTAAATGAGGGCGATGAAATCCCAGCATCTGGGCCTGCTTTTATTTGTAGACTTCAAGCTGGGTGCTTAGTGTTTGAAAAATGCCAATTAATGCCATCAATTCGAATTTCTAATGAGGACCAAGGAGGCTCTGTAGTCTCACCTGAGCGATTCCAAAATGCACCTGCAACCACAGAGACTTCGGAGATGATTGTTGCTATTTGAATATGAGAGGAGGATATTTTGGGGAGGGGGCACTATTCTCTGTGGCACAATTTGGTAGATTTATTTATTCATTCATTTATTCATTTCTTCCTGCTAGAAGAAAGAACCAAGAGTTGCTATCCATACAGCATTTCCAGAGCTGACCTAGGAAGGTTGTTGTTGCTGCCCGTTCGCTCCAGGTCAGAATATAGACTATGGAGGAATATTCCCTGTGCTTCCAGGAGGGAGCTTTCTGAGCTACCCTTGAGTGGAAGGAAGCAAGCTGGATTTGGGGAAGCTGGAAACATTGTAGAATCGCCCCCTCTCTCCCGGGGTTTGTGAGTCCTCTCGCCAGTGTGACATCAGTCCTGTACATCAGCAGCCATGTTTCTTGCCTCAGAAACTCAGCAGCGTTACCCCCAGCAACAGCATTCCAAAGCAAACTTTCCAGTTTCCAGGGAACGTGGAGCAAATGTTTAAATCAGTCAAAGTCAAACTAATGAGAGGAAGGGAGAGAAGAAATCCCCAACTTTCTTCTTGCCTTGTACAGACATTGCTTTTAATCTGCCTCATGCTTTGGGGACCCTTTTATCCCCATCTTGAAAGGACTGTTCACAAAGCAAGAAAGCCCAGAAAACACAGAGGTGTCTGGATATGGTACTACGGAAGAGCTCCGACAAACTTGCGTGGAGGGGAAGCAAAGGCAGGCTGGAAGGATTGGGGAGGTTTGGACGGAGCTGCCTGCCGCCTGACTTGGAGCTAGAAAGATGCCCCAGGATGAAAGCTTCATTTTGCAGATGGTGTGCCAGCAGCCCAATCAAGATAGCTCCTGAGAGAGCAGTGAGGGGAACCTGTTCCTCAGCGGGCTGACAGGTCCTTAATGAGCAGCTAGTAGTCTCATTTAGGGGCATACACCTGCCCGGGCACAGTGACTAAAAGAGAACTGGCCCTTTTAGGCTAGGACCCAAGGATCTACTTTCTAAACGGAGAGTGCCTGCACAGATTAATTTTTGGACCAAGCTGGTCTTGCAAGGCTGGGTCTCTTCCCTCACTCTGCTCTTACTGCATTCTCCACTGCAAAGCACCAGGCCGGGACGAGCAGAGGCAGAAATCGAAGCAAGAGTTTTTGGGAGGCGCTCTGTAGCTCCATTATCCTGGTAAGACAAGCCGGCTGCCTCGAGTCAATGGGAATTATGTGCAGAGCCAGCCTGTAGTAGCCTGCAATGTTCCTTTTAAGAAATTTCTGGTAGCTTGATCCAGCCCAGAATATTTTTTGAGAGATTTTTAAAGTATTCTATCACGGGGGCGTGGGGGGCAGTGTATCGTAAAGTGTCAGTGCCAAAAAAACCCACAAACAGATGGGCCAATAGACCCAAATGTCTCACGCACAGAGATGATGGAGATAAGAGGTTACTATGTGGTAAAGATCCATGGAGAAAAGGAGATTAGCCAATAAGTGATAGGAGAACCAGCCATGTGGGAGAAATTAGAGATAATCCCCAGCTTTCTCCATAGATCAGAATAAATTCCACATACATTTAACATCAGGTAAACCTCTACTCCTGGGGCAAGGATTTTTCTGAAAGAGATGCTTAGAAATGAGTCTAAAAATAGAAGAGTTGGGGGTCTGTCTGTAGAAATACTGACATTTTGAGACAGTGGTCACTGTAGGAAGACCTCCAAGACATCTCCCCAGAGGGAGCCCGCAAGGTGGCTTGGTGGGTGAAGGCGTGTGCGAGGAAGCCTGGCACCTGATTTTGATCCCTGAAGTCAGAAGGTGAGAGGCAACTCCACAAAGCTGGCCTCTGGCCTCTGCGTGTCATGGGATGTACCCCTCCTCCACCCTCACACACTAATAATTTTTTTTTATTTAAAAACATTGTGAGTAATCTTATTTCATGTGAAAGGTTATTACCAAACAAGAAAAGAGTTGGTCCAATAGTAATAGGGGGACAGGGTAAGTGAGAGCAGAGATAGAAACTTGGAAAGAATGTGTAAAAACCTCTAAGTCTGTTAATTAAAGCTATAAATCAAAGCCAGGTGTAGTAAGTCATGCTTGGACTCCCATTTGGGAGGACGAGCCCGAGAGCCAGGGCAGCTTGGGCTATACAGCAAGACCCTGTCTCAAGACACACATATACTCATATGAACTCATAATAAAAGTGTAAATGAGCACTCAATCCCCTACCAGATCTCTGCAAAGTAATCCATTCTCATCCATTGCTGGAGGGAGCTCACACTGCCAGCAACTTCCATATATATATATCTCACTCTTTGATCAAAGCTCCCCTCCCCCAGTCTCTTCCATCCCGCTGTTTTTGGGTGACCCACTGAACTTAATTAGGGTTACCTGCATGAGCACAGATGAGAGGTTATTTTGAGAGGAAGAGCAATGTACAGGTGGACACACGGCTGAGGAACATGACTCTCTCCCTTAGCTCACCATAAAAACAACAGCAACAGCAAAAATCACCCCCCCCCAAAAAAACCCTGTTGACTCATCTCTTCAAAACTGCTTATCAAAATTTCAATGTGTTTCAAGTGGAGGACTAAATGAAAACGAGCCTTTCTGCTAATATGTGCTTTTGTGCTGATCTTGTTCAAACTTCTTAAGTCTGTGCACCTGCTTTCTTGTGTCCTGTTGGTGGAAATCATGGAGCCTCAAGGGTGAGAGGGGACCCTGGGGACAGCTCCAGGGATCTTTATGACCTTTAAAGCATAGGTGGGCCAACCGGCTCATTTCAGTTGGACCATTCATTGGTCATCCTCTTAATTCTCGTGTGTCCCTTTACTGATTGTCAGGATCCATCAACTATTTATGAAGATCCTAGCCTGTTTTGTTACCAGGACAGAGACGCACACAGAAGTCTGTATGCATCTGCGTTTTCTTACTAATTCAATCATCAAAATTCAGTTCTCCTCACCTAAGACCGAGAGTGTTCTTCAGTGGGACCCACCTCGGTAGACACTGATGTTGATGTGAGGTTGAGCCGTCACGGCTCTCGGCTACCAGTGTCGTGTTTGATATCCCCATCTTTTCTGGCCGATTTGACTGGATCTGACAACAAGCTGTAAGAGGAAGTGATGTAGTTAACTTCCAGGTTGAAGCATAGCCCCAGGTTGGGGTGGGTGGAATATCTCTTTCCCTTTCATGGTAATTGCGGAAGCCATACATTTCAGAGAATTCAGTTCTAAGATGCAGAGTGGGCCACTAGCCTCCATCCATCAGCAAGTGACTGTGTGGATTAGAGCATAAGCCCCACACTACCCTGCAGCCCTGACCAACTCACGGTGGGCACAGAATAAGCCTTTGTTATGCTTAGCCCTTAGGCTTCAGGTTCCATCTAGTTACTGCAGCTCACCCAGGCTGGCCTCATGGGCTGGAGCTGACAGTGCTTTCACAGGGACAGGCTGGGTGTTCCATTTTTGCAGGACATCCTTTGTGTGGCCCAGCCGTGAGACACTGCCTCACTGGAGGAAGGTACTTCTGCTTTAGGAAAAACAGACTCTTAGATCTTGCTTTAGAGAAAATAGACCATCGATGGCCAGCACCCGATGTTTCCTTTGGACACACTAGGTACTTGATATTGGTAATCACTGTTTGTTGTGGGGTCTACTGGTGACTTCAGGATCACGAATATGCATGGAGTGAGTGTCTAATGAGCTAAGGCCACACTTGTCGCTGATCCTGAGATGAATTCTGCACCATCGGTGTGTGCGCGCGTGCGCACCCACCTGTAGGGTCAGATGGTGTGTGCACATCACCACCTAAGTTCAGAGCAAGGATGGGTAAAAGTAAGAGGGTTTCTGGTAGCTGCATTTTGTGGTTATTTACTCAGTGGCTCTACTCTGAAAACCGCTATCAGACCATCACCCGTTTATAAGCAGGAAATGAAGGTAGCCAGGAAAGCTCCCCAGAGAAGTCGTGTACTGAGATACTGGGCAGTAAAGAAGAGTTGCTAGGGGAGCTCTGAACGCTAGCTGGCTGGTGGAGAACGTTGGCTGTGGTGTGTGACTTCAGATGAGCTAGGAGGAAGAAGAGCCAGGGGCTCATTCTCTGTTTGTCTCACTGACCCGAGGAGACAATCTCTGCTGTGGAAACAATTCCCATGCTGGAGCAATTCTGTTGAATAGAGTCTCCCTAGACAGCTATTAGCAAAGGCAGGCCATTGCTCCCAGCAGAAGTGTGGGGCTAAAGGTGCCTATGAACCACTTTTGCCCACTGATGAATACATAGGTTTGCCTTATGCATGTCTCTGTTGAGAGGTACCTTATTTAATATGTTCCCTTTCACTGATGCTGAACCCAAGGCCAGAGGTGTTATAACTCGTGCCTGAACAAAGCTTGGGTAACACACATGTTTTTTTTCTGTAAGTTGCTTCAGAGTCTTGTTGCACCAGGAACATTAGAAAGCCCTTCAGCATTGTGGGGCGGGGAACAGGGATGGGGCCAGGCTTTCTCAACAGGGTAGTTGCCAGAGTGTGAAAGGACACCTAAGAAAGCCACAGGGAGAGGACTGGGTGTCACCTCACTATCTCTGCCGGCGGCCGTGTATGTGCCAGTGACCCAGGCTTCTCATTGTTTTGCACTTGAGTGCTATTAATTATGAAGGAGTCTTGATTTTAAGGCTGCAAATTCATTATCAGAATAAATGAATTTGCAAACATGGACTTTACAAACATTGAGGATCAATCACATGTTTTTTTTGGGGGGGGGGAGGGACTAGAAAAGACCCAGGGTAAAAGCCATCCCTCCTTTCTGGGGATAGGGAGTGAATTGCAACTAAATGAGTTGTTAATTACTCAGAAGGAAGCTCACTGGGCTGCTGCTTATCCCATGATGAAACACTATTGCAGTTATGAGATGAACGTACTGCTGAGTATCTTCTAATACAAAACATTGTGAAATGAAAACACTGTCCAACCCCTGGTCCTGCCCTTGGCTCGCTCGGCAGGTAGAGCGTTTTCCACACAAGTGTGAGGACCTGAGTTTGTTTAAATCCCCAGAACCCACCTAAAGCTGGGAACAGAGCACACATCTGTAATACCACAGTAAGATGGGATGAGGAGATGGGAGGGAGAATCCACAGAAGCTCTTGAGCCAGCAAGCCTGGCATACATTGCAGTGAACAATAAAAGAGAATCCTTGGGCTGGTGAGGTGACTCCGTGGATAAAGCTGCTGCCAAGTGCGATGACCTGAACATGATCCCTGGAACCCACATGGTGGAAGGAAGAGAACCAACGTCCACAAGTTGTCCTCTGACTCCACATGTATACTGTGACATGCACACACACACACACATGCACACATGCAAGCACGCATGCAGAAGCACTAAAGGTAAAATAAATAAAAGAGATCTTGTTTAAGGTAAACCAGAAGGATCAGCACCCGAGATGTCCTCTGCCCTTCACACATGCACTGTGACACACACACACACACACACACACACACACACACACACACACACACCACGGCACACCCATGCTGTGGCACACATGCTAACACTCACACATACACAGGCGTACATCATGCACACATAAAATTTTGAAAAAAAAAAAAACCCTTGGCAGCTGTATTGAATATATGCACATATCTTTTATTCTTGTTATCCTCTAAACAAAACAATGCAGTATCTCTCTAGCACTTACATTGCATCACTCACTATAAGCAATATAAGGATAATTTATAATACATGGGAGGGTGCTTGCAGATTATATGCAAATTAGATGCCAGTAAATACCGAGGAGTAACTACAAGCTAGTACACACACACACACACACACACACACACACACACTCCATTTCCTTGTGAGTAAAAAAGTACTTAATTAGGCTATGTGATGCAGACACACGTGGTTTATGGATAGAGGATTTGGAAGACATATTTTAATAAGGTAGCATGTCTATGAATTGAAATAGCAAATTGAATTCAACTCTGTCCCTTTACTCATTTGTCTTTTCAAAATTTGTTTCCAGTGAGAGCCCCTCTATAACTAAGAGAATGCTATTTTTACAGTGAATGTTTCTAGGATGCTTACCAGGTGCTAGTCGTGTGTGTGTGTGTGTGTGTGTGTGTGTGTGTGTGTGTGTGTAGATCCCAGAACAATTTCCTTTGTCAGTCTCTAGGCGCCATCCTCCTCTTTTTGAGATGGGGTCTCTCCTGGCGTCAAACTTTGTAAGTTCAAATCTCCATATCTCCAGCCCAACTATGGAATCATTAAAATCCTTGCAATAATAATAAAAACAGAAAGAAAAAGAACAGAAATCTCCAGGTACCCTAGCTTCTTTCCAGAGATTCAGGATGCCCTGGAGGGCCTGCTCCCTCTGATGAATCTTGCTGCCATTCTGAGACCAGGAATGTGAGGTGGAGTCTCTGGCCCAAATCCCCCTTGCTCAGAAGTGCTGAGGTCTTAGACTTCCCAGCCAGGGCAGGATTCCTGGGACTTGGCCACAAGGCCACAGCTAACAGATTTGGGCAGGAATTTTGTCTGTCTCCTTCTCTGTTTTTAGAAGAAATAAGCCCCTGCCTAAGCAGGATTGAGCCTAATATTATCTAGTTCTCTTCAACGCCCGAGCAAAAAAATTGCACGGTTACTCTTTGGCAGCGTGACTGTCTGGGGAGTGTGGTCTCTGGGAGATCATGTCCTTTGCCCAGAGCGTGGTCCATTGTTAGTTAGCAAGGCCCAGGGCTGTGTGGGAGGAACTTAGCAGATGTTTCCTTGTAGGCAGGAAACATGCTGCTTGTAATTTTGCTTTGGTGCAGTGCAGTGTTCTACATGCAACTTGTGTTTTCTAATGTAAACAAACACACGAAATGACAAAATGAAGCAACGATGGCCACAGGTGCTCACAGGAGCTGAGCTCAGCTTCCACTCCCTTCTCAGTAGCATCCTTCCCTACGCTCTGTCTCTGCAGGATGAGGCTTGACAAGCCTGCATCTCTCTGGCTCTTTCCTTCTAGGCTACTGTTTGAACACTGTACTGTAGAAGGCACAGGCTGGGATGCTGGGTCGACTGGGCATGGCTGTCTTTGTCACTGGCTGCATTATCGATCCTTCCGAGCCTGTGTGCCACACTGGAAAGTTGGATCTAAGAGTTAAGATTTATTAAAAGCGTGCGTGTCGTGGGATTGCGAGATGGCTCAGTAAGTAAGTGCTTGCCTTACACTCACAAAGACCGAACTGTTCGATGCGCAGCTCCTATGTTTAAAAAACTAGTTGAGCCTTGTGGCACACACTTGTAATCTCAGCTCTAAAGGAGCAAAGACTGGGGCTCCCTGGGGCTCCCTGGTAGCCAGCAGCCAAACTGGTGAGTTGCAGGTAAAAGTGAGAGATGTTTTTCTCACAAAACAGGATGGATTATGAGGAACTACAGTTGCGGTTGTCCTCTGGCCTCCACAGACACATATGTACTCATACCTATATATAGTCATGCACCTGCAAACACACACATACACACACACACACACACACACACACACACACACACACTCACATACATATATGAATGCATGCAGCTCAGGGTACAGCATTTAGGCCCCAGGTTGGACATCAAACTACAACCCTTTTTACTGTTTTTGATGGCAAAGCCCCATGCTTGGAATGTTCTGACACTCAAGCAGAGAAAGGCGTCCGGAGTACCACTTGATTGCAGGCAGCATCAGTGAGTTTGGCTAGTGAAGAAAGCATCTCTATGGACAGAAGCAAGGTGGTCTCCCCACATCACACTTGGCAGGATATCCCTTAAAGCACTAAAGGAAAGTCTCAGCTCCTAAGGCTGACTTTGGGCTCGGGGACATTGGAGCTCCCAAGACCACAAGGCAGAATCGGGCACAGTTTTCAGTTCTCCTCAAGGAGGATGATCTTCCACTATCATGTACACATGAGTGAGTTCTGTGGACATTCACCAGGGAAGCCATGACCAGCTTCTCAACCCTTCCCCCGTACCTCCCCCACCCCACCCCTGCCCAGTTCCCCCCTTTCTCTGAGTGATTAAGCTGATGCGGGCATCTGAGAGAACTTACAACCCAGCTGGGGCTCTGGGAGGCCTACAACTTAATTACCTCTCCTCCTCGAACAGCACCATCTCAGTGGCTCTGCCTCACGCTCATCGCTCATCGGACACAAGGGGCCTGACTGCCAAAGAGTTCAGAGCAGCATCAGGTTGTATTTCTAACGAGCTGCACGTTAACAGGCCAGCTCTCACATGAAGCAGTAAACAGGCCCAGCCCAGGAGAGGGACAGGCCTGAGCTGCTTGCTTCTGCTGAGGTATGCAGAGCTAGCTAGGGGGGCTGCCAGTCTGGGCCATCTGGGAGACACAGGGACACAGGAATGCTGCGGATGGTGGTCTGTGCCAGAGGCTGCAGCACCTGCTGGGCTGAGCCCAGGTCAGGAGACTGAGGGCTGCAGGTGTACCTCAGGGGTATGCAGCAGGACCAGGAGGCAACAGGAAAATCCCTGGGGCTAGAGTATCTCCTTATAGCCAGTAGCAGCAGACAGGAGGATTATCCAGAAAGATAAGGGCTCCCCTGGGCCCTTAGAAAGGACTTTGGACTTGTGCAATATCACAGACAAAAAATTGCACAATCACACCTAGATGGCCCCTCTCTAGAAAAAGAACAAATCCCGGAACTGACTTCCGGGATCGTGTGACTTCCTGGTGGCTTAAAGCATGGACTTATCTGTGACTGTCTAGCTTAAGGTCTATTCCCCTACCTGAAAGCGAATTCACTCCCTTTTCACCTGTAAAGGAGGAAAATGGGAGGAAGGATCCTGAAAGCAAAATAGTGCGGCCATTAGCTGGCCATGGACTTAACCAAGACCCTAACAGGAGCAAACAGAAGGGCTTCCTCCCTGCAGGGACCCCGCCTGTCCATAGGCAGCTTGAAGGAAGGCTGATGTGGGACTCCGGGCCATACAGAAGGGTAAAGACATTCCCTTCTTTCTCAGAGACAAGTAGTGAAAACCCCTAGTTGCATGGAATTCATGTTGAATTCAGTGTCTTTACACACCACAGTATTCTGCCTCAGAGTTAATCCACATACTTCTTCATCCATTTTATAAATATGAAGAGCCAGGTGTGGTGGTACACGCCTGTGATTCCAACATTTGGGAGGAGGAGTTCAAGGTCATCCTTGGCTACCTGAGAAGTCTGTGGTTAGCTAAGGTGAAAGGTGTTCCAGTCTCTCTCTCTCTCTCTCTCTCTCTCTCTCTCTCTCTCTCTCTCTGTGTGTGTGTGTGTGTGTGCACATGCATGCATGAATGGGCTACAGAATGCATACTGAAGGTTAGAGGATAATTTGTGGGATCCATTTCTCTCCTTCCACCATGTAGGTCCTGGAGCTTGAACTTAAGGTGTCAGACTTGGCAGTAGGTGCCTTTATCTGCTGAGCAATCTTGTGGATCCTGAAATGTATTTTAATCCAGTTGATAGAACAAGGACTGGGCTTGCCAAAAAATAGGTTTCCAAGGCTCGTGAAGCACTTGACATAGACCACAAGGAACACCTACCACCAATTCTAGCTATGGATGGGGACCTGCATAGGGGCTCACTGCCCAGCTGGCTCCCTAATGACACAGAGCTCCCTGGGTCCTGGCCTGCAGAAGGAGGCAGGGACCAGGATGGTGAGCAGGACCTCAGAGCTGCACTGTGACCCCGAAGGCCTTCTCGAGAAGAGGGGAGGATGCTTTGTTAAATCTGGGAGCCACAGGCCAATCCTGCAAGTGGAGTTTGTGGTTTCTGCCTAGAGTAGGAAACAGCTACAAGAGCCTTTTCTGCTGAGAAATCTCATCGTCATTTCTCAGTCACTGCTATGGGGCGATAACAAACACACACAGGAACATGCACACATACAAACGCACATGCACACACACACACACACAGAGCCCAGAGAGCCTTCATGGTTGTTCCATCTAGTTCCAGGGCTTTCTCACAAAGACCCTAGCTGGCTTTGACCTGAGGTCTGGGGCTGGCTGGGAACCCACAGGCCTTGTTACTCACGATACATTCATAGCCCAAAGGCTTTTTTTTTTTTTTTTTTTTTTTTTTTTTTTTTTTTTTTTTTTTTTTTTTTTTTTTTTTTTTTTGGTTTTTCGAGACAGGGTTTCTCTGTATAGCTCTGGCTGTCCTGGAACTCACTTTGTAGACCAGGCTGGCCTCGAACTCAGAAATCTGCCTGCCTCTGCCTCCCAAGTGCTGGGATTAAAGGCATGTGCCACCACCACCTGGCTCAAAAGCTCATGCTACAAATGTGGCCACAGTGCCTGGGCCACTGAAGCAGGAGCCATGGATGATGTCATACTGTGGGGTTTCCTGCACTGAAGGAGCACAGCCAAGGGAGCACTGGAAGACTGGAAGGACACTTACACTCAAGCTCAGGCCTGGGAGGAACCTAGAGGAGTTACAGCAGTCCTCTCAAGGTTCCGAGCAAGCCTTCAGCTTGGGCATCCTTAACACTCTGGGCAGGAGGCCAACCAGGCAGGCTTAGAGGCTTTCCAGCACAAGGCAGCATCAAATGTGCAGGTAAGAAACAGGACAGTCCATAGTGCAGGTGAACAATTCATGCCGTGGCAAGCTGTGTGCGTTCCTCTGAGGAAGTGGCCCACGCTAGTGAGTCACAGGCCTGTACCTGCCCGTGCTTACATTACCTGGGATTATTGGGATTTTTCTTTCTACTTGCTCCCAGAAAGGAGCAATCACACAAAGAGTTTGGCAAAGTCACTGGCCTTGAATTTGGGTAGAACAGTATCCACAGAGGCAAATAAAGAATACTGAGGGCCACCACCATAGCGGCTGGGCCAGCATATGCACGTGTAGAGGAGGAACGGCCCCGACCAGCCACTGCGGTGTATACAGCATCCCTAGAATGAAAACAGACAGCAAAGCTCTCCTCTCTTAGCGATGTGCAGGCCACAGTGTGAGAACGTTCCCTCACATGCATGGCCTTGAACATTTGAAAATAATAAAGAAAAAAAAAAAACCTTTGAATTAAAATTTATCCCAGAGTTTGCCTGTCTTGGAGGACCTTGCTTAGTGGGGCAAGGCTGATGCCAGCCAGGCTACAAAGGCAGGAAGAAAGGACACACCGGCAGAGCCGACCATGAGGAGAGACCTCTCCCATAGACCAGTGCAGGTCCCCCACCCCAGGCCCTCATGCCAGCCCTGTAAAGATCCTAGGTTACTTGAATGCTTCTGGGTGGGTGTTGAAATATGCTGGGACCTGGGCTACACTGCAGACCAAGCTGACTCTCTGGAGATGGATCCAGTCAAAGGACAATGCTGGTAAAGGCTTGCTAAGTGAGCTTCATATGATCCCAGGCCCGAGAACAGCCAGGTACAGCCCAAGGCTTAGAGGTAGAGGAGAGGGGCCAGAAAGGACAGTTTTTATGCTGTGCTGGGAACCAGTTCAGACTATAAGCTAGAGCACAAACTCTTAGTAATCACCTGCTTGTGGATTTTACTAACCTTTGAGGGCTTGGGATGGGTAGGGAAGGCCATCCACGGAACTTACCATTTGGGCTGTGCTCTGACACACTTGTGTTCTCCACTGGTCCCTGAGCCTGGTCAACACTTCCTTTCTGTCAGCAGCATGCTGCCTTTCTCCAGAATCTTTGCTGACCTGACCTCAGGCCAAGCTGTGTATTAGGTTTCTGCTGCTGATGTAATAGAAGTCACACGAGCGTCATGTATCCAAGATAGCAGTAGTTTTACTGTCTGATGGCTCTGGAGGTCAGAAATGCTGACGTCAAATCGTGGCGAAGTCCGCACTGCTTCTGGATGGGGAGAGAGCAAGGGAGCTGGCACGTTTATACTCTGGGAGGTGTTCCTTTCCTTCCCTTTCTAGTATTTAGAAGCCGGCTGCCTCCCGTGCCCAGTCTCTTCCTCTAGTCACTCTGACCTCTGTATCTGTCTCACACGTCTTCTTCCATTGGGGCTCCTGTGATCACATGGGGGGCACATCAGCATAATCTTTCCAGAAATGAGAGCCTTGGTTCCATCTGCTAAGTCCCTCTTGCTAATGGAAGGTCACATCCACAGATTGTGAGAATTCTATGTGAACATCTTTGACATGCATTTTTCCGTCTCCCGCACGCTGACAAGAGCCATGTGAACCACTGTGCAGCACTGTACCCATTTGACAGATGAGAACATGGAGGCCTAACCGGAGCCTGGCAGGTCCTGGACAGCAGAGGTCACCCTGCATCTGACACCATCTCTTGCAATCCCTGACTTCTCTCCTGCCTCCATGAATCTCCAGATGACTGATTCCTGCCCTCCTAAAGGTGGGTATTTTTACACAGTTCTATTGTAAGTTGCCGCTCACATAGAATCATAGTCAGGCTTAGTAGTGGGCCCAGAAAGGCAGGCAAGGCACATGCAAGTTTCTCTAGGTTGGTAGCCATGACACTTGGGTGTCTCCGGTGTCCTTGACGAGATCATTTCCCTCACACCCCCAAATAATTTGAGCAGATGTTTCATCTCTATACAATTTATCTTAATGTCACCATCACCAGCTTTCTTCTGTCATTTATCTTGGTCTTTTCTTCTCAACTCTACAAGGCCATAAAACATATCCCTTTCTCCTCACCAGAACATTGCAGAGTGTCTGTAGTGTTTGGAGGATTATAAAATACAAAAGGCTTCACAGAAATCCAAGGCCCATAGATGCTCCAAGCTGTAGCTGATTGCCCTGATGCTTTCGTCCATTTCCTTCCATTTATCCTCATTCACTGAGGCGGGACAGGGAGGGTATGGCTTTGCCTTATTGGCGTTTGGCCACGTGACTTGCTTAGGCCAATGGACGGAGAGTGGATCTGGCAGAGGACATGTCTGAGCACTTCTCAGCGTAATTACATGGGTGTTTCTACTCCTCCCCCCACCCCCACTCCCGGGAGAAAACACAAGATGATCCCTCACGTGTGTCTCAGAGTGAAAGGAAAAGAGGAATGTAGCCACCTTAGAGCTTGGAGTCTGAACAAGATTGGAACTCTTGTTGCAACAAAATATGACTGGGGACATTTTGTTACTGCAGCATAACTTTGCAACTTCTGACCAATACTGAAATCATTGCCAGACATCTCAGGGCACATTCAGCTTTCTTTCTCACAAATGGAGAGGGGGATCCAAAGAAGACCCTGGCCCTGACATCAGAAAGATGTGTGACTTCTTTTAAAAAATATATTATTTTACTTTAAATAAGTGTATTTGTTTGTCGCTGCATAGTTATGTGCATTTGAATGCTAGTACACATGGGTGCAGGAGACATTGGATTGCTGGGGGCTGGAACTAACTATAGGCAACTATGAGCTCTCTAACGTGCGTGCAGGAGCAGCACGTGTTATTATCGACTGAGCCTTCTCTCCAGCACGTGCGCTTATTTATTATTTATTTATTTATTCATAAGAAAATGATGAATTCTTTGAGAGAAAGCACTCTGTACTGGCTGGTTTTATGTCAACTTGACACAGCTGGAGTTATCACAGAGAAAGGAGCTTCAGTTGGGGAAGTGCCTCCATGAGATCCAGCTGTGGGGCATTTTTTCAATTAGTGATCAAGGGGGAAAGGCCCCTTGTGGGTGGGATCATCTCTGGGCTGGCAGTCTTGGGTTCTATAAGAGAGCAGGCTCTGAGCAAGCCAGGGGAAGCAAGCCAGTAAAGAACATCCCTCCATGGCTTCTGCATCAGCTCCTACTTCCTGACCTGCTTGAGTTCCGGTCCTGACTTCCTTCAGTGATGAACAGCAATGTGGAAGTGTAAGCCGAATAAACCCTTTCCTCCCCAACTTGCTTCTTGGTCATGATGTTTGTACAGGAATAGAAACCCTGACAAGGACACACTCCTTATTTTTACTGTTTCATTTATCCATGGCTATGGTGTGCTTTGCATGGTGCATGCTTACCGCTGTCTATATGTAGAAGGTAGAGGACAACTTGCAGGAGTTGGCTCTCTCTCCTTCTACAGTGTGAGTCTTAGCGATTGAAGTCAGGTTCCTAGGCTTAACCACAAGCATCTTTACCTACTGGGCCATCTCACTGGTCTCACCTCATCCCTTTCATTGGGGCTTGAGGCTTGCCGACTGAGCTAGGCAGATTGGCCAAGGATCTGTCTGCCTCTACTTCCCCAGAGCGAGGATGACTAATGCATGCCTCCTTCCCTTGCTTCTTATGTGGGTGCTGGGAATCAAACTCAGGTCTGCATGCTTGCATGGTAGTCACTTACTGACTGAGCTAGATCCCCGCAGCCCTCGATCAGACTCTTCAGCAGATTAAACCTCTGGGTGTACGGGTTTTGCATGTAATACTTTGAACTTGTATGCTTTAAGGAAAGGCATGAAAATTCTGTAATAGAACTATCCCAGAAATCTGTACACAGATATTAATAGTAGTAATATTTACAATTGTGCCCAAAGTAGAAAGGGCACAACTATATTAATAGTAGCAATATTTACAATCATGCTCAAAGTAGAAAGGGCACAAGTGTCTGTCAACTGATTAATGAGATGATATTCAACCATTAAATAAGTGGCATATTGATGCTGTTACACCATGAAGGACCATTGAAGATACGAGTGGGAACGATCAGTCAGAAAATGGCTCACACTGCATAGTCCTAGTTGTACTGAATGCCTCAAATATGTCAGTCCAGAGAGATGGGGAGTATTAACAGATGGCTGAATAGCTGGGAGGCCACGGGGAGTGGAGAGGCGCTGTGGAGCAAGGACTAATGGGCAGTGGCTTCCTCTGAGGGCAATCAAAGTGTTTGAAGTTAGATATGAGGAATGTTGCACAACTGACTCGATATACCAAAGGCCAGTGACGGTTGCAGCCGACTGCTTTACGAGATGTACATTTAATGTAGGTTGTATACTATGTGAACTCTGCCTCAATATTACAGAAACCCCATAGAGGGGTGTTGGGGATGAGGAGCCAGGAGGGGAGCTGTTAGTTTGTGGAAGGACCTGGCAACCTCTTACGCTTTGATCTTCTAATAAATGTCTCTTCTCTTCTGCTGATGCCACATGGTCAAGGAAAGAGAAAATTCCTTATTGTTTAGCTCCAAGAAAATGGTCGGGATTTTATTAAAAACATAGAAAGGAAGAAGGGAGTAGCGGGTTGGGGGGGGGGAGGAAGAACTATACACCTACAAAAAGGCAGAACTTGTCCTGGAAAGTGTTTCTCATGCCCGAGGGCTCCAAGTCCTTCTTCTTAGCACTGTCTAGATTACTTAGCACTGAAGTCTTCATTTGGAAGCTCTGGACAAAACTGGCTATCTTCTTTCCCTTTCGAACTGGGCCAGAGCCACAGTTGGCCAAAGTCTGGTAAGAACAGATGGGGGGGGGCAATTGAGTGGTCCTTTCAGAATAGGTGGTCTTTTTGTCCCTTGCCAGCCAGCGAAAGAGGGATGGGTGAGAGGGTGGATGGGGCATGCGTGAAACTCATGTCTTCCTTCCGTGCCGCATGCCCCACCAGAGGAGAGGGCTGCCTCTCCACAAGGCAAATGCTTGGTGATAACACAAGAGCCAAGACAGCAGAAAATCCTAACACCTCCTGCTTCCGTCCTATATGTCATCTTCAGCCTTCAGTTTCACCAATCGCCCAAGCAAAGGTTGGGGTGTCTTAGCCAAGAAGGGAGACTGGTAAGCAATGCTCCCTGGCATTGTGCGGGTAACTGTAGATCTTAAGATCAGACTGAGACGGTGGCTCACTGAGTGAAGAGCTCACCGTGTCAAGCATGGGGGTCTGGGTATGTCCAGAGTCCACCTAAAACATCTGAGCACCATGGCACACTCGTATAATTCTAGGGCAGGAGTGGTAGATACAGGTAGACAAGGGCTCACTAGTCTGCCAGTCCAGCTTAACCACTGGGCTCCAGGCAAATGAGAAACCTTGCTCTGAAAAGAAAAAAATAAAGAAGAAGAAGAAGAAGGGAATAAAAGAGAGGGTGACAGATGGCATACATTCAATTTTTCCTCTGCCTTCTATACATTCAAATATGTATGCATGATTGTGTATGCACGCAGACTCAGAAATCTAACCGTGCTGTGTTGTGATAATTCTGTGGTTTGAGTCCTGACCACTAGTACATAGGAGACCTGAGCTGATGAATGCGAAGGGCCCACGCACGCATGCATGAGGTAACACATAATCACTGATTTAGAGGGCACTTCATCTTCCTGGCCAGTTTTCACTTCCCTCTGAGGAAGGAGTGTTATCTGGAGAGAATTTACAATGGGAGAGCCTTTTCTCTGGGCTTTAGAAGCCTGTTTACCAAGCCCTCCAGATCCTGGCTTGAAAGGCTCAGTAAAGACGTGAGGTATTCTCAGAACAATCCAGGGCTCAGTCAATATTTATAGCCAGGGGCTTCAGCTCAGGTGGCTTCACAGGACTGTTTGAGCCCCCACTTAACCAGTGTACATTGATCATCTGCGGGAGACCTTTCGCCTGCTGGCCCCTCCATCTTTATTATACTGCACAACTGGGACTACACTTGACTTTCAAAGGCTCGACTTGTGCCATTCAAAGGGAAAATTTCCACCTTCATTTTAAGCCCTATCTTGTTCTCCCGCAGTCTGAATAAATATTACTCAACAGCCGAAGTTACTTAAGCATCAATCATTTCTACTTCAAGGAGGAGGTAAAGAGAACAAAGATGTAACAGCACAAAAAGCCTGAAACTTAACCTCCAGTGCTGGGAGGATTCCAAGCTTGTTGAGATTAAAGAAACCCCAGAGAGCCGATGTTACCTCAGGTTCACCGGTGTACTCTTTCTCTCCAGGATTACACTTGACAATGAAGCAAGGTACCCTGGAAACCCTGGGCAGGTGGATGGCTAGGCTGGTATGGGAGTGGTTAGTCTCTCCCCCTGTGAGAGGTTTCCACAAAGCCTTTGCATTCTTCTCCACATCGCACATCGCCCCGCCCTGCCCTCAGATGGTCTCTAGGCCACTTTCCACCACGGTACCCTCCAATGCAGTAGGGTAGATTTACCCTACTGCCTCTTTCGTAAATCCTCCTTCCTCTTCCTCTATACCAGTGGTTTTCAAACTGTGGGTCAAGACCTCCTCAGGGATTGAATGACCCACTCACAGGGGTTGCCTAAGACCATCAGAAAACACAAATATTTACATTATGATTCATATGAGTAGCAAAATTACAGCTATGAAGTAGCAACAAAAATAATTTTATGGTTGTGTGTGTGCGCACGGCATGAACAAGGTCTAGAACCACTGCTCTCTAATAACTTGAAAAAGAGTATAAAGTGTCTTGTAGAGAACATTTGGCTTCTAAAGCAGCTACTTCCTCTAATCCCGTGAATACTCAGTTTAGGACTGTGAGATGCAAGAGCTCTGCAGGCAGCCATGTTTTTCTACCTGTGCCTCAGTCTATCATTTTTCTATTTACCCAGGAAGCCGGCTGAGCACGAACATCTTGAGCCCTACCTATCTCTACTGAACCTAAATGCTTTACACACTCCCAGGTGGGTCTCCTGCCCTTCGACATTGTGGCTCTGATATGACCAAGGGAGTGGCATGTATTTAGAACTGGAAAAATCTGGATGGATCATGGGGTTTGGTCTCTGTGGTGCAATGCTTTTAAACAGAGCTTTCTAGAAAGATCGCGCACAGTGTGAAATGCATTCTTGTCTATGTACAAGCGCAAAGTTCCTAGATCACTCCCAGAGCTGTGCAGTGATCTCTACAGTCAGTCAGTGCAGTAAACATGTTGACAACCCCAAAGGAGCACTGTATCGCCTTCCATTCTTTTTGTTATGACAAGATATCTAATGAGGAGAAACTTAAGGGAGGGAGGGCTTATTTTGGCCCCACATCATACATTGTAGTGGCCAGAAATACAGGCTGCTGGTTACATTGTATCTGTACTCAGAGAACAGAGGGGTTGGCGGCTCTCTTCTCCCTTTTATGCAGTCTGTGACCCTAGCCCATGATGAGGTCTTCCCACCTCATTGAACCTACTAGAAACTTTCTCACAGACATGCCCAGAGCTTTGTCCCACAGTGATTTTAGAACCTAGCAGTAGCAATCGATATCAACCACCATATTCCCTCCTTCACTCATAATGCTGCTGGCTTCTCAGATTAAAGCCAGCACTAGTCCATCTGTAGACATTTCCATATCAATTGAATCATGTGGCATGTGGCCATTTGCCTGGCTTCTTCCACACGGCGGGCGTTTCCAGGGCTTATGTGTTGACATTTATCAGTGCATTATTTTATTCTAGTGGTTGAATCACATTACACTGAATGGACAAGCCACTTTTTAATTAACCCATAAGCTGATTGGACATTTGGGTTATTTCTGTTATGGAAGAATTATGAATCAGGCTCCTGTGAGCGTCTGTGCATGATGTTTTGTGTGGATACTTGCTCTCATTTCTCTTGATTGTATGCCTGTACATGGTTCTGCCAGGTCCTGTGATAAGTCTACCGATGGCATTTTTAGAGCCTGAAAGGTTGTTTTCTGGAGGGGGGGTACCATTTCCTATCGCCCCCCACAGTGTGTGGAGAGGAGAACCTCCCTGCATCCTTGGCAATACCTGCTTTGATTTTTTTTTTTAATCACACAGTGGATGTGAAAAGCTATTTCTCTGTAGTTTTGATTGGCTTACATTTCTTTAATGAATGTTGACACCAAGTGTCTCCAGCAGTCATTGACCATTTGTGTGCCTTTCTCTGATTGTCTGCATTGTTTAAGAAAGCATTAACCCCTATGAGCTTCAGTGTCCCTGTGGGTTTAATGAAGGGAGTCGACAAGGCAATTCAAGTGACTGCAGCAAAGAAGCCAGAGTTGTCACATAGTAGACATTAACAATGTCACCTCCCCACACCACTGAGCTGGCAACCACAGGTGGAACTGTCACTCCCAGAATTTTCTTTCCTGTATGGTTCAGCTTGAGACTCACCACAGGAGGTACCCACGGGGCTTGGCACGAGTGGCTTGACAACTATTTTGTGCCCTCACAGTTGGCAAGGTACCCTAGGAGCTCACATCTGTGGCCCATGCCCCACTCTTCCACTTTGTTGGCCTAGAATGTGAGGTACACTAGGAGCTGTGCCCAGCCACCCAGGTATACTCTTCAGCTTCTCCTGGACAACTGTGTGCACTTCTGTGGGAAGGAACACAGTCTCTTGAGCATGTCACTCACACTATCAATGTTGGATGGGACCCCAACTTGGGCACCCATTAGTCCTTGGGGATTCTAGATCATCTCAGCTCTCCTATATACATTCAATGGTCTTCTCATCCCTCCTCCTCCCCCCTCCCCCACTGCTTATCTGGACAAACTAAATTGACTCCAGGGGCAAGAGTAGAGGCAACCTGCTTGCAAAGAATTTTATACTTCCTTCTGGTACTGTGTATGACCCACTTTCTATAGAAATATTGGATTTCACACCACCCAGATTGGCTCTACCTCTCAGCTTGAGCCTGTGGGATGCCACAAGGGACAGCTAACTATGTTACCTTTCTTCTCAAAGACCAAACCCAGAACCCTGGACATTTGGTCTCCCCAGAGAAACTAAACATGGTGACTTGGGCTTCTTCTCACACTAATAGCCCCAGTCCCATTCCCACTTGCTTCAGTTACATAAGTGTTCTGTGACGTCAGTGTCAAAGACACCCCCCCCCCCACCTAGTTACGTATTACCTTGTAGGTCTTTAGATCACAAGCCCAAATGAGTCTCACTGGAGCCTAAATTACTCAGCCATTCTCCCAAGGGGAGAGACTATTTTCTGGAGATGCTGCTAGGCAGGAGATTTGGAGGTAGCTTTTGTAAAACCCAAAGCACAATGGATCAGAAAGCTCTATCTTGTCTTCCAAATTGTATGGGGTATCGTAGCCAAGACTTTTATTCTCTCTCCATCCACCCCACAAGGATACCAGGCTCTTCTTGGCTAGCTCTCCAGATGGATGTCCTGGCACTAGTCTGATGTGCCTGCCCCAGGCAGGGCTTTGTCCCCACTTCAGGATGCTCACCCTCAGTGTCACTCTCTTCCCAGGCTTACATTGAGACCAACTTCTCCCAGTATAACTTCTGCCTTCTGCTCTTCTCTCCATCCCAGCCCTACCCTTGTTTCGTCTGACCGCCATCTTCTGCACCCTTGCCCTCTCTAAAGCTGCGAGGATCTACTCCTCTGCTCCAGCTACCATGGTTCCTCCCAAGGAGTTCCTACTTACACGCAGAGAATGCTTGGGGCAATGCTCACACACTGGACAGTGGGTGACACAGGGCAAAAGAGCCAATTCATGGAGCCACAGAAGGATGGGCTGTTCAGTGTCCAGGGCATTTATCTCAAAGGGACACAAAGCTCAAAGTTTCTGTTAACAGAGCTATTTCCCAATAGCTTGGAAGGGGTAATTTTGACATCCTTAATGAGTACTCGATTTATGGTGATTTAGGATCAAGGTCAGGGGGACATTGGCTGGCTCACTGTGAGTCCTTAGGATATCTCTATCGAGATTGGTAGCCAAGATGGAGATCACAGAAAAGAAGTTTAGATTTACTATCTAATGTTCCTTCTCCCCCACATCCCCACTCTGATCTTGGCTCTCCGTGTGCACTTTTTGCATGATGAGTGTGCTTCTGGGCTACTACAGATCCACTAGGGGAGTCACAGCACATTTGAATGCAGCAAATTCAAGTCAGATCTCCTGACCCCTTCTCTGTGAACATCTCGCCACCATCATTTCTGAACTATTTGTCATCCTATCATAGCTTTCCCTTGGCCCTGCCTTTGAGCCCTCCCTCTCATTCTTTGGTATTCATGTCCAAAAGAATCTAGCCTTCACTGCCTGACACTGGACCATGGCTTCCCTATCCTCCCTACACTACCCTCAGACCTAAAGGCCAAGTTCTAGCTCCAAGCCTTCTTCTGTCATCTGCTACAGATCTTTAGTGTGTTGCCACAAACATTGAGATTCATCTTGCACCTACTCTTCCTTGAAGACCTACTGTGCTCTGCACTTAGCATGTTAGATTAGTGAACAAAATTCTCAGGGGCTCATGGTCACATGGGGAGAACAATGTGACATTGTGCACTAGGGTCAGAAGTACCATAAGAGAGAGAGAGAGAGAGAGAGAGAGAGAGAGAGAGAGAGAGAGAGAGAGAGAGAGAGAGGATCTGGAACCATCAGTAAGGGCACCCATTTGTTCTGAAGGCCAAGGAAGATCCCAATACTGGCAGGATTAAGTCTAGAGTCCTCAGCTACTTTGCAAGCGTATCCTTCCCCAACCCTAACCCCAGCATGGCCTGTCTACTCCTCATACTTCCCATGAAGAATTCACAGAGTATCCTGGCCTTTTCCAGAGTAGGCCAATGGCAGGCTTCTAAATGTTTCCATTTGCTTTTCTTTTCCCTCAGTTAATTCTTGCTCCTCTCCTCTTGCTGTCAAAACCCCTACTGAGTCTTCAGGAGCTGTGGGAATCCCACCCCCTTCATCCCTGAAGCCTCTCCTGATTTTCAGATTCACACCTAGCCCCTCTCTGATGCTCTTGGAGGGCTCTGGTAGACCCAAGCATGGCAAACACGGCTCTGGCAGGCCTTGCCTTCCCTGTTCCCTCTTCCTTGCTAAAATCTGTGAGATTACATTAGGCCATTCCCTTATTTGGCCACTTCCTCCTCTTGAGGCTGACCACAATGGTCTAGCTATCAAAGTACTGAAGTCCAGCAATCCTTCCCGCTTTGGCTGCCCTAATTAATATGCCTAATTAAAATAAAACAGCTCATCCTAACACAGGGTTTCTCCTTTTCCTTTATAAACTGCCTATGGACCACATGTGTCTCCTCAATCTCCAGAGGCAATCCTTTGCCTCCCTGGGGCAAATACCTCTCCTCCGCTCCTTCAGTACTCCCTCCTTCTCCTTTGTCCTCCACATACTGTCTTTGTTGCTTATTCCCTGCCTTTTGTCCCTCTGGGGCAAATAAATCTTTGGGCTGACAACTTGGTGTCTCATGTCTTGTGCCGATTGATCCTTTTAGCACTTGTCATTTTCTAGATGCTGTGCCGGAGCCCACCGTGTGCATGTTCTTTGTCCCATGGGTACCGGTGGACACTGAGTTTGTCCATCACTGAGAAAAACCTACCATAGGGCTTCACAGGAAGGTTAAGAGGAGGTGAGCTAGCTGGGTGTTAGTGGCGCCCGCCTTTAAACCCAGCAAATGGGAGGCAGAGGCAAGCAGATTTCTGAGTTCGAGTCCAGCCTGGTCTACAAAGTAAGTTCCAGGACAGCCAGAGCTACACAGAGAAACTCTGTCTGGGGGGGGGGAAGAGGAGGTGAGCTGAGGAAGAGGCCTAGGGCAACCGTGGGTCCCAGCCACACTGAGACACAAACAGACCAGGCTGGAGTTGTTCTCTATGCGCTCACCTCACGTCACCTGCTCCCCTACCTGTCCCAGTCAAGTGACCTTCATCCGACCCACTCACTGTAGGTCTGCAGCCAACACTGCAGCTCTGTCCCTTTAAGTCTTTCCCACAGAAAGTCTGAATGAACACCCCAACTCCAGGAAGGAAGGTTTGAATTTATTCTGGGACTAGCACTCTCTGTCATTCTTCTGGACCAGGCTGTGCCATTGTTCGTTCTTGCAGCCCCTCTGGCAAGCCTTCACCCCCTAACCTAGGCTATTTGGACTGGCCAGCAGCCCACTCCGTATGACCTCTGCTCCACCCCTCCTCTTGCACTTGGGTCCTTCTCTTCGGCTCAGCTCTGGAGAAAGTTTATGAGGCTGTTTTCCTTTATCTCTCACGGTTATCTTGATTGGCATTTTCACTTTACATGGTGAGCCTTTCTGCCTCCAGTTCTGACGTAGTTGTTGGGGGAGTGGGAGGGGGTAGGAAAGGGGGAGGGGTGGGGGAAGGGAAGGGGGGAGGGAAGAAAGTTGGAAAGAGGTTTGTTGATGATGGCTACATTTTATTATGTGTGATGGTCATGGATCTGACAGGCGGTTCATCAAGCTAGAATCTGGGGACACGAGGGGAAGGAGAACACCAAATACCGTGAAGTCACAGTACAAAATATTTTTCAAAGGGACATCAAAGTCTTTTTCCATGCTGTCTTGCCTTGACCCCATTTCACACTGGCAAAACACAAACTGAAATTAAAATAAAAATACCAGGCTGGCTCCATGACTGTACAGCTAATTCACAGACTCTATTAACATCACTAAATGCAAACATTCCAAGATTTATTTTCCTTGCTTATAATTTTTTTTTTTTTTTGCCTTTCCACTGGTGGGCTGTTTATTTCTAATAATCTGGTAGGAAAAAAACATTCGCTCATACCAGCGGAGGTCTTATATGCCAAGCTGCAAACCAGAGCACATTTTATTGTGGAAATAAAACCCTTGGAAAACAGACTCCAGGGGGGCCTGCTGACGGCGAGTTTACAACGTAGTACAATTGACGCCATTATAATTAGTTCCCCCCAAAAGTCTTATTTTTCAGGCAGAGATCTGAATCTTTCTCTTTGCACACGAATATCTCTAGACTAGAGCAACAACATTATAGAGAATGAGTCACACTGCAGCTTTGGGCTTTAAAGACTAACACAGATCCTATAAATCTTGCCCGCATTCTTTTACTGGGAATGACTGACTTTTATGAAAACCAAGGACTGTAAATCAGAAACCTAAATAGCTTACTTTGGGGCAGATAAATACAGATTTATGCAGTGACAAAGCCTCATGTTAACCCCTTCCTGGTGCCGCAGAGGACTTGAGGGCAGTGGGTGCAGAGAGGGATGGAGCCTTCGGCTCTGCCTTTCTTACTGGAGCCAGATGGGGAGGAGACTGAAGGAGAGGCAGTGTTAACAGATGATGCTCTCTGGCCAAGGGTTCCCACTGGCCCATCTCAGCTGGGCACAGTGCAGTGTCTTGGCTCTGGTTATCCCTCGGCTCTATGCTAGAAAAGATTCTGTGCAGGTGGTTGGGTGGGTGTCTGTTATAGCCTAGGCTTCCAAAACCCTTGTAAAGTCTACTTCCTTAGGCCTAACCCTCTTACCTGCAAATGGCAAACTGTTAGAATTAAATTAGCAGTTACATACTAGTCTCTCTCTCTGTATATGTGTGTATATGTTTGTGTGTATGTGTGTATATGTGTATATATATATGTGTATGTGTGTATGTGTATATATGTGTGTGCATGTATATATCTGTGTGTGCATGTGTATGTGTATATATGCATGTTTATGTATATGTGTGTGCATATGTATATATGTGTGTACATATGTATGTGTGTATCTGAGTGTGTATGTGTATGTGTATATATATATCTATATATATTTAGGTATATGTATATGTATGTGTGTATGTGTGTATATGTATGTGTGTATGTGTGTATATGTATGTGTGTATGTGTATATGTGTATGCATGTGTGTGAATGTATGTGTATGTATGTATGTGTGTGTGTATATGTTTGTGTGTATGTGCATGTGTGTGCATGTGTATATATGTGTGTGTATGTGTGTATCTGTGTGTGCATATGTATATATGTACGTTTATGTATATGTATGTGTGCATATGTATATATATATGTGTATATATGTATGTGTGTATCTGAGTGTATATATATATATATATATATATATATATATATATATATATATATATATTTAGGTATATGTATATGTGTGTGTATGTATATATATGTATATGTATGTGTATGTGTATATGTGTATGCATGTGTGTGTATTTGTGTATATGTGTGTGTGTGTGTGTGTGTGTGTAGTCTTGCCCCCCCCCTCCATTTTTCTTTTTCTTTTTCCTTATTTCTATTTTTCTTCACTGCATTCTCTCTCTCCTTTCCCCTCCTTCCTTCACTGGGGACCAAACCTACACCGCCAGCATGCTGGTGTACCACCAAGATTCATACTCGGTGTCACACCCTGCCCTCAGTCATTTTTATTTTATGGCAGTTCTCTCTAAGCGGCCTGGGCATTGAACTTGTAATTCTCCTGCAGTAGTTTCCTTAGCAACTAGGATTACAGTCCCATGCCACCAGGTGGCGTGCCTTTGCATTCCTAAGGAGCCCAAGAAAGACCTGATCCTGAGGTGCTGGGACCATCCAACACTGCAGAGCTCGCCAGAAGCCACAGACAGAGCAAGCCCTCATCTTTTCTTTGCAACCTCTGGCTTCACTCATTCCACTGAAAGATCCATGCCACTGCATCGTCAAGTGCTCTGAGCCCCCACTTTGCAGTGCCTGTGGGGCTCCCTTGGCTGTCCAGAGCCCCTGTGGCTGCCATGTGCATCTCTCTCCAGGGCACAACCCTAGCCTGACTACCCAATTGGCCTAGTGCTTTTGTGTTTAAACAAGGCACACCCTGTGTTGGCCTCTCAAACTTTAAAAGAATACTGGGACCCAGTGACCCTGGGAGGGAGGAAGGGGGCATTTATCATTTTTATGTGACATTTCAAAGCAGGAGACTCCTTCTTGGCCAGGAGACAAAGGCCTGAGAGGGGTTAATGGAGGAACCCTATTTAATCATTAACGCTTAATACTAAAGAGTTTAAAAGGAAGTGGTGGGCTCCTTGTCCAGCCCTTTGGTGCTGGGGATACTCTGGGGGATCAGGTGGGATTAAGTCAGGTCCTGGCACAAGAGGCTTTCTGCTGAAGCTGGTAGGGGAGCCCCAGGGGGTGGGTGGTGATGGGTTTCATCCAAGTGACTCCAAGTCTCTTACCTAGCCCTTCCCATCAGCTCCCTCTGCTCTGTGGTGGTGACAGTACCCATTCATTTTCTAGGCTGGACAGGAGGTCTGAAATGACAGACAGCCCAAAACTCAGTCCACACCTGGTGGTGTGATGGGAAGCTCCTGGCAGACGAAGACCCTAAAGCCAGTTCCTCACCTGTGTCACAGCTACAGTGACAGTCTGTCACCGGACTTAGCAGAGAGACCTTGGCTCTTTGGTTCCTCTACACCAGAGCCTTCGGTCCACCTGCCTCCTATCCCAACTCTCCACCTCTGCCTCAGTCTTCTCACTTGTACCTGGGACATGTTTTTCCAAGTGTCAGGACAAAGTGAGCCGGCAGCACCCGTGGAGAGAAATTCACTTTCTCTCCGGGCCCTGGACCAAGAGGAGCTGAACACTTGACAAGCAGGCGCCAAGCCCCGTGTGTACCTGAACACCTGACAAGCAGGCGCCAAGCCCCGTGCACACTTAGTTGTCTTCTACAGGCTCAGGTCCTAGAGAGAGTTTCTGGGTGGAACTGAATAGCACGATAATGTTTGCTGAATTTCTGCTTATTTTTATTTGTGTGTGTGTGTGTGTGTGTGTGTGTGTGTGTGTGTGTGTGTCTGTGTGTTGTGTTATTGTAGCTTATCACCATAGCTACTGTTAACTGGACATTAAATTAAGTTTATTGCAAACTGTGCAACCTGGGAAGCCCACACCTGACCCAAAGGGCATTTTCAATTTAGAAAACAGAATTCTTTGTCCCTGCCTACTCCAACCCCCCTCTACAGGATGCCCTCCTGACTCTGGGGTTGATTTTACCTAATTAATGCTCTACTAATTTCAATAGAATTGGGGGTGCCTGCCCCCGCCCCTGCCAGCTGACCGTCTGTGATTTACCCATGTGACTGTGTGTGCTTGGATATTACATGTTCTCTTTGTTGTAGAATGCATGCTGTATTCCTGTTTGTAGTCACTTCTATGCAGAATACCCAGATGTGGTATTTTTTCATCTATCTTTATCAATAACTCCCTCCAAGTTATTAGAGAGAACAAGACAAACAGCTTTAAAAATTATACAAGTGTCTTGGTGGAACACAGCTTGGGCAAAGGCCATGAAGATGATTCATGGAAATCACAAAGATGTGGTAGCTCTCACCAACTAGCTAAAGGTGACAGGGTACCTGAACCTGCCCCCATCTCCAGCTTGGAGCAGCTGCTCAAATGGCAGTATTCCTGGCCTGTAGGCCAGGTCACAGTGGCATCTGTCACTCAAGAGTCACAGGTATATTCAGAACATAAGGGCTGAGCAGGTTTGAGCTCCACAATTACACTCTGTAGCAGAAGGGAAGGGGCCTGCCCCAGGCCGCCCAGAACACACAGCTGACCTTTCTGCCTCCCTGTGGGAAAATTCCACAGTTGAAGATAAGATCGGGTTGTCAGGGCCTTGCAGGGGGCCTGGAACAGGGTAGAGAAACCCCAGACAGGGCTCACTCTGGAGTTTCTGCCAAACCTGTTGAGAGGAGAGCCTCCTTGTAATCCAGGGGGCAGGAGGCAAAGGATGTCTGGGAGAAGCTTGACCTCCTGACTTGGGCTCAAGGAATAGCCATCTCCTTGTTTCTCTCCCAGGACAGACCCAAGCAGATAGTTTACCTTCAAGAGTGCTTTCAATGTCCAGTTACTGAATGACTCCTAGGGATCTGACTACCCTGCATGGGATGGCCTACTCTCGAGATGGAGGGAGGAAGAGGGCTATGTTCTCTCCTGACAACCACACTACCTGGCTCTTCACAGCCCCGACTTTCTTTTATGACCCCCACTGCCTTCTTAACTTCCCATCTCTGCAGAGTGGTCCTGATGGTGCACTTGCCCTCCCAGGGTGGTAGGGAGAGGAGCTCTGGCTACAGAAAGGCCTGTCAGGGACCATCTACCTCGGAGTTCACTTGCTTGCTCTGTTCTAGTTCAGCTTTTCTTTGCACAGAAGAGAAAAACCAACAAACACAACAACAAAGAAGTCAGACTGCTGTAGGGTATCCAGCACCATCCAAGCATGAGCCAGCCTCCTGAGGTTTATTTCTGATAGAGTTTTTGAGGTGGTCTCGTAGGCCCTTCTAAGCATCTCCAGCAAAGGTCCAGATCAGGGTTCTAGCAAATGAGAGTGGAGAGATAACATTCCTGTCCCTCAAGAAGACTGGAGTCCCCAAAGGCCACCCACACTATTCTGCAACTTACAAACATAATCTGATATTCATGTTACTTGAAACAAGTTCTTATTAAATTCCAAACAACCTATAGGAAACACCTGGGTTTCCTGCTCCCACCGTGTCTCATCTGTGTGTGTGTGTGTGTGTGTGTGTGTGTGTGTGTGTGTGTGTGTGTCTGTCTGTCTGTCTGTCTGTCTGTCTCTCTTGTCTGTCCATCTGTCTCTGTTTCTCTCTGTGTCTGTCTGTCTGTCTGTCTGTCTGTCTGTCTGTCTCTGTGTGTAAAACAAAGGGCTTATACATGATACATACTATGCAAAGGAATTTTGGTCTTGAATCCAGAATGGTCAAAGGTCAACAGGTCAACTAGATCTGATTTGCTGGAGGCTTTCTTGAAAGTCCCCAATTGTTCTGAAACTGTTTCGGTTTTCAGATAGGAAGCCCTACTTGTAAAATACCCTTGGCCCACACTGGAGCTGTTGCTCACCCCACTTAAGTTGCTGTGCCACCTTCTGCTCTCACTCTTTTCTGTCTCACTCTGATTAGCAATGCATTCATTAGAAACTGTGCTTATGACCTCACTCTCCCAATAAACCTAACAATAACAATAGTATTAATAATAATATTGAAACACCTATCTTACACAGCACGAAGTGAAAGAGTTCTCTTTCATATGAGCTCTACTAAAGTAGAACTGAGCCTCTGCAAATGAGTGAAGTGTGTGGCGGCTTAGTTCTGGGAATTCTTGCTGGTTCGGACACAAGGCTGCTACGGTCTTTTCCCTCTAGATCAAAATCTCATCACTACTGCTAATACCTTGGCCTCGCTATGCCTCCCAAACAAGAGGACCCACACCACAGGGTCTGCCCAGCTTGAACCATTTTCAAGATGTGCTATAAAGCCATATGGCTCAAACTTAAAACCCCGTTGGCTGCCAAGGCTGTGAGGGTTGGGTCTACCCATTTCCACAAGTCTACTAAACTTTCCAGGGATTCTTCTTGAGATGCTGACGGCTGACATCTTTCCCCAGGTTTAGTGAGGAGTTATCTGTTTGATGAGCAGTGAGCATTCGCCATTCTAAGAACCTGCTACGTGCTGGGTATGGTGTTCAATATGTCATCCAGTTACTGCATTGAATCTTTTTTGCTCTGTTTTACCGTGCTGGGAATGGAACCCAGAGTCTCCAGCATGCCAGGCAAGAACTCTACCACTGACTACAACCCCGGGCCTCATTTAATTTTGATAATAAGCCTTGTTTTGGAAATGAGGCTACTGGAGTTTAGGGGTTGTTGAGTAACTTACAGATGGTGAAAAAGCTAGTGAGTGAAGAGGCAGGAGATTAAAACCTTCCTCCAGCTGGGGATGTGGCTTGATGAGTGCTCACTTAGCATGCACAAAGCCCCCATTTCGATCCCTGGTATTCCATAACCCAGGTTTGTGTGCAGGTCTGGGTTTAGTCTCCAGTACTGAGCAGGGCACAGCTCAGCACTTGCCATATTTCACAAGTCCTTTTATTCTGTACTCTTGAAGCTCAGATACATGGGACTTGCTAGAGGGACCAAGTCCCAGAGACAAAGTACCCTGTGTGCCTGCAGCCTTTCATAACTGAGCTGCCAGTTCAAAGATCCTTCATGAAGATCTTCAGCCTTTTCACCCCAGAGCCATGGCACTGGAAAGCTGGGTAAAGCACATACACAGAGCCACTAAAACAAACCCCAGTGGCCCATCTTGCCCCATCTGAGGCCAGCAGGCCTGCAGGCTCCCTTAGGAACCACAGGAAAACCCTTTTCACTGACTCCTCCCACTCTGTCTCTCCACTGACCATTTTAGCTGGTGACATCTAAAGGTCAGGATGAAGCCAGCTCTGCTCTGTCCCTATGCTGTCATAGCAGCAACTCAGGAGGCACAGACAGGCTGAGTATCGGGGCTGAAGCTAGTGGCTGATGACAACATCCCCCATGCCACACCAGCCATCTGAGTGGAACTGGCTTAGTTTCTCCCTAAATCTAAATGGGCCTAAAATCACCTGTATACACATAAGCCTGTACACATGGGTGTATGCATGCACATGTGTGTGTATACACAGAAG
>LR753667.1:56767-91767 GCA_902729485.2 Mus minutoides
GATCTGGGAGGAGGAGCTGGGAGGAGGGGCTGGGAGGAGGGTCTAGGAGGATGGTCTAGGAGGAGGAGGTGGGAGGAGGGGCTGGGCAGAGGAGCTGGGAGGAGGGTCTAGGAGGAGGGGTTAGGAGGAGGAGCTGGGAGGATGGTTTGGGAGGAGGGGCTAGGAGGAGGAGCTAGGAGGAGGAGCTGGGAGGAAGGGCTAGGAGGAGGGTCTGGGAGGAGGGGCTAGGAGGAAGAGCTGGGAGGAGGGTCTGGGAGGAGGAGCTGGGAGGAGGGTCTGGGAGGAGGAGCTGGGAGGAGGGTCTGGGAGGAGCTTTCAGCTCAGTAGGTCACAACTGGCTTGTAGTTTGTATTTGAAATTGTGGCCTTATTTTCCACACAGTTAAATTTGCTCTTTGTGGCCTGTTTCTAGGTGTTCATTGGTGTGACCACAGTCGCCCTCAAAACCCAGAGCAGCTATACAGCTACACCGACTCCTTCAAGCTTCCCCTTAATGCCAGCCCTGTTCCTGCAAACACTCATCTATTCCTGGGATGTCACCTTTTGCAGAGTGCCCAGTAAGTGGTTTGGTGAGGTGATGGCCGGCTAACTGCCACGTTTGAGACACAGCCAGGCTGCTGCAAAGGTTCTGCTTTACTGCTGAGTAATGTCTATTTACTGTCACTGCAGACTACGTTAGTTACACAGGTGGCTGAAGGAGCTCTGGGTTCTTTTCAATTTGAAGTCTTTTTGAATAAAGGCATAGCTGGACGTGTTTTATTTAAACATCTCAGTGCCATCAACTGGGCGTCTATCATCTATAAGTTACTCTACGACAAAGTTCCAAACTGTTTCTCTAAAGTGGCTATGGTGCTGTGCCTTCCCAGGGAAAGCGAGCTCCAGAAGCACGGCATCCCCCCAGGACTCGGCCTTGTCATTTGTCCTTTGAGACTTTTTCTTGTTAACATTCCTGTAGAAGCTCGCGACTGATTTATTAAGATTAGGTCACAGCAGGTGAGGGCGCATGCCCGCCCATAATCCCAGATCTTCGAAGTCTGATGCAGGATGAGGGCCACAAGTTTAAGTCCTGCCTAGTCTGTGTAGCAATTGCCTTTGTAGGAATCAAAGTCCAGGCCAACCAGGGCTATAGAATAAAGGCCTTGTCCACAAACCAACAGAAACGAAACACGAACAGAAACGAAACAACAATAACAACAACAAACACAAAAGACAATGGAGCTGGGCATGGTGGCGCACGCCTTTAATCCCAGCACTCGGGAGGCAGAGGCAGGCGGATTTCTGAGTTCGAGGCCAGCCTGGTCTACAAAGTGAGTTCCAGGACAGCCAGGGCTATACAGAGAAACCCTGTCTCGAAAAACCAAAAAAAAAAAAAAAAAGACAATGGAAGCCGGTCATGGCGGTAAGTATCTATAACCCTGACACCCAGGAGGTTGCGGCAGGAGGATTATGGCTACTTAGTGAGACCCTATATCAAAGAGTAGGAAAAAATAGGATAAAATACCACTTTTTACAAGACTGTATAGTAAATTCCATGGACCAAGTGGCTTACACTTCAGAAGTCTGCTATCTCCCATTCTGAAGGCTGGGCGTTAGAATTCACGGTGTTACCAGGCTCCTCTCTTCTGAGCCTACCCCTCTAACCTTGGAAGTGGCTAGCTTTCACACAGATCTCTGTATATGATTCTGTGGTCCCTCCATGAATCCCAGTTCCTTCTCTTTATAAGGATAGCAGTTACGTGAACTGAGAACCACTTTAAAGACCTGTGAACTTCATGAGCTCTTTTCCGACTTTATCTACAAATACAGCCACCTCTGCCACCCTAGGGCACAAGAAGATCGGGCACAATCCAGGCCATAACTAGCAAAGTGAATACATTCCAGACCAAGTATGCAGAATAGGAACACAGGGTGGTCTTTATGTGGGGGAATCAGAGATGGCTACAGTTCCTTTGGCTCAGGGCAGGCTCCACCACCTTGTGCTGCAGGAAGCTTCTTTTTGTAGAGGGTGAAGTGGGCATAGGCAGAAGCTGACACGGTTCTGGTCTCTGATCCACCACTTGACTTGAGGTCACCTCTTCTGGAAGCCACATTTTCGTGGTCTGTAACAAGAGAGAGAGAATTAATGACACTTGTATCACAGCCAGGCGACAGGGAGGAGCGCTCACATGCAGCCATTTCATCAGCTGACACGTGTGAGCCCTGCAGCTTCCTATGTTCATTTTTGGATATTTTTTTCCCTCTGCAGTAGCTGAGCTATGGAAGCTTCTGGCATTCTCCTTGCCTCCTGGGGTTATTGTTAAGGTCCAAGTGCTTACTCAGTAAATGTCAGCAGTTGGATTTAAAGATTCTAGCTAAAATTGGCTACTTCAGTCTCAAGTGTGCATGCACTGAGATTTGTACATGATCAGAAAAATGTTAAGTATTGTTGAAAGTAGACATGGGGATAGCTGGTGAAAGTCTCAGATGGCCCCGCCGCTTTCTGTGGGATACCCAGCTTGCCTTCTGTTCTGGGGGCCCCCTGACATTCACCCTTTAGTTCCTGTGTTGGAATTCTATCCCTCAGTGTGTAGTCTTTTTTTTAGAGGAAGGATTTTAAGAGGACAGTCATGTTTCCTCATCAAAGGCAGAAAAGTTTGCTCGCCCTCTGATTTCCATGTGAGGACATAGCAAGTAAACCACTGTAGCAAGGCAAGAGGTGAGTCTTCCTCAGCGCCCGAGCACATCAGTACTCTGAGAGTTCTAGCTACCAGAACTAATGATGGGTTGTCAAGCCACACCATCTCAGGAAATCTGTTAAAGTGTCCTGGACAGACTTCAGACACCCACTCCTTCCTCCAGGAAGTGTGTAACATGTTTGGTAAAGATCAACAGGATCCACCTCTGTTCTAGAGCAGTTCACACCTGTTCTAGAGCAGTTCACACCAGTTCTAGAGCAGTTCGCACCGGTCCTAGAGCAGTTCACACCAACCAGAGGAAGTGGGACAAAGAGAGTAAAAAGCAAATGGCAAGGTCAAGTGGAGCCTTCACATTCCAGGCAAAGCCAGGCAGCAGGAGACCCCAGAGGAGGGGCTTTTAGCCGTAGGACCACGTGGCAGTGACAGGTGCACAGAGGTCCAGCCTGAGAATCTGTAGAGCAGAGAGAGCATTACAGGGCATAGAAACTGGATCATTAAAGACGGATAGGGCAAAGAACAGCATGGGTGGAGCCCTGGAGTGTGGCATCTCTGGCTGGTACACAGTAGCAAGAGGAATTATGGGAAATCCAGGGGGATGCTGAGGTCTAGGTGTCAGGAAAAGGCTCATGTTTCTTGGGCAATGGGAGACCACGACCTGCTTTGGAGGTGTGGCTGGCCAAACCCCAATCCGTACCAGGCCCTGGCCCTTCATCCATCCTCAAAGCCAACAACTTTAGTTGTCACATGCACTCAGTCTACCAATGGGAAAGATCTTAGTGGCACATGAGATTCAGTTGGCCAACTTGGGCAATCTGGTATCCTCTCCATCCCAGGGCCTTCACTGATTCCTGTTTGCAAAATATTCCTTGTAACTTAAGATGACATAGCCACAAGTTCCATGGTGGGGTTGCAGATATCTTTGGTGGCCATTACCCTACCTACCATGAGTATAGATAGCCACAAGTTCTAGTTTTGGGTTTTTGTTTTGTTTTGTTTTTGTTTTGTTTTTCGAGACAGGGTTTCTCTGTGTAGCTCTGGCTGTCCTGGAACTCACTCTGTAGACCATGCTGGCCTCAAACTCAGAAATCCACCTGCCTCTGCCTCCCAAGTGCTGGGATTAAAGGTGTGCACCACCACCGTCCAGCTTAGCCACAAGTTCTAAGTGCACATAGATGCACTGGTTGTGGAGAGATTGCTATCTTTAGGCTGGCTTTTTTCCTTTGACTAGTTCTTGAGACAATTGCTTTCCTGACCTTCTCTACTGACAAGGACATAACCTTCCCCAGCAGTGGCCATTTCTAGGCCAGTATCTCGTGCTCTGGTTTGGGGAGAGCCATCACTTCTTGTCACTCAGAGACTTATCCATTCTCCAGCTCCACGTGATGGCTGCCACCTCCCGGGCTTGGAGGACTCAGTGTTAACCCCAGACTTCACCAACACCCATGATTTATCCTTACAAAGAGTTGGGGCTCCTTCTTGTCCTCTGAGCAGGCCTGATCAGTGCATACCTGACAGTTCAAAGCCTTGGGGACAAGAAATGAGGAGCTAGAGCCTACAGCTCAGCCATGACTGCAGTATTGGGTTGTGTTTACCCCTCTTCTGTGCACAAAGGCCCCCTCTGCCATGACACCAGGACTAGGATTCTTCTCCCTCTGCTCAGCTTTAAGCAGCAAAGCAAACACATTGAGGGCGTCCGTATCTGCATAGCAGTTTCCTGGGGCCTTTGGATCTGGATCCTAAGCCTGGATCTGGATCCTGCATTTGAGCAATGAAGGAAAAGCAAGAGTTCCCACAAACTCAGCACTCTCAGCTATGAGGACTGTCATGGGGACAAGCCACCTTTCCAGAGACACATGCCACCTTGCGCCTGTGGGGGGCCTCAAGCTCCAGCAAAGCCACCATCACTCCCATC
This sequence comes from Mus minutoides, assembly GCA_902729485.2. Classification (NCBI taxonomy): domain Eukaryota; kingdom Metazoa; phylum Chordata; class Mammalia; order Rodentia; family Muridae; genus Mus; species Mus minutoides. The sequence goes on from LR753667.1 coordinate 61,354, forward strand.
TCTGGCCTTCTCGCTCCTCCATGTTTGTTCTCCATCCTCCATCCCCACTCCACACAGTTCAATATACCTCCTGATAGCAGCTTTCCTAGTCCTAGGCTGGGCAGCATGAACTCACAGACAAAGCAGGTGGGGACATACAGATTAACTAGATAAACTGTTAAGTACCAAGAACATAATGCATAGGCAAAATAAGAGGGTAGCATCCAACTCATCTAGAAGACAAAGATTCAACCAGGAGGGGCTTCCTGAAGGAAGACATATCTGAACAGATTGGGAACTCAGCCAAGCAGAGGCAGATGAGGGTACTATGGGCAGAGGGACTATGCTTTCTTTCTCTCTACTGACCATCAGATTTTATATACTCCTTTCTTGTGGGGCCTAGGAACCTCCCAGTCTACCCCCATACATTCTCCAGTGGTAGTAGGTATAGGATTTACACTAAAATTATGTTTCAGCCTCTGCCCTGAAGCCAGGAATAAGCCTAGTCATGTTGTTAGCTAGCACTGATCCATGGGAAGTTCTGGGCTACCACCCATGTCTTCCTTCAACGGAGTAGGCTCTGAGCCTGAGTTCCCAGGAGACTCAGCAGGTGGCATTGAGGCCTGCAGTACAGTGAGGCAGTTGTTCGTGGCAGATCTGGATCCCAGGCGCATCTTCAGCCTGGTCCCAGCACTGCCCTTCTCAGTCAGAAGATTTCAGGCAAGTCCTGCTCCCTCTCAGAGCCTCTATTTCCCAACTGTAAAGCTGGGGGAATGTTAGCATTCACCCCCCAGGGTTGGCGAGAGAACGACATGTTCGCCCTCAGCCCAGTGTCTGGTTTGTGTCAAGCCACAGCGAATGTACTTCAAAGAGACCATGCAAGGGCACTTACCGAATGTCAGAAGTAAAGAGCTGCACGAGGAGCCATCCTCTGAGTCAAGACAAGGGCTGTCCTAACCACTTGGTTTGGGAACACAGGAAGGCAGGGGATGTCAAGCAAACCAGAGGAGAAGCCGGCTGGACCTTCAGAATGACTGAGCAGTGCAAAGGGAGGAGGTAGTTAGTATCTTCGTCCAGTCCTAGAGCACTCCAAACACACACAGAGAGCCTGTCTGTGGGCTTCTCTCAGATAGAGGATCACCGACTCTCAGCCCCAGAGTGAAAGTGAGCAAAGAGGCCAGAGATCACCTTCTTATCTGAAGAAGGTCAGAGTGAAGCTGGCCCAGGGCTTGCTTCAGAATGACTTCCCAGAGCTCTCTACTGGGTTAATGTCCATTCGTATCTAGCTTTAAGTACTAACCATGCCCTTGCATGTGGCTCAGCCCAGGGTCTGGGAGACAAAAGGCGGTAGTTCCTGTTTTTATGATGTGGTCTGGAGACAAAGGCACATGCACTTTATTTTAGGACAAGACAAACACCAAAGGACAGTGTTGGACTGCAGGGGGAACCAGGAGACCTTACCGACTCGTTGGCAATACAGTTTGTGGCAGGTTTTGGTGACTACTATGGGCATCCTCTGTGTGTGCAGGGGGGGGGGGTCCCCTCTGCTTTCAGGGAAGTCTCTGACTTCTTTTTTTGTAACTTGTGGTGAATGGAGCCAGGTCTTCTTGACCCGATCCATAGGGATAAAGAGGGATAAAGAAGCTCCAGGAGATGGCAGAGTGAAGCCAGGGTTCTTGGGAGTCAAGGGAGATCTCAGGCTATTGTTCTGGTTGTGGGGAGGAGAAGAGGGGCACTTCTATCCCATATGCTTTGCCCCACTGCTATTGGTGTCCATCTGGACTCCAGCCATGCCCAGAAGGATCCCGAGAATGATGACAATCCAGAGACAGGGGCCAAAGGGGAATTAGGAACGCAGACCAGGGACAGTTACTAGCATTGCCTGCAGAGCCTAGGAGTCTACTCAGAGAACTCACAGCCTGAGGCTGGCCCCTTTCAGGAATTTGTAATGTGACTCTCTTGTGTGAGGTACAACCACAGAGTCACACACCACTGCTTAGACTCCCAAGCCACCTCCCAGCCTTGGTGCCTTACCACCCTTTTTAACTGAGCACTCTGAGCAAAATGCCAAGGACCTGGGTCTTAAACAGGCTCCCCTTGTCCTACCCTGGTCACTTGAGCATCCATTACAGGCTTTCTGGCATCCTTCAGGCTCTCCTGCTGGCCCTGGCTTGGGACCCTCCTTCTGCCTCCCAGTGCCTCCCACTTCCTGTCTCTCCAACTGTCCCAAGGAAAATGCAAACCTTCTGTGCTCAGCACAGGCATGCCCGTCAAAGTACTGAAACATCATCTTTGTGGGTGGTTTCAGAGCCTGGCTGCCAGAGCTGAGGCAGTCAATGGGACTGCTGACTGACTTTCTTCCGCTTGAGAGGAGAGCAGCCCATGACTGGGATCCTGTTCCGAACAAGGGATGGGGAAAGACAGAGCCCTTGCTCCCCGCCTGTGTTTGTGTGGAGCCTTGGATGCTTTTTCCAGTTCACTTTGACTTCCTCAGCAAAAGCCTGAGAGGTGGGGTTTGTCTTCCTCAGTGTACAGAGTAGCAATCCGAAGCTCTGAGAACTGACATGACTTCCCCAACTCAACTCTCCCATTGTCACAGTCTGATCACAAACCGAATTCTCAGTTTGGTCCTAGCGTCTTTTCCCTTTGACAGGCACATGGACATAGTGCCCAACCCGACCCATGGTGGAGGGTCCCCATCAATGAGCAATGGCACAGGTACTGATGTCACCAGGACACATAATCTACTACAGGGACAAAAAAATTTGCAACCAAACATTCAAAATATCTGCATACTTGACCTAGAGAATTTCCTCGTTGGATACCCCCTGCAGGGGTCAGTGTGGGCCTTGAGCCTTCTTGCATCTCTGCATGGGGTAGGTCCCACCCTTAGGTGCAGGTAGCATTGGCGATCCTTTGTGTTCATCTCTTCTGTTTGTTAATGCCAGGATCATTCATGCATATGCTCCATCTCCTAGTCTCACTGCTAGGCAGACATGTTTCTGGGCCCTTCTGACATATTCTTTCTCCTTCCTTTAGAACTCTGGCACCTGGCACTGCCACCAAGGGACATCTCAGAGTCTGAGTGCCAAGCATGGGCACCTGCCTGAGGAATGCATTTGCTATTCTATTTGTGTAGCTCTGTCTGTTCCATAAACTGTATCTGCTTTCCAACAATTGGTGGGGAAAAATAGGCTTTGAATCTGAAGGGGGGTGGGAAAGGGATTATGGGATGTTTTAGAGGGAAGAAAGGGAAGGGAGAAATGTAATTAAATTATAATCTCAAAAATTAAAAAAAATCTCTTTTCTATCTATATAACTTTCTGGGATCCAGGAACTGACATCCTAGCAGGCCCCTGGGTGATGCAGATGCTGGCAGTCTGGGCACTGCCCTTTGGAAAGCTGTGACACAGAACAGACTAAAGCAAAGAGGTGGAAAAGCCACGAGGAGATACAGAATTGGCTGAGATACATTGGGAAGAGGAGCTGGCGATGGATGGGACTTCAATGGAAGTTGGTAATTATATCTGTCCCAGCACCTCCTGCCTTGCAAGAGAGGCCTTATAAATCCGATTCACAAGGGAAGGGAACAGAAGCTTAAGGAAGAGAGAGCCATGGCTTCCTAGGTGTCAGTGAAGACTCAGAACCTGAAACTATACCCACCTAATTCAGAAACCTATACTTTTCTTGACCACAGTCCAAGCAGGGGCTGGGTATGGGATGCTTTTCTGCAGGGCTGGACGTAGAGTGAGTGTTCAGAGCACATTGTTGGAGAGAGGAAGAATGAATGAGTGAATAAATGAATAAATGAATGAGAGAACAGAACCACTTTGAGAGCCTAGAAACCGGGACAAGAGATTCCCTCTATGACCTCACTCTCCAACTTCTCCTCCTACCCGTGTCTTATCTGAAAGGTGACCCCCGTTACACTCGCCCGGTTGATAAAGCCAGGTGGTGCACCTGCACCTGTTTCCCAAACCTGATATCCAAATAGGAAGTTAGGCTGAGATAAGGCTGTGGAGGGCAATGCCTGGAATCATGGGGTTGGGCTGGCCTCTGGCTTCATGCCACAAGTGTCCACCGAGCCTCTCCTAAAGGTTGAGCTCTATGCCAGGTTCCTTCAGGGTGAGGCAGGAAGCCATGCAGCTCCTGCCCTCCAACAGCTTATGGAAAAAAAAATAATTACAAACAGGATGTGGGTCGGGCAAAGGAGAAGTGTGAAAGGGATGGTCATTGCTCCCTGACAGCTCCTGGGAGTTGGGACTGAGGGATTAGAAGAAACGAGGCAGTAGTCAGTGATGCCAGGGGAGGGGCCTGACCCTTGCACTGCCATTGCTGAGGAATAAGAGGTCCTTAAAGTTTAGCTCCCCAGCCCTCCTACCTTCCCTCAGTATGTTCCTTACAAGATCAGGCTAAGCTTCCTGTCTGTTCCTTCTGGCTTTACCACAGGTTGGCATCCTGGAGCATGGGCCCAGTCCCTGTATTTTCCACACAGGCCTCTTTTTCTCTACCTTCCTCCTGCCCCTCACTACCTGAGCTAGGTCCAAGAGTCCTCCTTGTGGCCTGGCATTTGAGTACTGAACTTAAGAGGATTTTGTAAGCTGGTTAAACAAAGGCAGATTAAAAATTAAGTTACAAGTGCCATGTTCTATTAAAGTCAAAGATAACAGACACTCAAACCCTGCAACTTCCTAGTTCTTTAGCATTTCATGCTATTTATGTTATCGAGGATATGCACATGTGTTGTACCCTGTAATCGGAATATAACATTCTGTGGTATTGTGCATTTCTGCCAATCTGTGCTCAGCCATATCACCAGACAAACAAGTGTGTTCCCAGTGCACAGCCTCCCGTTCCACTCTGTCAGTGAAGGTCCAGCCAAGCCATCTTCCTAGGCTGCCCATTGGTTGAAATTAAATGCATTCGTTCATAATGTGACTCCCTCTTTCTAGCAGCAGAGCAGCCAAGCATTTAGTGGCTGCCTGCTTTGGCTGCACCATGCAGTCTCTCTGATAGATGCCTTAGTTCATTTTGTGTTATACCAAAATTCCTGAGGCTGAGTATTTTATTTCTAAACAAAAAAAAATTTGAGGTCTATTTAGTTTACAATTAATTTTGAAATAGTTCCAGCATCTGCTTAGCTCTGGTGAGGGCATTCTGCCGCTGTCACAGTGTGGAGGGCAGCATTACATATGGATATACATGAAATAGAGAGATCACATGGCCACCTAGGGGGCAAGAGCAATTCAGGGACCAGGTTTACTCTTTGTGTAACAACCTACACTCATGGGATCTAGATCAGTGACATTCTCATATGATCTAGAAAGAACTCAAGAGAGAACGGGTTTGAGAGGTACAGTTGTCTACATGATAGAAAAAGCACAAAGGGTAGCTCACCCATGACATGACTTGGCACCAACTAGGAAGCAAAAAGTTCTTGGGCCATAACTGGATATAAATATGATCTTCAAAGTCCCATACCTAATGGCCAAGTTCACCAAGCTAGGTCTTAGGTCCCCAAAGAGTGACAGCAGCTCATGATCAAGTATTTAAACACATGAGCTTGGTGTGTGTGAGGCAGGGGTGGAGGGGTGGATTTACAGATTTGTGATAGTTATCTTTACCAAATTAGCACAACACAGAGTCACTTAATTAAAATTAATTGGTATGGGATGATACAGTCCACCGTGGGTGTCATCGTTCCCTAGGCAGAGGGTTCTAAATGTATAGGAATGGAGAAATTGAGCTGAGCACAAGTCAGTAAGCAGGATAGATGCAAGCACTTCTCTCTGCTCTTGGCTTTGCTGTGGCTATGATACAAGTGGCCATTTAATGTTCTTGCTTGATTTTCCCACAGTGGTTCACTATACCTATAACTTGTAACTGTAATTGTAATCTAAAACAAACCTTTTCTTCCCCTAAGTTGCTTTTTGTCAGGAAATGTTATCACAACATAAATGAAACTTGATAAACATACAGAACATAACACAGGGGTCTTAAAAAAGCTATATTCCTCCCTTCTGTGAGTAGTGCCTTCGATAACCTTTCACTAGGCTTTACCTCCTGAAGGTTTTGCATCCTTAATCCCATCATGCTAGGGACTACACTGCTACTGTGAAGAACTATGTAAGACACCCTCAAATAGTAACATAACTATGATATTGGTTTTATAGATAATATTTGCATTAAGGAATCAGGGTAAGTGCACGCTTTGCTTGGCTTACTGTTTCTGTAAAGTGATGAAGAGAATCTAATAAGACACCTAACCTTTAGAGTATCTCATATCATTGTATGGTGGACTGATCAGACAACTGAAGAATCGTGTTTCAGTGTTAGAAAAGGTTAAGAGAGCTTTCTCTAGACAAACAAGTGTGTTCCCAGTGCACAGCCTCCCATTCCACTCTGTCGATGAAGGTCCAGCCAAGCAATTGAAATTAAATACATTTGTTCATAATGTGACTCCCTCTTTCTAGCAGCAGAGCAGCCAAGCATTTAGTGGCTGCCTGCTTTGGCTGCACCATGCAGTCTCTCTGATGGTGAATTTTGAAAGAAACAGGAAGCACTATATCGTGGGGGTATATGAAATTTAAAATTGTGGCTATTTTTGGTAATTGTGTGTTACGATCTTTTATATTGATCCAATCACAATAAACTTAGGATCACATTTGTGAATTTTATGTTATTTTTTAACTTTTTATTGACTCTGTGATTTTGACATCTACACCCCAATCCCACTCATCCCCGCTACCCCCATCTCTTAGTGTCCTCCCTCTACCCTCCTCCCACAAAAGAAAAAATTAAAAAGTAAACAAAATAAAGCATAGAGATTATCTCATCATGGAAGCTGTATTGTATCATAGTGTGTCTCACAGTGTATCCCTCTGTCTGCACAACTTCACTTGCAAATGTTTCTTGCAATAAGTCATTGGTCTGGTTCCAGGCCTCTGGCTTCTGCTGCACCGTCAATACTGGATCCTCACTGGGAGGCCTCTCAGTTATCCTGTTGTTGCCCCATGCCATGGAGATCCTGCAGCTTTGGAGTTGCAGGGCTGGCCCTTTCACATGCTCCAGCAGTTTACAGATGATGTAGATTATGGGGTGAGCCAACTCAAAGCCCTCAATCTGGGCCTGGGTGCTAGCTGAGCGGGTCCGCCTGTGAGCTTCTCCCACACCCTTGCCGCTGCTGGAGCTCTCTAGCACTGCCCGAGCTAGCTCATCCAATGCTGCAGCCTGCAGGGGCAGGGCTAGCTCTCCTGCCCTCATGCCCTCAGGGATGGCCCACCAGCCCCAAGCCGACCCACTCTCCCAAGTGCTGCAGCTGATGAGGGGCTAGAACAGCTCTCTTGCATTCACACCCCTGGGGCTGGCTCACCAGTGCCTTCACCATCAGGCCCAGTTCTAGCGTGTTGTCCAGGTGAGGTGCAGACCCACTCTAACAAATGCTGCAGCTGGTGAGGGGCAGGGACAGCTCTCCAGAGTGCCACCTCCATCGAGGGGCAGAGTCAGCTCTGCACAGCTCTCTGACATCTATGTGGTCCCAGGTGGTAACCCAGACCAGGGATGGCCACATGGTCTTTAGTGTGTAATATAAGTTATGGACATTGACCCAGACCCAGACGTGGCTCTCAGGGGCAGCAGAGGCTAGGACCTCACCATGGCCTCAGGTGGCAACGTCAGGCTGTCCCTCTCTGCCCTCCCATCTTCAGATCCACTTCTCTTCCTAATGCTCAAACTGCTCAGCATCTCTTTCTCTGCTATCTGTCTGCTACATACTCGCACATTGTTACAGCTCCTGCAGTGGACAGGCGATGTGGTTGGTGATTATCCGGTTCTACCCCACTCTGCTCATGCTGTGTGGCATGGCTATGGGCAGGGCTCTGTGTATCTACAGCCCACCTGTGTGGAGTGGCAGCAGGCTGGCCTCTTGGTGTCCTCCTCTTACCAGGGCTGCAGCATGAAATGGAGCCAGATGGGTCTCTAGGCATCTTCCCCCTGTTGGCACTGTGGCAGGTGGGTCTCTGGATGCCATCTTCTGCCCAGGGCAAGCATGAACTTCACTTTTGAGGAGGTTGCTGCCTCTGACGCTTTTGCTCTGTAGTTGTCTCTGCAGCCTACAAAATTTTTATTTTAAAGGTAAAGAAGATCTGTCCTCCACCATAGATCAGGGGTTGGGATTGCTAATATCTTCTGGAGCAATCTCATATCCACAGAAAACATGGGGGGCATTAGCTTGGACTTGTGGGGTGTTGGCACTGTGACCCAGACACATGCCTGAGCTGAACCTGCTACCTTTTCCATACTCATTTCTGGGAAAGCACTAAGGGCCTACCCATCTCCTGCAGTGCTTGCTTTAAGGCCTAGAGAATTTCTTCTAGAGGATGTTAGAGGTTTTTCAAAAAGATAAAGAGAGCTCAAGATGCTTGGGCTAAAGGATACTGTCTTAGGGTTCCCATTGCCATGAAGAGTTGCCATGACCAAGGCAACTCTTATAAAGGACACCATTTAATTGGGGCTGGCTTGCAGGTTCAGAGGTTCAGTTCATTATTATCAAGGGGGGAAATATGGCAGTATCCAGGCAGGCATGGTGTTGGAGGAACTGAGAGTTCAGCATCTTGCTCTGAATGCAACCAGGAGAGGACTAGTAGACTTCTAGGCAGCTAGGAGGAATATCTCATTACCTATCCCTACAGTGACACACTTCCTCCAACAAGGCCACACCTACTCCAACAAGGCCACATCTCCTAATAGTGGCACTCTCTGGGCCAAGTGTATTCAAACCTCCACAGATGCCAGAGACCAGTGGTTCCCAACCTTCCTAATGCTGCAGTTATTTAATACAGTTTTTCACTTTGTGATGAGCCCCAACCATAAGATTATTTTCATTGCTACTTCATAATTCACATTCTGCTATGTTATGAATCATAATGTAAATGTGTGTTTTCTAATGGCCTTGGACAACCCCTGTGACAGGGTTGTCTGACCCAAAGGGGCCACAACCCACAGGTTGAGAACCACTGACACAAGACTGTTTCTACCACTTTTACTGTTTTAGGCACCATGGGCTTCTCCAACTTGGATGACAAAATACTCAATTAGGTCTCTCTAGAAATCACCAGAAGCCTGATAGTCTTTTGTGAGTCAGGAGTCCACCGTGAGCTCATTGGCTTTGATCTCACTGCTCCTAAAGTCAGTCAGGTCTGAGATATGACAGCTATCGGGCATCTGGGACCTCCAGGTATTCAGTGTGGTCCTGTCTATTCCTCACAGAAACCTGAGCATTGACTCCGGTACTTATGCTGGTATGCAGGCCAGGACTGTAGGGTTCAGACAGACCCACAGTTTACTGAGGTCCTTCAGCAATAAGTGGAGATACAGGGTTCAAACCTGCTATGCCCTCAGCCCTGCAGAGTTGCTGAACAGATGGTCAAACCCTCTCAGATGTTGCACCTCTCATTGCAGAATGTCTTTAGGTATTGGACACCTTAGTTTACAGAAATCACTCCTTTAGGTATCAAGAAACACTATCAAAAAAGAGGGAAAAAAGAGTATTTAAGAAAAAAACCCACGTTATTTAGAAGCCCAAGTAAGAGTGTGCCAGGATAGATAGCTCATCAGTTATGAGCACTTGCCGCAAAATCATGAAGATGGGAGTTTGGTTCCCAGTACCCACACCACAAGTTAGGTGTCCCAGACACACCTACAGTCCTCATCCTGAGGCAGGCAGAGGCAGGAGGATCACTGAGCTTGTTGAGTTTAGCCTAGCTGAGAAAATGCAAGCCTCAGATTTGGAGACAGACCCTACCTCAAAGGAATAGGTGTGTCTTAATAAAGGAGGGTGGCCCATAAGTATAAGTATACATACACTTCCACATATGAGTGTACATACACTCATACAGACAGATACACCCGCTACAAATAATCCTACAAAGAAGCTGAGCAAAAAATGTCTAAGTGTGCCTGCCCTGCGGAATCTGTGCCGTCAGCACCTTTTAAAGACATATGCAACGACTTTGCTAGAGTTCCAAGAAGAGAGACTGTTTCATACAATCTATCCAATGAACACTATCACCTGTTAGGTTATTATTTTCTTACCTTAATTGGAGCTACAATGAGAACTTGCCTTCTAGAACCTCTATTTACCATATAAATTCCACTTTCCATCTTGATTTTCCACAGCAGTGTAGGTAAGAAACTAGTTGTCTATGGACCACTTTAGGGACCACTGGGAGACAGGGAAGAGTCTGAGTTCTAAGTAGCTAACTTCTGTATTCACAGTACCGGGAAACCCATGGTTTTCAGTACCCATTGGGGTGTTATTGAAATGTTTGTTTAAATAATATCACACTAACTTAAGATATAAAACAGGTTTTGCTATGAATGGGTTCAGTTGGGGTTGGCTAAAAGCTTGCATTTAATGCTAAGGGTGGTTTAAGGCTTACCTCATACCCGGGGTCCTGCCAAGCCTGTGTGAGAGCCCCAGCTCACATTCCAACCAGTGTGGAGTCTAGAAGACTGGTGGATTATGTATTCATTAAAGGTGACTATCCACAACGTCTAGGACACACAAGCTGCCTTGGCTTAAAGGCTGTGTCCTATTTAGAATCTGCCTCTGCCATGCAAATACAATCATTTCACAGTGATGGCAGTTTAATGGGGCACTCTGCTGAACCCTAAGATATTGCCGATATTGCTTTCCACGGATCAAACAAGGCAGATCAAAGTGAAAAATTTTCAGAGTCCTCTCACAGGAAGAAATTCCTCCAGGCAAAGCTTTGAGGTTTTCACAGTCCTGAAAATGAGCCCTGACTTTCTCCTGGCAACAACAACAAAAATTCCTTTTATTTGTGCCAAGCCAGAATACATTTCTTCTCTGAAACTATTTTATAGATTTTGTGTCATTTTCTACTTTCTATTTCATCCTTGAAGTAATTACCTACATTTAAGAAAATGTAGGCCCGGTGAACAGGAGGCATGCTTAGGCAGATAAGTCCTGCGAGGCAGCCCTGGGGGATGGGGGCAGAGCTGTGTCTATAACTGCTCTCAATTTCAAGATCACGTGGTTAAATGCAGAGCAATGGTGTACTTGGGGATCCAGAGTCAGGCAGGCAAAAGCATAACTTAAAACTAACCTTGAACCCTACCTAGGCATCTCAAAACTGTGACAAGCATTCAAATTGAAGAGCCTGTAGCAAATGTAGCTTTCCTTTTGCCAATACTGTTGGGTTTCTCAGCATCTCTCTGTGCACAGGTCTTCTGAGTCATTGTCCTGGCACTTGGGTGGCAAACACATGATTCTCTTTTGGTGGACAAAGTATGGGCATGGAGAAGAAGGTCTGGCTACTCCCTCTCCTTTAGAACTTTGAAAGGACCCTGATATAGCTGCCTCGTGTGAGGCTATGCCAGTGCCTGGCAAATACAGAAGTGGATGCTCACAGTCATCTATAGAATGGAGCACAGGGCCCCCAATGGAGGAGCTAGAGAAAGTACCCAAGGAGCTGAAGGGGTCTGCAACTCTGTAGGTGGAACAACAATATGAACTAACCAGTACCCCCAGAGCTCGTGTCTCTAGCTGCATATGTAGCAGAAGATGGCCTAGTCGGCCATCATTGGGAAGAGAGGACCCTTGGTCTTGCAAACTTTATATGCCCCAGTACAGGGGAATGCCAGGGCCAAGAAGTGGGAGTGGGTGGGTAGGGGAGCAGGGTCGGGGGAGGGGAGGGTATAGGGAACTTTCGGGATAGCATTTGAAAAGTAAATAAAGAAATACCTAATTAGAAAAAAAACAAAAACAACAACAACAAAAACAAAAAACAAAGAACTTTGGCTTACGATTTGCTGTGTTTTAAATTTATGTCCCCGTAGTATCAATTTGGGCATAGGACAAGTAAATGACCCAACTTAATATATGATTGCAGCCTGAATCCAGCTAGCTCAGTGGGAATGGCATTTAGTCCTATTACAGGCTTCCAGTGGCCCAAACAGGCAGGGAAAATCTAATCCCACTAATAGTAAGAGAAAGACCATGACCAATCTCTTTCATGGGCTAATGAGAGACTCACGTAATTTTCTATTTGTACAGGGTTAAGCCATTATAATTAAGGTTAAATAAGATAAAGTTGTTAATGGAAATGCAACGAGAGATTTCTGGTTTCGGTGAGTAGTATATAAAGAGCTTAAAGGAAACCACCGACCTAACAAGCAAACAGCTAAACTAGGATGAAAAGCCACAGCGTTTCCTTTCTAAGATTCACCAGAAGATGAGGACAATGCTGTCTCCTAAGTGGGAGAAGTAGATAACAGGTGGATCCAGAGAATCAAGACTGTAGGAAATCCAAAAATGTACTGGAACAGAAAACCTAAACATGCATATCCTGCAAAATTATCCAACAAAAATTCAGGGAGGGGCCAGGGATGTGTCTTGGCTGGTAGAGTACCTGCCGAGCTAGCATGCTCTGGCTTCAGTCACCAATACCAGGTGTGGTACTGCGCCTGTAATCCTAGCACTTGGGGGTGGAGGCAAGAGGACCAGTAGTTAGTTCAATTCATCTTCAGTTAGAGGCCTGGTCTTAAATTTATAAAAATAAATAAGAGTGTGCAGGAGAGGGACAGAAGAGATGGCCTCATGCTTTAAAGTGCTTCTGGCTCTTCCAGAGGTCTCAGGTTTGTTCCCACATGCTGGCTTATAACCTCTTGTTAACTCCAGTTCCAGAGGATGGAATGCTTCCTTCTGGCCCCCAGGGATACTGCACACACATGGCACACACACATACATAAGCTCACATGTATAAACCTAAATTTAAAAAGAAAACTTAAAAAAAATGTGCAGGAGAAATAAAAGACTTTCTCAGATCCCCCCCCCCCAAAAAAAAGGAGAAAAAAAGAGACAAAGAGCAAATGTTGTTACTCTTTGAAAGAAAAATATTAGAGAGATTGTTTTAGAGAGAAGAAAATTCCAGAAAACCCAGAGTACATCAAGGGGGGGGGGAGATTAAATGAAGGTCCAAAAAAACTTCTTATTTTCTTCTTCTAATCAAAATAAGTGTTCAAAATGACAATATCAATAATGTAGTTGATGCATAGTCTTTCTTATAGATGTTTATAAATGAAACCAGTAGCAGCAATAACATAAAGATGAAAGAAATAATAATTAGGACTTTTTTATTATAAGTTAGTATAATATGCAATGGGTGTGTGGCTTGACAGTGGATCTGGACTGCTTATAATACAAAGTGCAAATCTTTGGACAACCATTCAGGAAATAAGTCAAAGGTTAAAAAAGTAAAAGGGGGAAATTGGTCAATATGTTAAAAAAGAGAGAAAATTAAATCATATAACATGTTTAGTTGTAACAAAGGCAGAAAAAGTATGGGGTAAAAATAGAGAAAAAAGAGAGAGAGATAAATAGAAAACAGTATCAAAAACACTAGGTGTGAATTCAGTTATACCAATGGCCAGATTAAATGTAAGTGATCTAAAAACAGCAGTTAAAAGATAGAGATCCTGGGAAGAGAGCTCTGACAAATGAAGGTTTATTCACTTTCCTGTGTTGTAAGCATGAGGACCTGGTTTAGATGCCCAGAACACGGATAAAAATAGTAGGCTTAAAGTATTGAAAGGAGGGCACAGGCTGATCCCTGGGGCACACTAACTGGAGAGTCTAGCCTAATTGGCGAGTTCCAAATCAGTCCCCCAAACAAGATGACTGGCTCCTGAGGAGCAACACCCAAGGCTGTTCTTTGGCCTTCATATGCATGTGTACCTGCACATACACAGGAATTTACATGTGCAAGGGTATGCACGCACATGCACACACCCGCATGCACACACCCCACAGATTGTCACTATGGATAATGGTTTGAGACTCAATGAAATATCATTTACAGAAATCCCAAAGACATTGATTAAAGAGCTAAAGGGATGAAAAAACTGGAATCTGAACACTGACTAAAAGAAATTGGAGGTAGCTTAGTTATTTCGGAAGGAACCAAGTTCAGGACAAAGATTATTATTATGGGCGAAGAGGTGAATAATGGTGATAGAGCACCAGGAATACACAGTAATTCATAATGTGAATCTCTAACAATAAAAAAGCATCAAGCTGCACGAGGTAAAATCTGACAGCACTGTGACAGAAACAGATCCATCTACTATTCTACTTGGAGGCTCTAACAGCCCTTGTTAAAGACAGGCCCCTCAGGAAGAAGTTAACAAAGGTTATGGCTGAGCTCCCACCACCACCGACCAGCTGAACAGAGTGGACAGCTACAGACTGCTGTGTACAGCAACATCAGATTGCATTTCTGTCTCATAGGGGACACTGTGTCAGCACTCAGACCACAGTAGAGTTAAGTTAGAATCAACACCAGATAGCTTGAAAATCCAATAGCACATGGATGTTAAGTAATACCTTTCTGCATAGCATATAAACCACAGAAGAACTCTCAAGAGAAATTCTAAAGTATTTTGAAGTAAGTGAAAACGAAAATATAACTCATCAGAGCATCAAAGTCGTGCCTATGAGAAATGTGTTATGTTGAAGGAAGTTTTGGAAAAGAAGAAAAACCTAAGATAAATAATCGAAGACTCCACTCTAGGCAATCAGAAAACAGAGAGAGAGAGAGAGAGAGAGAGAGAGAGAGAGAGAGAGAGAGAGAGAGATGAATTCAAAGTACTATGTAAAAATAAGTAATAAAATTAAAAGCAAAACTGGGAGACAACAAACCTCAAAGACAGTTATTTAAAATATTAATAAATCCCAAAGCACAACATTGTGAAGTCTAGGTCCAGTTCTGTCACGACGTAATCCTGACAAATCTTTATTTTTATTTTTTTCTTCTCTCCTACATAACATCACAACTGCAGTTTCCTCTCCCTCCACTCTTCCCAGCGCCCCATCTACTCTCCCCTGTAGATCCACTCCTCCTCTGTTTCCCTTCAGAAAAGAGCAGGTCTCCTAGGGATGTCAACCAAACATGGCATAACAAGCTACAATAGACCAGGCACAAACCCTCATATCAAGGCTGGACTAGGCAACCCAGTAGGAGAAAACGATTCCCCAAAGCAGGCAGAAGAGTCACAGACACCCCATACTCCCACTATTAGGCATCCCACAAGAACAACTAGAAACACAACCATAACATATGTGCAGAGGATCTCTCTAGATCCACACAAGGTCTGTGATTGTTGCTTCAGCCTCTATGAGCTCCAATGAGACCTGCTTAGTTGATTCTGTGAGCTGTGTCCTTGTGGTGCTCTTCACCCCTCTGGCTACTACAGTCCTTCTTCCCACTCTCTTCTGTGTGGTTCTCCTAGCTGCACTTCATGTTTGGCTGTGGGTCATTGTATCTGCCCCCATCAGTTCCTGGGTGATAGCTCTCTACTGTCAACTGGGCTAGACATTGATCTATGATTATATCAGAATACCATTAGGAATCATTTCATTGAAATTTTTTCCAGTCTTTCCTGTTTGGTTCTATCCTGGATCTCTGGTTCCTTGCTATCCAGGCAATGTGAAGCAGGGGCTGCCTCTCTTGGCATGGGCCTCAAGTTGGACCAGTCATTGGTTGGCCACTCCCACAAGTTTTGCACCACCATTTCCCCAGCACATCTTGCAGGCAGGACAGATTGTTGGTTGAAGGTTTTGTGGCTGGGTTGGTATCCACCTGCTGGAAGCCTTACTGGGTTATTGAAGATGGCACTTTATCCCTTATTACTAGGTGTCTTCCCTAGGGTCACTCTTTTAGGTTCCAGGAAATTTCTACTGGTTTCTACTAAGTTTCCACATCATTCTACAAACACCCCCCCCCCCAATTCTAGTCATCTCCCAGTACTCTCTCCCTTTATGCCTCTATACCCACCTGATTCCTCTTGTTTCCATCGCCAACCAACCCCTGTCCATCTGTAAAATCTATTCTCTGGGTCTGTGGACTGTAGCATGGCTAGCCTTTACAGTTAATACTCATTTATAAATTAGTACGTAGCATGTTTGTCTTTCTGGATCTGAGTTACCTCACTTAAGATGATTTTCTTTTAGTTCTACCTATCTACCTACACATTTTATGGTTATTAATATGTTTTTATAAACAGCTGAGTAATACTCCATTGTGTAAATGTACTACATCATCTTTATCCATTCTTCAGTTGAGGAATATCTAGATTGTTTATGATTTCTGGCTATTATGAATAAATGAACATGGTTGAGCAAGTGTCCTTGTGGTAGTATGGGACATCCTTTGCGTATATGCCCAAGAGTGAGATAGCTGGGTCTTGAGGTAGATAGATCCACAACATTCTAAGGAACTGCCATATAGATTTCCATATGGCTGTACGAGTTTGCACTTCCACCAGCAATGTAGGAGTGTTCCCCTTGCTCCATATCCTCACCAGAATGATCCCTTACTTGTGTATTTGATCCTAGCCATTCTGACAGGTGTAATTTAGAATCTCAAAGTAGTTTTGATTTGCAGTTCCTCAATGGCTAAGGATATTGAACATTTCTTTAAGTGTTTCTCAGATGTGTGAGATTCCTGTGTTGTAAATTCTCTGTTTAGAACTATGCCCCAGTTTTTAATTTGGTTATTTGGTTTGCTGATGTCTAGTTTCTTGAGTACTTTATATATATTTTGAATACTAACTCTCTGTCTGATGTGGTGTTGATGAAGATCTTTTCCCATTCTGTGGGCTGCCCTTTTGTCCTATTGATGGTGTCCTTTGCCTTACAGAAGCTTTTCAGTTTCATGAGGTCCTACTTATTAATTGTTGATCTTAGTGCTTGAGCTATTGGTGTTCTGATCACAAAGTTTTCCTGCGCCATTGAGTTCAAGACTATTCCCTACTTTCTCTTCTATCAGGTTTAGTGTATCTGGTTTTATACTGAGGGCTTTATCCACTTGGAGTTGAGTTTTGTGGAGGGTAATACATATGGATCTAATTGCATTTATACATGCTGACATTCAGTTAAGCCAGAGCCATTTGTTGAAGATGCTTTTTATTTTTCCATTGTGCAGTTTGGCTTCTTTATCAAACAGCAGGTGCCCACAAGTATGTGGATTCATGTCTGGGTCTTCCATTTGATTCCACTGGTTAACTTGTCCGTTTTAATGCCAATATCATGTGTTTTTATTACTATTGCTCTATAGTACAGCTTGAAATCAGGGATGGTGATGCCTCCAGAAGTTCTCTTAGTTTACATGGGTTGCTTTAGCTACTCTGAGTTTTCCACATGAGGTTGACTATTGCCCTTCCAATATCTATAAAGAATTGTGTTGGAATTTCTATGAGGATTATGTTGAATCTGTAGATGACTTTTGGTAAGCTGGTCATTTTTACTATGTTAATCCTACGAATCCATGAGCATGTAAGATTTTTCCATAATTTCTTCTTCAATTCTTCTTCATTTTCTTTCTTCAAAGATGTGAAGTTTTTTCATACAAGTCTTTCACTTGCTTGGTTAGAGCTATCCCAAAATATTTTACATTATTTGTGGCTATTGTGAAGAGTGTTGTTCCCCTGATTTATTTCCAGCTGTGCTTGTCATTTGTGGATATATAGGAGGCTACAATCTTGTATCCAACCACCTTACCAAAAGTGTTCATCAGCTGTAGGAGTTCCCTAGTAGAAATTTTGGAGTCATATATGTATATACTATCATATCATCTGCAAATAACTTTTTTAAACTTCTTCCTTTACAATTTGTATCTTTTTTTTCTGCTCTAGTTGTCTTATTGCTCTAGTTAGAACTTCACGTACTATATTGAATAGACATGGCAGGAGTGGATAGCCTTGTCTTGTTCTTTATATTTGAGTTTCTATCCATTTAATTTGATGTTGGCTACAGGCTTTCTAAAAACTGCCTTTAATTGTTTATGTATGTCACTTTTATCCCTAATCTCTCCACAACTTTTATCATGAAGGAGTCTTGGATTTTGTCTTCAACATGTAATGAAATAATCATCATGACTTTTTTTCCTTCAGTTTGTTTATATGGTGGATTAAATTGACAGATTTTCATATATTGAACCATCCCTGCAGCTCTGGGATGAAGCCTACCTGATCATGGTAGATGATCTTTTTGATGTGTTCTGGGATTCAGCTTGCAAGTATTTTATTGAGTGTCTTTGCACCTATGTTCATGAAATTGGTCTGTAATTCTCTTTCTTTATTGAATCTTTATGTGGTACGGGTATCAGGGTGACTGTGACCTCATACAATGAACTTGGCAATGTCTCTTCTGTTTCTATTTTGTAAAATAACTTGAGGAGTATTGATGTTAGCTCTTCTTTGAAAGTCTGGTAGAATTCTGCACTAAAATCATTTAGCCCTAGGGTTGTTGGTTGTTTTTATTTTGTTTGTTTTAGTTTTTGTTTGTTTGTTTGTTTGTTTGGTTGGTTGGCTGAGAAGCATTTAATGACTGCTTCTATTTCTGTAAAGGTTATAGGTTTATTTAAATTCTTAAGCTAATCTTGATTTAACTTTGGTAAGTAGTATCTCCCAAGAAAACTATTCATTTATGTTATATTTTCCAATTTTGTGGAGTAGTTTTTTAAAGTATGACCTAATGATTCTTTGGATGTCTTCCAATATTTGTTGTTATGGTTCCCCTTTTTTTTTTCTGATTTGTTGATTTGGATGCTCTGTGTGTGTGTGTGTGTGTGTGTGTGTGTGTGTGTGTGTGTGTGTGTGTTTTAGTTAATATGGATAAGGGTTTGCCTATCTTGTTGATTTTCTCAAAGGACCAACTCTTTGTTTCATTGATTCTTTGTATTATTCTCTGTTTCTATTTTATTGATTTAAGTCCTTAGTTTGATTACTTCCTTCCTTCTACTCCTCTTGGAAGAGCTTGCTTCTTTTTGTTCTAGAACTTCCACTTGTGCTGTTGTTAGTATGAGACATCTCCAGTTTCTTTATGTGTAGGTACTTAGTGCTATGAAGTTTACTCTTATTACCACTTTCATTGTCCCCTGTAAGTTTGGGTATGTTGTGCATTCATTTTCATTTAATTCTATGGAGTCTTTAATTTCTTTATTAATTACTTCCTTCACCCAGCAGTCATTCAGTACAGAGTTGCACTTTCCACAAGTTTGTAGCTTTCAGTTGTTGTTGTTGTTGTTATTGTTGTTGAAATCCAGCTTTAACCCATAGTGGTCTGATAGGATTCAGGGAGTTATTACAATTTTCTTGTATCTGTTGAGACTTGATGTGTGTGACCAGTTCAGTGAGGTGCTTGAAGAAGTTGTATTCTTTTATGTTTTGGTAAGGTGTTCTGTAGATATCTGTTGGGATCATTTGGTTCATAATGCCTGTTAGCCCCAGTATTTCTCTGTCCAGTTTTTGTTTGGATGATCTGTCCATTGGTGAGAGCACAGTACTGAAGTTTTCCACTATTAATATGTAAGGAGCCATGTGTGCTTTAAGATTTAGTAGTATTAGCCTGGTGTGGTGGTGCACTCCTTTAATCCCAGCACTCAGGAGGCAGAGGCAGGCAGATTTCTGAATTCAAGGCCAGCCTGGTCTACAGAGTGAGTTCCAGGACAGCCAGGGCTATACAGAGAAACCCTGTCTCAAAAAAAAAAAGATTTAGTAGTATTATTTCTTCCATAAACATGGCTGCCCTTACATATGGGCATAGATGTTAAGAATTAAAAGATCATCCTTGTGAGGTTTCTCTTGGATGAGTATAAAGTGTCCTTGCCCATCTCTTTCAATTAATTTTGTTCCAATAATTCTTTATCGAACTCTTTCCCAGTTTCTTTGTAAAGGAGGATGATGAAGCAGATAATCTCAGACATCCCATGGGCCTTGATTCTATCCCTCATTTCTTCAAAAAGTGAATGCATTAGAATGCCAACAGAAATTCTAAATTAGAGATCAGTAACAGCTATCAAGGTTGAAATATATTCATAAGAGAAACAGAATCGAGTTAAATACATAATTGAACATTCTTTCATCCTGGTTTCATATTCTCTAATGATTTCCATGGTCCTGATATCATTGGATAAAAAATAAAATATAATAATAACAAAGAATCTAAAATGAGGTAGAGGGTAGTGAGATGACATTTCTCTCTTTGCTCTGATGGTAAGAGATTAGAGAAACTCTGAGAGATTGGCAATACTAGGAAAGAGACACCTCTGAATTTTAAAATTAAAGGCTACCTGAAGTAAGAAAAATTTACATTATTCATTGAGCTACAGCTATGGCAGCACTGAAGACAGGAAATGATAAAGCAGCCATTAGCTTTAAGATTCTCCAATCCAGGGACTAACTGGAATGCAGTGTTGTATATCATCTGTGAGGAAGCACCAAGCCCAGGGGAAGGGTCAGGAAACACCATATCCAGAAACAAAATCTGGAAGGATGCTCCAGTCTAAGGGATCAACATGCACAGGAGCTGAAAGATGTAAGGTCTGTGGAGGGTTAGGACCAGGAATACACCAGTGAGGCTGGATACAGAAAGCAGCACAGTAAGATTGTAAGTGGAAGTGAAGATTTATAAGGCAACCCTGAAGGATAGCAGCAGAGTGCTCTGGCTGGAAGAAAACGGTCCAGGCAAATGAGTAAAATCAAACCAAGAAAGCACATTGTCCTATGCAAGGCAGACATCACATCAACTGACAAGATTCTCCTCTGTCAATCAGAAGCTTCCCCTCCTCAGGTGCCCAGACATGTCACAGTCCTTTCTTTCTCTGTATCTCACAAAAGGATTAAAATATCAAGGACCCCAACTATAGCAGAGGCCCCAATTTTCTATGAAACACAAAGCAAGAGTTTCTCATAAAGGATGTGGAGAAAACATCAAGGACCTATCACTGTATGGGTTTAGGGAGATGCATCTTCATGGAGCATACTCAAGCAAAGCAGGAGAGATATGAGGCAGGAAGATAATTGAGGGAAAGTAGCTGATAAGATATCTAACCTTTTAGATAGATGAGGAATAGGTGATAGAGAGATATAGATAGATAATTAGATAGACAAATAATAGCTATGCAGATATGCAAGAGACATGGATAGATAGATAATAGATAGAGATGATAGATAGATAGATAGATAGATAGATAGATAGATAGATAGATAGATAGAGGATAGATAATTAGATAGACAAATAATAGGTATGTAGATAGGCAAGAGACAGACAGACAGAAAGACAGATGATACATACATACAAACATACATATATACATACATATACACATACACATACACATAGAGAGATAGAGGAGAATTCAAGAGGATATATAATTGATATATATATATATATATATATAGAGAGAGAGAGAGAGAGAGAGAGAAATTGAGATATTTAAATGAGAGTAGGCAGAGGATAGACAGATGAATGTATTCATAGAATTTGTATCAGCTATTCCTCACTTAGAACCTGATTCAAGAGTCTTGTATTTCTTGCCTCTTAACACATTTGGGAACAAACATGTGCCTATTTCATCAAAGACTTCCTTCTTTATATCCCTCCTTACAGCGTGGTTCTGGATTCAGCTCAAGCTAATAAAAGCACCAATAAGTCAAAGTGGCCCCCTGGCCATCAACCTTCAGAAAAAAAAATAGTTTGAAAGAGGGCCAAACCTAGGAGTTTCCCTTGGGATTCTGTTTAAGAGTGCTTCTGAGACTGGGGTCCACAGGCTATAAGGACTGTCTGTTCCATTTCTAAGTGGTGAGAAGGGGACATAGAGTTCAAATTCTTCCACCATGCCAAGTTTTTTGATGGTTTTAGAAAAGTTAGAGTGTGAAGAAACTGGGCCCATGCCTGTGTACCCAGCAGTTGTTCAGTGACTTTGAGAAATACTTGACAAGGAGCTAAGACCATACAAAGCACCAATGAGAAGCTCCTCCCACCTTTTTGTTTTTTATATCAGCTTTTTACCTAGAGGGCTTGCTAAAGACCAGAGTAGAATAAACATAAGGAAATAAACCATGCATCACACTGTGTGAATATATTAATTTCACTAGTTTTTGGTTGCTGGTTTTATTTTTTAAATCTTAAAATACGTTGTGTATGTGTGTTGTGCTACAACAAATATGGAAGCCAGAGGACAGTTTATGAGATCCAGTTCTCTCATTCCACTATGTGGCAAGGATTGAATGTAGGTCACAGGCTTGGCATCTAATTCCCCTACCTACTACGCCAGCTCACGGACTCTGGCTCTGGAGTTGTGTTTGTCTTTGCCACCAGTGAGAGTAAAATCTTCTGAAGGGCCTTTGTGAACAGTCAGCTTCAAGGTCTAGAACTCAAAAGAGGTGGTCTCTGAAGTTCTTTGTGTTCAAATATCCTAGGTGCCATGCTTGCCCCTTGGCAGGCATCATGTTGACACATGTCAGGTGTTTAATAAACATCTGAATTGGAATAAGGGAGAAGTCTGTCACTATGCTCAGTAAAGACAGTGTGGTTTGACAGCTTTACACCTCTGCTGGTTCCCAGTGCTTTGAGTAAGCACATATTCTAACCAAAGAAACTGTTACTATCATTGGTACTTGGACCTGACTTTAACAACAAAGGTATCTTTACAATGTCAGGATGTGAGACTGAGAAGACGGCTCAGCCGGTAAAGTGCTTGAAATATCTGAAATCCCAGCACTCGTACAGAGAGGCAGGAGGTAGAAACAGGAGAGACCCCAGAAACTCTTTGGCCGGGTAGCTCAGTGGTATACAGGAGAGACCCTGTCTCAAAGAAGGTGGAACAAGAGTTCTGATCTCAGAGTTTGTCCTCCTCTGATTTTCACATGTGTGCCTTGGTTAGCACATGCTCACACTCAGGAACATATACCTATGCGCACACAACACACCCATTATACACACACAGAATAAAGTGAAAATACCATGGTTGGCAGAATTGACAATGTTTGTGACCACCATCCTGCCAGCACAAATATGTATGTTCTTGTAGTAAGCATGATTTGGCCTCTGATAAGCTGTTGTCTTTATTGTTTGCACTTAGAAATCTGTTGACAAAGTCCATACTGTAACCTTGCTTTTCACAGATACATGTGCGCCCACATGCACAAACATACTCTTACTATTGGCCCCATCAAGTTATGCGGTGTGTGCTCATAACTTCCTGTAATGCACGTTATTATGAGAACACCTGCCAATACACAACTCCCCTAAGAGCCATTGTGTGCTCCTTCCTCAGATTAGAGAAGAGAGCCGAGGACCGGTTGTTGCTGTTCCTTCAACAGTCGTAACGAAAGGGGCAAAGCCACAAGTGGCAAATGGTAGCCTTGCATTGTTCCACACAGGAAGGAATTATGGGATGTCCAGGTGATAGGAGGTTGGCAAGGAGACTCATAAGTGATGCTGGTATTTGTAACTAACTGATACAGATGGAGACATGGGGTAAGTGTAGGTCCAATTCAAGAGTCTGAGTGGGTTTCTTTTGTGTCTTTTTAATCTCCAGATAAGCCACATTATGAGCAGGAAGCAAAGGATTCTTTCAGTCAGAAAGTCAATATCTTTCGTGAGCTCTGGGGAATTTAAAGTGAGATCACTTTGTCCCTTGATTTCTTTGTCTTCTCTTTTATAAATCTCTAATTAGAACAAGGCTGAGCCCTTGGCTCTATCCCTAGAACCTTTTATTTTCTTCTTCTCACAATTTCTTTTTGTCCCTTTGAACTATGTCCTAGAAGAAAAGAAAAGAAGCTATTCAGCTTGATCCTTTACTAGCTCAGTTTTAAGAGTAAACTGAACCTTTAAATTGTGATCATCGTGGTTCAACTCCCAAGGGGCCCAGCTGTTTTATTACAGCAGTGTGCTCTTGTTTTATAGATGTGATACCCTCTCTTATTCTTTAGAAGATAACCGTTTTAGTGTTTCTTCTGTTTGTCCTATTAAGTTAACATGCTAAGGTTAGATCTTTTGGTTTATGGCTTATGCGTGTGCTATGGAGTTTGTGGTTTCTTTTCCCTGGTGTGCGTTTTCCTCACATGCTATTGTTGATTGGTCACAGATTATATTTTACATCTGGCCCATTGATGCTCTTCCTATGGACTGTACCATGCCTCTGGGATGCTATCTGAAAAGCGAACTGTATCCACGGCCAGCTGCTACTCACCAGTATCTTCTCATCTCAGCCTGGAGGCTCTTTATGTTTTATTTTTCAAAATTTTCATATATCTATACAACATATTATGTTCATATTAAGCTCCCCCATTACCCTCCTATCCCCTGTCCCTTCTTCCCAGCCAGTCTCCCCCTACATCCATGTGCATTTCCTTATAACCCACTAGGTTTCACTAGGGTTGCTGCAGGAGCATGGGAGATAGGCTATTTACTGGAGCATAAACAACTTATCAGTGGCTACATCACTGCAGAAAATGACTCCATTATCCCCTTTAGCTCCCTGAAGCCATTGACTCCCCTTGTGTCTTGGGAAGGAGTAGAGTCTTACGAGCCCCTTCTTTGTCCACAATGGAATGTTGAGGGATCTCAATCTTGAGCTGATATGCCACAGTTTGTACATGTTTGTGATTGTGTGGTCATGCCATATCCAGAAAACAGTGTGACCTCTCCCCCACAACTCCTTTTATTTGGTTCTGAGTACTGACCTTTACACACAGCAAGCTAGTGTTCTACCATAGAGACATACCCCAAGCCCTTTAACTTTTTTAAAACTTTAAGACAAGGTCTCACTTAGATGCCCAGACTGGCCTTGAATTTACTTAGTAAGCCAGCCAAGCCTTGGACTTGTGATCCCCTGCCTCACCCTCCTGAGTAGCTGGGATTCTTGGATGGAATCCCTAGACCTTGTTTTTGTCTCCCTCTTCTAGATTCAACTTAATCAAAAGTTCCAGCATGGAAGAGTGTACTGGCTGGAGTGGGACCAGAAGGCTTGCTGTTCACAGAGAGCAGTGACCATTGCCTCACCTACCCTTAGGCTCTTGCCCAGGACAAGGACTTGAGATGGCCATTGAGCTTTTACTATATAACCATATAGTTATCCCTTGCTGTGTGTGTGTGGGGGGGTATGTATTTAAGGGCCCACCACAGACACCAACATCATCAGATACTCAAATCCTTGTAATATGTGCATATTCATTATTCTGCAAAGTATAAACCTTTGGTTACTTATGATACATAATACAATGTATAAATCGCCATCTACTATACTGTTTAGGCAAAGATGTCTGATATCTTGAACATAGATACAATTTTTCCCATAATATTTTCAAACAATTTAAACGTTGTTTGAATCCAAATATGTAGAATCTTTGGGTAAAGAGGGTGGTCAATCATGAAGGTACTAGCATCTTCTCCCTCTATAACAAGCATTACAGAAAAAAATTCACTTTATAAAATAAAGGCTTATTCTTTTTTTCTATCCTACCTACAAACCCATCCCACAGTGCACACACAAACATACTCATGCCTTGTCTGATGCTCTTTCTTGGAACTATTAATTACATTTATTATTATTATTATTATTATCATTATTATTACATTTATTTAGCTAGATGCATAGTGTTGTTGTTATTCACAACTGGCCCACATAATATCCTATAAGTACTGTCATTTCAGGGGACTTTTTACAATATTTATATATTTTTATTTTATTTTCCATCCCTCCCTCAGTTTCTCCTTCCCTCCCTTCCTCTCTATTTACCTGCTTTTCTACTCCTCCTTCTTTTTCCCTCCTCACTCTCTTCTTCTTCCTTCCCCCTCTCTCCCCCTCCTCAGAAGTCATTGCTAGTTAAACTGCAGACTTCCTATAGATGGTACAATGATCTCCTGTGTATTGATCCATTGACTATTGGGTCAATTCCAGCTTGAAGACATTTTCCCCTGGAGTTTCTGACCCACACCAGGGAAGACCAGCTATCCTCCACCCCTGTGTCATAGGGACCATCTCAAGGCCTCCCTCCAACTGCCTGACGGAAGCCTGCTTTGTCTCCTAATATGCTGTGCCTTCCTCACTTTTGTGATCTGATTTTCTATCTTCACCACAGAACGTATACAGGGTAGGCTGGTATTTGAGGCTTCCAAAAATCTTCAGAGTCTCTTTTTCCTTTATCTTTGTGTGCACACGTGTTTGTGCAGGTACAGGCACATGCATGCCACTCTTTGCCTATGAAGGTCAGAGAACAATCTCACACATTGGCTCTCTCACTCTGCTTTGATACAATGTCCCTTGTTTGCTATGGCATTCACCAGGCCAGTGGCCTGGGAGCTTCTGGGATTCTCCTTTCTTGCCACAGACTGCTGGGATTGTAGACACATGCTACCCTATCCAGCTTTGCACAAGGAATTCAAACTCAGGTCCTTCATGCTGGTGCAGCAAGCCTTTGGCTGCTAAGTCATCTCCCAGCTTTTCCATGGTCACAGGCATCTGACATTTTTGATGCTTACAGAGTTTTAGGATGAAAATAACTTTTCTTTAGCACTTTGAAAATGCTGCTGGGCTGTCCTTATTTTGCTCCTAGGGACACAGAGGCCACTCTGATTCCAGAACTGTTGTTGGGAGCCTTCCCACGACCCTCTGACAGCTTGTAGAACCTTCTCTTCACCACTCAGTATTCTGATCGCCACTGGGATATGCCTGGGTCTGCTTTAAGCCCTATGCTGGGAACTTGCTAGAGAAGGATGGTGTAGAAACCCGAATGCATTGTTAAAACCAAACAACCAAACATGTTCTTGAATTGCTTTGTCAACATTTACTTTGCCTCTATTTTCTTCACACATTCAATGCTGAACTTTGTCCTGAGCTCTAATCTCTTAAACAACTGTCTCGAAACCTCTTCTCTCTTATTTTCAATCTTCTGGCCTTGTGTTCTGGGATACTTTCTTAAGCCACAGCCCTTTTTCTGGTTCCAACTATCCTCTCCCATGTGTGTATGTGTTTGAGTGTTTGTGTCTGTTCATGTCTTCATGTGCATACAAGCATGCATGTGTATGTGTGTATGCATACCTACATGTACATGTGTGTGTGTATGGATATCTGCACATACATGCATGTGTGTGGCTAGTGAAAGTTCTTTCCATTCTCTAAATATTCCTTTTTAGTTTCTTTGTTTTTCACCCATGGACTTGAGACCTACATTGAAGATACTATGTTTAAATTTCCCATTTAGCCACAGGAATTAATACAGTGCAGAAATAGGCACAGAGGCAATGAGAAAGACCACTCTTGACGTTGATCTATATAAGTAAGAGTCAGATCATTTTTGATGAGGATACTAAAGTACTTCAAAGTGTAAAGCATAGTCTATTGACAGAAATCCATAAAGAAAACAACAACAATAAGAAGAAGTCTTGCCGGGCGTGGTGGCGCACACCTTTAATCCCAGCACTCGGGAGGCAGAGGCAGGCGGATTTCTGAGTTCGAGGCTAGCCTGGTCTACAAAGTGAGTTCCATGACAGCCAAGGGCTATACAGAGAAACCCTGTCTCAAAAAAACAAAACAAAACAACAAAAAAAAGAATTACACGTCTCAGCTCTCACACGATGATACTGCAAAAATTACAGTATTGCACAATAGATGTAAATGCAAAAGCAAGATGCTATACGTTTCAGAATCAAAAAAGAAAATCCAGTCAGCCTTCGTGCAAATGACAATTTCTTAAACAGGACACCAAAAGCCCACCTAAAAGGAAAAAGGAGATACTTCACAAGGTGATCCAGACTCAGACAAATATTGTATGTTCCCTTTCCCTTTTATATATGCATCCTAGTTTATATATCTGTATCGATATAGACAGACACACAGGAGTGGAAACTAGACAGAAGGCAGGGAGAGGAAGGTGAGTGCAGGTACCAGAACACAGATGGCATAGAAGTTGGATGGAGGACATTGGGGTGGAAGGATATGGGGATGTCAGTGATCGGGGAGGAACAGAGAAAGAAAATCAACAAAAACAAATTTTGTTAGAAAATGCCACAACAAAACCCAGTAGTGTAGCTGCTAATTAAAACACATAAGTAATTAAATGCACGACAGAGGAAGCACAGGGAGAATCTACAGAAAAGGGAGGGATGGAAGGCAGGCATCCTTAGTGATGTGGTTTTCACTTCCTCTGCTTTAAGTGTGCGTGTCAAGGGCACCACAGAGCCTGGAGGAGACAAACAGGCTCTCCTCAGGTTTGAAATTTAAAAGAATATAGAGAGCATATCTGAAATGAATGAAAACGATGCGAACTCAGGACACCATGGCTGAAATCCTAGCTCCCTTGCTTCATAGTTAAATGATTTTTATAAGTGGATTAAACTTCCAGAAGCTGAGTTTCCCTGTACACAAGGATATTAATTTATTTATCTCAAAGACTTGTGAGAATTAGATGAGTTGATACACAGAAAGCAATTAGACAAAGGAAAAAAAAAAAGATCACCCAATGCTGTCTGAGGGAAGATCTCCTAAGACTTTGCATATCAGGAGTTTAGTTATCATCTTAATTTGTTGCAGGTGTTCTGAGGTGGTCCTAGGGGATGTAATTTGGTTTGGATGAGACAGTGAGGACAGGGCTTCTGTGTCGGCGTTGGTGGCCTAAGGGAGGGCTGAGTGGGCATGTTGGCTCTGTCTGGCCTTGCAAGGGCCTCCTCTGTGTCAGGCTGTAATCCATATCATGCTGTAAGAAAGCCTCCCAGAGTCTGAGCTTAGTCCAGCACCAAGTTCACAGGCTTCCCAGCCTCCAGAACCAGGGGCAGAATAAACCTCTGTCCTGTGAAAACGGCCAGTCTCAAGTACCTTTAAAATAGTAATAGTAGACAGACCAACACAATCTATTTCCCGGCAAAACCAAAGACTCCCACTCTTTAAAAAAAATCAGTTAAAAATAAAGATACAAGATTCATCCTACAAGAATATATTCACTCTAAATCTCTGATGAAGAACTTATGTCCAAAATATATAAACAACTATTATACTTTGGGAATTAAAAGACAAATAATCTATTGCTGGAACAGACAGTTTACAGAGGGTGTGCAAATAACCAAATAATGTAGAAGTTTCCTAAAATCATTAGGCATCAGAGAAGACCAACTAAAAAGCCTCCTCCTCTCTGTGTATGTCTGCCTCTGTCTGTCTGTCTGTCTCTGTCTGCCTCTGTCTGTCTCTGTCTCTGTCTGCCTCTGTCTCTCTGTCTGCCTCTGTCTGCCTCTGTCTGTCTCTGTCTGTCTCTGTCTCTGTCTCTGTCTCTCTCTCTCTCTCTCATACACACATACACACACACAACACACACACACACACACACACACACACACACACACACACACACACACACATAGTGGTTCTGGTTTAATTCCATGCCTTAAGATTTTGGTTTTGATTATTTTAAGAAGACATTCACTGTGCCTCGACCCTGGCTTATGGCAGGGTCAGTATTATAAAAATGTCACACTTATCCTTCTATGCAACAAACTCTACTATTTCCCAAACTTTGCAGATGTTTAAGATCTTGGGCAACTTGCTTAAGGCTTAGTGACTTGAGGAGGACAATGTTGGGATTGGATGGGGGTAAGCCTGGTTTCAGGGTTCCATGGCAGTCACCAGGCTGTTTCACTAGTGTGAGTGCCTTCTGCTACACCTGTCCTCAGGGGCTCCTTCCCTAAACCACGTGCGTTCAGCAAGATGCTCCACAGTAGTGTGAGAAGGGAGAGACAAGTCCCAACAGAACAGCACAGCACAGTACAGGCATGGCCAGGCTCACTCTTGCTTCTAGGGCAGAGACAAAGACAGAATCTCAGCGTGTAAGTTCTGCAGCTGCTGCCACCAAGGTGGAGCTCTGTGGAGGGAAAGGAAGGCTCCTGCCCAGTGCTGGAGTGTCCTCAGCAGACCCACAGGCCAGTACTCCTTGGCTCCATGGCCAGGTCTCTAAGCTAGGAGCGTATGGGGGCATAAGAGGTATGCTCAGCACCCAGCAGCAGGTCAATGTTCTCAGGACAAGGAAATGTCCAAAATCCATTATATACATGGCTATGATTAACACTATAAACTTAACAAAATCTAGAATTACCCAGAAGAGAAGGCATTCCTGTGAAGGATTTCCTAGATTGATCAAGATGGGAAGACCCACCTTAAATGTGGGTAGCAACCTTCTCTGATCTTGAGTCTGAGACATCATAAAGCAGAGGAAGCCAGCTAAGTACCAGCTCTAGGTGCTCTCTGCTTCCTGCCTATCAATGGAATATGATGGGCTGCTGTAGGCTTCTGCCAGGAAGACATCTTCACCATGATGAACTGTACTCAGGGAACTGTGAGCTGAAATAAACTATTTCTCCTTTTGGTTCCATTTATCAGGGTATTTTATCACAGCAACAAGTAAGTAATATAAACATGTATGATGGAGATTTCAAATAATTATAATTTTTAAAGTCCTCAAAAAAGTGGCTTGGCAGTTCAATTCACTCGAACTTGAACCTGAGCATGTGATTGGAATGATAACTTCTTTCAGAAATACTTTTGTCTTGATACCTGTCCATGGAAAAGAATCGTTTGTCTC
>LR753667.1:96767-171722 GCA_902729485.2 Mus minutoides
TCGAACTCAGAAATCTGCCTGCCTCTGCTTCCCAAGTGCTGGAGATTAAAGGCGTGCGCCGCCGCCGCCACCACCACCCAGCTCTGGTTTATTTTTAATGATTAGGGGAGAACCTAGCCCACTGTGGGTGGTGCCATCCCAGATAGGTGGTCTTGGGCTATGGAAGAAAATCAACTGATCAAACTACAGAGCAGCGGTTTTTACCCTGTAGCTCACGACCCCTTTGGGGCTTGAATGACCCTTTCACAGGGGTCACCTAAGACCATCAGAAAGCATAGATACTTACATTATGATTTATAGCAGTAGCAAAATTACAGTTCTGAAGTAGCAAGGAAAATAATTTTACAGCTGGAGGTCACCACAACATGAGGAGTTATATCAAAGGGTCAAAGCGTTAGGAAGGTTGAGAACCACTGCCATGAAGAAAAATAAGAGCTTGCAGCTTTCCTCTATGCTTCGCTTCCTGCTTCTGTTCCTGCTTGAGTTCCTGCTGTGACTTCCCTCACTGATGGAATGTGACCTGGGAACGCAAGATGTAATAGACACTTTCCTCCCCAAAGGGTTTTTTTGTTTTATACAGCAACAAAACTTAACCAAAAGGCACGCACACATGCGCTCACACACACACACCCCTCTAACAGTCTCAGATACATTTTTCATATTTTGAAGGCAAGAGGAGTTTCCTAGAATGTTCAAAGGAAATCTTATCTCATTGGCTTCTTTGAATCATGTGGCCTTTTATTAGCCAATTAGAATGCTCAGGGAAAACACAAGGTACTGTCTGGTTTAAAGAGTTAAACCACTCAATTGCTAGTCAGTGTTCCAACCCTATAGACTACATACACAAACCAAAGAAGGAAAATACCAAGTACCATGTTTTTAAAAGTCCTTTTTGTCTCTAAAATGAGGTGGCTAGCCCTTATTGTTTTTCTGGAGGTGGGAATGGTTTTTTCATTTATTCTGTCATAACTCAAAACTGAGGTGTCTCCTACAGGTCATATGCTGAATACCTGATGCCTTTAAAAGGCGGAGCTTGCTGGCAGTGGTGCTCACCAGTTGCAGGCGTTTGAAGGTTATAGCCTGGCTCTGGTTCTGGCTTCCCTGTTCCCTGTGGATGCCTATGAATGATCTCTGCCTGCTCCTTCCATGATAGGAGTTGCTCAGACATTCCTTCCATGCTATGATGGACAGAAGTCTCCGAAACCAGGAGCCCAAACAAACCTTTTCTCCTGTAAGTTGTGTTAGGTGTTAGGGTGCTATCAGTGTGATACGGGAGGAACCAGTATAGTCAAGGGGATTGTACCCACGTGTTGGATGCAAATGGAGCCAGTCAGGATGCAGGGGCTGCAGGTTTCTTATTAATACCTTCAGTTAGCCCTTGCAGCATGTTACAAAAGAAAGAACGTCATAAAAAGCCCTTTCTAAACTTTCTAAGACTGTGAATTGTCTCTGTTGTGGGGCAACCCCAAAGCAGGCATCAGGAGTTGGGGCGTCTTTTCCGTGTGACTCAAGTGCAGGTCTGAGATGTCATTTATGACCTCTGCGGGAAGACAGAAGACTGGTAAGACAGAATGCTTGCCAACTCGATGAAAAGCTTAGGTCTTGCTTCACAGCTGGATATCTTCACCCCAATTCAACAGTTCTGGGCTAAACAGAGTCCTCTTTTTATAGCTGCTGTGAAAGCTGTATTCCTGGAACAGTGACAGCCTCTGCCTCCTCTAAGATCATGGCCAGCTGAACCCACCACGTCACTGAGACTGGCAATAAAAAAGGTTGGATATTAAGCAGATACACCTGCCTCCCAGGCATCGCTCAGGTGTCAGGAGAGAGACTGTTGGTGCGTATCCAGCAGTGAGGACCTGCGATGGGGTTTTCTTGGGAAGTGGAGCCTCAAGGAATGTAGATCCAACGAGTTCCATCTGACAGTGAAATGATCCAGTTACTCTGCATTGTGACTGTGGAGAGAATTTCAACCCCATCTTAGATAATATACAAAAACAGTCCGTGATCCTAGATGGAGGCACCGCAGCAGGGCCACAGGCACCCTGCCATTTCCTCAGCACCTCAACCCTCCAAAGAGGCTATCACCTCTAATGTGGGTGTCATTGTTATTATTACCATGAAAATGGAGACTTTGCCTTGTAGGGTAATTTGTCCAGATCCATGCAGTTCTATGTGATGAAAGTGGAAATTTGAAACTACTTTGGCTGGTGCTACCTATCATGTCTGCTCTCACCATTATCAGCGGCTGGCAAACTGATCTTGCCAAAATTTAGGCTGATTCCATTGTCATTTTTGACTTATTATGTAATCTCAGTGACATTTTAAGCTTAACCAGAGCTATTCGGCAGAAGCCTTCTAGAACTTTCCAGTGGATCTTCTTTTAGACTTTGGAAAAACCATTCAAAGGAAAACAACAACAACAACAACCCTCCCCCCACCCCCCCCACCCCCACAAACCAGCCCCTCCCATCAAAGCACCTTTTAACTGGCCTCAGTCTTGACTCAGCAGCACTGAAGACCAGGGACAGTCAGCATTGGGACTGCTTCTGCAGCCTCACCCCAGGGATAAGTGCAAATTCATCCAAGGTAAAAGGCTAATCCTTACTTTGTCATTTTACATTTCGATGCAAGTCAGAGGTGAGGTCAGAAGCAGCTGCTTAATGGTAAATAGTTTGAAACCCCATTGTGAAGTGGTGGCCTCAGTAAAGCTGGGTTTCAGCCTTGGAGGAGGTGGGGTGGGTTCCATCAGACAAGCTGCTCCTCCTGAGCCACACAGAGCCTGGCTCTTGGTCAGCAGCTGTAGATGTGCCGTGACAGCCGCATCTGTTTGTAAATCTTCAAGAGGAAAGGGGCTGGTTTTTTCCATTCTTCAGATTTGGAGAAGAAAGAAAAAGAACAAATCACTTCCTGTCAGTGGAGTCCCATGGCGCCAGCTGTGGCAACTGTGTGTGTGTGTGTGTGTGTGTACACTGAACAAATGCTTTTCAAGAACATGCCAGAGAGGCTGTTCAGGCATTGGAATAATAGTCTGAAAATACTGCATCCAGGGAAACACTCACACAGCAGCCTCAAGGAGGCTCTTGGGCTCTAAGTCTCTATTGTATATTGGGCACATTCTCATACCTCTTTGCTCCCCTAGAAAACCCAGGAAGTGCCCCCCTGCCCCTCCTTATTCACACCCTTATAGAGTGTATTTATGAATGATGTACTGCTACTTCAGTGGAACATTTTATACAGACCAGGAAACTCCTGATTACAACTGACAGCTGTTTCACATCTCCCTTCCTATTCCATGTACTCTCTTCCCCAACTCATAATAAGGGAGTGGCCTGTCCTGTTGGTCCCCGCAGCTCCTGCCTCAGTGGTCAGTGAAGGAAGGCACAGGAGGAAGAATGGTATGTATGCGGACTTAGAACCAATGACAAGATCATGATGTCACCTCTTCTTGACATTGTTTTTTGTGCCCTCACTATCTTTGGGGGAGGTAAAAAGAGGTTTGAGAGGTTTGGCTCTCAACTCTTAAAAGCACTCTCAGCACTTGCAGAAGAGCTGGGTTTGGTTCCCAGGAACCACATCATGCCTAACAACCATAACATTAGTTCCAGGGGATCTGACACTCTTTTCTGACCTCCATGGCACACACATGGTGCAAACACATTCATGCAAGCAAACCACACATACATAGATAGTAAAAATAAATGATGTAGAAGATACACATCCTACATAAGACGACTAGATTCTTGTCAAAAGGCTGGATTACCTCTGTTTGGATAACTAAAATTACTAATTCGGACATGTGTTTATACCATTTTCTTTCTTTGATGTATTTTTGGCTGTTGCCTTTTGTTTTTCGTTTGTTTGAAACAAAGTCTGAAACTCATTATGTAGCTGAGGTTAACTTTGAACTTCTGATCCCCCTGTCTCCATATCCCAAATGCTGGGATTACAAGTGTATGCTACCATGTCCAATTTTTGTAATGCTTGGTATTGAACCCATAGCTTTGAGAATACTAGGTGAGTAGCCTACTACCCAAATGCTGCTCCCCTCTCCCCCATTTTCTTCATAAAGTCCTTTCCTATCCACTTAACACTGATGGAAGAGGCCATCCTCTTTCTCAGCTCTCTGTCATTATGTGGGGGGGGGGATGGGGTGGGGTGGGGGTTGAGAAAGCTCATATAGGGATTGACGTTTTTTCAAATTCATTCAGTGGATAGTTCCACTACCAACAATCTTGAGTTCTACTGTGTGTCAAATAGTGCTATTGATTCTGAGGATTTAAAGACACAAGAATCATTACCTGTATTTGAAGAGAGAGAAGAGAGAAGATGTGGATAACATAAAGAGCAGTGGTGAGACTCACCAAACTGAGGCTCCAGTGTCACGTCGTTTCATGATTCATACCTGGCAGTCTCTACCCACCAGCTTCCGCTTGTTATTAGTCAGCATGTGGCCACCCTCTCTCTGACTGCACTTCAATTTTCCAATAAACCAGTGAATCCTGACAACTAGCTTATAAATTAGGCCTGATAATTTCCAACTTATAAATAAGGAGGCTAAGGTTCAGAAAGGTAGCTTACCCCACAGTCTTTTAGCTGAGGAATGTAGTTTCCTATTTCTAAGCCAGGTCTTTCCGGCCCTTGAGTTTGTGCTTTTTCTAGAAAATTATAAAGCTAATAACCATCCATTGTATCACTCAATATACTTCATGCCCATAAAAGTAACCTTTCCCATGGATTTGGATGGCTCTTCAGAACCCAATTTGTCACTTCCTAGTCGTCTCTCTCCCTAGAATTGTCCCTTTGGACCATAGCTAATGAAATACTCATTATTTATCCATCTTTGCTCTCCACCAACACTCAAGTTTCTAGGACATGCCAGATGCTACAATCACAAAGATGACTCCAACATCTTTTGTCCTCAAGGGACACTAGAATTTATTGCAGGTGTTAGTCATCTGTGTGAAGACTTCAAGCACAGAGGCAGCCTTAGGAGGATTTCCATCTCTAACTCCTGACACAAGGCCTGTCGGAGAGAACACCCTCAGTAGATGCTAAGTAAATGCTGATCTAACTCCTGACACAAGGCCTGAGAGAACATCCTCAGTAGATGTTGAGTAAATGCTGATCTAACTCCTGACACAAGGCCTGAGAGAACACCCTCAGTAGATGCTGAGTAAGTGCTGATTGCACCAGATTGATGTGGTGTCTAACATCATGGTGTCCGTGCTATACAAAGCTGGGCTTCTGAAGCCACCACTGTGCTTTGGGGGACTTGGGTACTAATGAGTCTTTTCAGATCATTAAAGTGTAATTAAATAAATGGTACAATTACCATAGTACAGAGGATTGCTAAAGGAGTTTGATTCATTTTCTTCCTTCATTCTTAGAAACAACTGTCATCAGTTTTTAAATGCAAATAAGCCAGCAAGAGCGCATTCTTTTTTCTTTTTTGTCATTTTCAAACTGGGTTTCATACAGACATAGCACAGAATTTAAGAATCACAAAAGAATCTTAAATGTAAGGTGTATCACCCTTGGCTTTCCCAGCATTCTTTAGTCTGCTTCCAGAGGTGTTCTCTATACACTCAAGACTGTATGTATGTCTCCAGACTCTGCCCCTTCTAGAAGATGCTACATTTTCACACTGCTGTATGCTCTCTTTGTTCACTTACTTAGTGCTCTTGCATGGAAGCTGTTCTTGCTTTGAAATGGTCATTACATGTATTGCACCATGGCTTATCTGGTCTCCTGCTGAGGCTGTTTCCAAATGTTTGCTTCATTGCCAAAAGAGATGCAGTAAATAACTCTATACACATATCATTTGGTACATCTATAGTGTAGCTATAAATTTCCAGAAGGAAAATGTGTGTGTGTGTGTGAGAGAGAAAGTGTGTGTGGGGAGTGGTGGAAAGAATGTGTATGTGTGAGAAAGAAAGTATGTGTGTGTGTGTGTGCGCGCGCGCGCACACGTGTGTGTATGTGTGTGTGTGTGTGTGTGTGTGTGTGTGTGTGTGTTGGGGGAGAGAGAGAGAGAGAGAGAGAGAGAGAGAGAGAGAGAGAGAGAAAGTGTGTATGCATGTGAGAGAGGAAATGTGTGCATAAGTGTGTATTTGTATGTGTGTGTGAGAGAGAAGGTGTGTGTGTGTGTACAAGTGTGTATGTGTGCATGTGCGTGTGTGAGAGAGAGAGAGAGAGAATGGAATGTGTGTGAGAGAGAAAGTGTGTGTGTGCAGCATGTGTTTGTCTCTGTGTGTGCGCAAGCGTGTGTGTGCACAAGTGTGTGTGTGCGTGTGCGTGCATGTGCGTGCGTGTGTGTGTGTGTGTGTGTGTGTGTGTGTGTGTGTGTGTGCGCGCGCGCGTGCGCACAGCCCAGTGGTGGATGTAGAGTGTCTTCCTTAGTAGCTTTCCATCTTATTTTTTGACAGGATCTGTCATTGGACCTGAAGTTCACCGATTTTGAGACTGCCTAGCCAGCAACCCCTGGGCATCCTCCTGTCTCAGCCTCCCTAGTGGTGGGATTACAGACAGCCATTGTCATTTTTGGCTTTTATCTGGATGCTCGGGACAGAACATAGGTCCTCATGCTTGTGCAGCAAACATTTACCAACTGGTCCTTCCTTCTCCCTAGTCCCCCAGAGCACACAGGACCTTAGCAAGGCTCCAGGAAGTGCTGGTTGAGAAGCACGTGCATTTTCAGGGACATGCCAGCCATTTTTTTTGTCTGGCAGTTGTGTCAATTTGTCCTGCTATGCCAGTGCCTGGCAGGTGTCTTGTTGCCATGATTGGATGGGCAACCTCGTGGGCCATAGGTAATCTCGCTGTAATTTCCAATTCATTCCTTCTAGCAGGAGACTTTATTTTCAACACCCAGTTTGACATAGAACAACCATTCTTGGGGTGACACAGGCATGACTATTGCACATACTGAGGTCATCCTGAACTGCCGCCATTCGCTTGACGTGAAAGAGATGCTTTGTTTTATTAACTGCCTTTTATTTGCACTACTCATCCTGAGGGGAACTTAAGAACATTTAATAAACACAGATCTGAGCAAGAAATTAAGAAATTTTCCACACTGAGAGAACTGGACACAGGAAACAAAGACAAATTCAAAACAAAACAAAATGGGACTTCTTCAAGTTAAAAAAAAAAAACCAACAAAAACATTTGCTTACTTTGGTCCATAATGTTGACCTTAAACTTCTTGGAATTCAAAAATAAATAAATGTAATCAGTTAATGAATGTACATTCATAAAGAAAGGCATACATCAAATCAGAAGTTTGGTGGGTTTTAGAGCTCAGAGAAACCCACATGGTTTATTGCACAAGGGGTTCCAGGTAGTAAAACAGGTTATGCCCACAAGGTCCCTGAAAATAGAAGAGAACATAAATGGGGTGAAGTGGCTCAGGCCTATAGTCTCAATGCCCAAAGGCTGAGGGAGGAGAATACTGGGAGGGTGAAGCAGTCTGGAGCTAGAGTATGTAAGACTCTGCTTCAGAAAGAAACAAACCAAAACCTAGAAAGGAACAGTGGGGAGTGCAGAGCTAGCATGTCTTCTAAGGGCTCCTGCTTTCTAGGGCCTGGGAAGAGTGCCTCGCCTCCTCAGGGGAATAATCCCCCCCCCCCCTGTCCTGGAGGCCCATCCATGTCTTTGAATGGCCATAGCATAAACCTAATCAAACTGTAGAGGCTTAGGGCCATTGGTCCAGCTCATGGGTCTGTTGGTTTGTTGGTCATTCAGTCTAGGTTTATGTGAACAGTTCTTCCTGGTTTGGTGAGGAAGTACCCTGGCTGTTGTAGGGGACAATAGAGTAAATTGATTCTGTCCTCAAGGTTTGTCAGCCCTCAGCACACTACCCTGGAATGTTCTTGTGGCCCCAGCAGAGTTCTTGGAGTGGAAACAGAAGTATGACTATTCTCTTTCAGACTCAGCATGCATGTGTCTCCTCTACTAACATTCCTTCAACCGAAGGGATTCTCACATGACCAAAGTCAAGTGTGAGGTCATATGGAAAGACATATAGAGATATGGAGGCATATGTCACTGGGGTACTACGTGAGGCAGGAGACTAGGAGTGAGGAAGTCAGGAAGAGGCTCCCCTACCACTGGTTCTATGCTCAATTGAAGCTTAGGGAGGACATACTTGCTGTAGATGTGGATGAGACAAACATCTAAGAAGTAGAGATGAGAGGACCAAGATGGGTGCGGACATAAGTTAGGTAAAACACAGTCCCTAAAGTGCTTCCTTGTACCTGAGGTTACTACTGTGTCCAAACCAGCCCCCAGGCCCCTATCTGCCATTATGACCACTGCAGCTGCCTGAGCCAATCACACTTGCTATATCCAGTGGTGTCCAGAAATGTGGATGCTACACCTAACGACCCAGGTTCACATATCAGCTGTGACAGATGGCCTATGTGACTTGCAGGCTCAGGTTCCTCATCTATAACATGGGAATGATCTTGCCCACAGGTTTGAAGACTGAATAGGCAATGCAGTACCTAGTGGCTGGGACATAGATGTAACTTAAAAAAAAAAAAACAATTATCCCTGTCTTTTGCATTGGAAAGCTCACTGCCATATCACTAAGGCTACAGAACTATGTCATTTGCATTGGGAAGAAGATTCCTAGTCAAAAGAATGAAGGGGAGGTGGGGCTATCTCAGTTGTGTTCGAAGAAAAGATGGGGCTGTCTCACATTGTAGCTGGGCTTCTGTGTTTGCCCAAATCCATTGATCTGCTTTCTAAAAGCCAAATCTACTAACTGAGACAAAAAGCAAACTGTGTACCATTCATTATCTAGGATTACCCTCATCCAGACTCTGCTCTGTGCATGTGCCATCTCTAAAGCCATCATAATTAGAGGACCTGGTACGTGAAGGTAACCCACGAGACACCAGAGGATCCTTCCTCTGATGTGGAATGAGGTTGGTCATTATTATCTGCACGTGACCTGCAAGCGGACTGGGGCAGACTGCTGCCTGCATTCATAGTGTACATAATTGGCTTCTGGTGATTTTTATTCAGAAGCTTCGTCTCTGCACATTTAGCCTTGATGTAGAAATGTGAAGCCACTGAAGGCACACACTTGCATGCTCCACCTGCCATCAGGGCTTTCCTTAGATCTGCCATCCTGGTTGGTCCAGAGAGCAGCAGTTTGCCATGCCGCTGAGTGGGTCTGATGGTAAGGAGGGATAAAACAGAGCTTTGTGCTGGCCCTGCACTGCTATCCCCTTCCTGGAGTTCCTGACAGTTCGCTACCCCAGCCGAGTTCAGTCTGAATGTTCTCTTTGTCGCAGCCCTTTGCGTGCTGAGGTGGGCTTGCCTTCTCTGCAGCAGTCTGGGTTAAATAAATACATTAAGGCAACGTAGCCGGCTTGACACTGGAGCCAGCCTCAATAACTCAGATAATTCATGTGGCAAAAGACAGGGCCGCTGCGGTTTTGAATTCGTTTAAAGATGGATTCTTTGTTCTCTTCTTTGGTTGAGGCTGGGGCAGCCATACTCTAAACTGTTGGTCATTTTTCTCCAGCAAGTTTGAGAGTTTAAATCCTGTGCAGATGAGCACCTTTCAGCCAGTTACAGGGATACCAAGCTGACTCACGACATAAACACATGCTCCAAAGCAAGCTGGGATTAAACCTTGGTGAATTTTATCATTTCTCCAGTGCACTGGCAGTCAGCAGTTCGTCAAAACCCATAATGTTTAGAAATGTGCTATGTTTGCCCCTGAGGTTTAAATAAACTAAGACCCATGAATGTTATAATGTGACGAACTACCTTGGTGTGTGAAATTATAACTCTATCTGGCGCTCAGTGAGAGTAACGCTGTGCACATTCTGTTCCTGGGGATTTTGTGTATGTTTCTCCAACTGAAGTATGTTTCAACTCTGCTTTTTTTTTTTTTCAAGAATAGGAAATATTTCTATTTCAAGACTGCCGTGCATGTCTAAGACGCTCAATAACGGGTGAAACTGTACACCTTAACAACTCCAGAATCTTTTAAGGTGTTTGGCCTTGAGCCAAGAAAATGATTAGGGACAGGGAGTTACCACTGTGACTGCCACAATGGCTCTGGGCTTTCGTTTTCTTTGAAAAACAGAGGCAAAGATTCATTTCCTAGATGTAGCACAGAGTTTCAACCAAGAGATACTCCACCATGTTGGGAGAGATTTTTACTTTTTTATCTCAGCTGGAAGAAAGAGGCCATGGTGCTATTGTTATCAGTAAGTAAAAATACAGTCACCAACCACCCTACTATACACAGGACAGCTTCAATAAATGCATTCCTACTGTGAGCAGGTCAGCTCCAAGCATACATTGCCCATTCAAAACACCCGAGGTGTCAATTTGTGAGGCCAGTGGACAGCACGTGGTGGGGTTGGTGGGGACTACATTGCTAGTGTGTTCTATCTGGTGTAAACATCTCAAGGAGGGTTATGCACACATTAATCTAACATTGCAGCACATTCTCTAACTGCGACATAGTGTCCCATAATTCTCACCCCCAAATCTGGGGATATGGGACGGTGGATAAGAATGCCTTCTGTGTAGGCATGAAGAGCTGAGCTGGGGTTGGTCCCCAGTATTCTTGTTAAAAAGGAAAGCTGGTGCCTACAAACGTGGCACTGTGGATTTCGAGGGCTTGCTGGGTGACAGCCTTGCTCCATGTTGAGTGAGAGATGCTTTCTCAAGGAAATACAGCATAGAAGGATAAAGCAGGACACCCAAAGTCCTCTGATTTGTGTGAGAACTAGCTTGTACATGCAGACATCCACACACATAGACATATGTACACACAGATGCACAAACACAAGCACATATTCCACACACAAGCACACATAAATGCACACACACACATGTACATACCATCCCATACAAAGGTACAAACACTGCACACACAGGCACATATACCATACAAACATATATAGAGGCATATATAACACATGTACATGCACACACACACACACACACACATATATGCACACTCTGGCACATACTCCATGCATGTACACACATATACACACACAAATGCATACACACAGGCACATACACATAAACACACAGGAACATACACTGCACACACACACACACGGATGCACATACTACATGCATATAAACAAACTTACACAGGCACACACAGAGGCACATATACTATACACAGAGGCATATACACCACACAAGCACACACACAGAGGCACATGCACCACATAAACACACATACACATACACACACAGAGGCATGAATACCACAGAAACACACACAAATGCGCACACATCACACACCCACAGACACACACTCTCTGTGCCATTTATGTCAAGCCCCTTTCCCATTAAATGCATTACTGAGAGAATTTTCCTGATTCAAAATCAGAACAGTAAAATCCTTTTGCCCCAATTTGTTTCTCATGTCTCATTTTGAAATGACTTTAAGCTCGCATAAGGGTTCCTAAAATAGTGAAGTATGTCCTTTACCCCGGTGCCGAATTGTATCTCACTTCATACACTATAGACAGACAAACTGACTGTTATGCAATCAGGACTTTGACTTTGGTGTGACACGGTGGCATGCTTCTCCTCTTCTGCACCGACAGAGGAAGCAACCAAATGTAGTCTGAAAACATGAAGTGGAAAATTAAAAATAACAGCTGCTGAGTTTTCAATTGTGTGCCATTGGGAACAATGGGATGACGTCTCATACCCACACTTCTCTGCCCAGGACGAAG
Organism: Mus minutoides; assembly: GCA_902729485.2. Lineage (NCBI taxonomy): Eukaryota > Metazoa > Chordata > Mammalia > Rodentia > Muridae > Mus > Mus minutoides. The sequence continues at coordinate 108,500 of LR753667.1, forward strand.
CTTTCTTCTCTTTGTGCAGAGTACTCATGCTTTCCACCCAAGCCTCTCCTAGTGTCCGAATGCAGTGGTACCACAGTGTAGGTGTTACAGTCACCCTTACTGTATGAAATAATGGCTCCAACACCAAGAATAATGACCCAGGCAACACAGACCATCTTGGAGAAGTTATAACATGCTTCCTTTATGTGAAAAGGGGAAATTTCTAGGTTTTTTTTTTATTAAGAAAAGGAACGAACCATATGCCAAGGCTGCTAAAAAATCACAGAAGGAATCTCCTATTTGTGAAGTAGTGAAAGGGAGAAAGAAATGCACTCTGATTTTGATGTCACATCTCAAACTGTGAGAGTAGTGGGCAGAATGCATGGTATGTGCTTAGCTCGGGTGGAAGAGGCATTCACGTATAAATAACAGGCAAAACCAGAGCATGTATAAGGTTCTGGTCACTCCATGGTTTCAGATATCTGCTGAGGGTCTGGAATGTGTGGGCCGCTGACAGTGGAGAGAACTATGTTAAGCCACAAACCAATTTGACTTTTACCACTTTGCTCAAGTTTTAAATGATAAGGCATAGAAAATGTATTCCCACCAAAATATCCATTTTTATTCTTATGGAGCTGCTTTGCACAGAAAGTTTAGTAGCTTTGATCTTTTGGCTTCTGAATGATCCTCATTGCTGAGGTACATTTCATATAAGGGGAGAAAGTTACAGGAGACAACCTCCATTTGCTTCCTGGAATTCTGGTGCATGTGTGTGTGTGTGTGTGTGTGTGTGTGTGTAGGTAGGCTAGCACATGCCACACTGCGTATGTTGGGGATACAGGATTACCTTGGGTATAAAGGTCACTCAACAATCTCAGGTATTGGTCTTTGTCTTCTACCTGTTGTTTGCTATGGTGTGCACCAGGCTAGTTCCACTGCTTTCTGATAAGTCTACTCTTTATGCCTCCCATCTCACTGTGGAAGTACTAAGATTATAGATACATGCTAACATTCCAGACTTTATGTAGGTTCTGAGGTTCCAAACCAAGACCTTCACACTTCTTTGGTAAGCACTTATCCCCCTAAAGTTATTTTCCCAGTCCCCAGTCCCTTTTTATTTGAACTGTTTAGCCTGTAAGCCTTTCAAAGGCTCAAATATTTAACAATAGAACAAAAATAACTGTTTCGTTCTTGTTTTAACATTGCTTCATGCCCCTGATATTACAGCCATTTGCAAATAATTTCTATGTCTTCCCTGACGAGATTTATTTGAGTGGTTTGGAAGTACAGATGACAGATGAATGTTCAGCCCTAAACAAGACATTTATACAATTCCTTCTGAGGCTCAGAAGACATTGTGGAAGAAGGGGCAGGGAGCCTATAAGAGCCAGACTGTAAGGATTTGACCTGCATCCTGCCGTCTTCTGGGCAAGACAGTCATTGCCCACATGGACTCAGCAATTAAGGATGCCCTGTGTTGAGTCTGCACAATATTGTGTCTGTCCATCAGGAGCGGTTGGAGGAGGGACTCAGGGCATCTTACCGCCCACCAATGAACTACTTGATACTGGTGAATTCAGGGAGCAGGGAGATCATTATTAGCAACGAGTCACATCTTGTTGAGTCATTGGCTAAAAGAGCCCCCATGGAAACCCTCAAACATCACAGGCTATTGGTTACTCTCCACAAGCTGATGGTATGGCCCTGCTGGTAATAATAACATTTACATATGCCATCAGACACAGAGAAGTGGAAATGGTGTCTAACTAGAAGTGTCACTAGACTAGCATTTGTGGTGTTGGAAGGTGCTCTACAGGAGAAAGGTAATCATCAATATCTCCCAGCTACAAACGCTGCAACCTACAACAGTGACCAGCCTGGAAAATAGACTATTACAATAGCGGTACATGTGTTATAGGAGCAACCATCCACTTTGTGATCAGATTTAAGGCCCACTCCAACAGATGGAACTCATACCTAACACAGCTAAATAGATCAAGATATGAGACTAAACAGGTCATGGAACTAGAGGAAAATCAAGTACTATTGTTCTTCTGAAGGAATATAGCAACAAAATGACTCCTAACAAGATACTATTATACCTGCAAATCAGTGCCTTACCGAGCTCACATCAGAGACACTTCAAACTAACACAGAGTCCCACAACTGGACAGTGTGCACAAAGTAACAGACTTTGCAACAGTCAGTCCTGAGTGGGATATCTTCATCAAACTCTTCCTCCCAGGGATCAGTGTCTATGTGGAAGAGGAGGAAGAAAGACTATAAGAGTCAGAGGTAATGGATGATTCCAAGGAAGCAGAGTCTTCCAGACACAACAGCACTGTTGTACATATGAACTCACAGACTGTGGCAAACACGAGGCCTACATAGCTTCATATCAGATGGGGTCCCAGCACCAAGAAGAGAAGTAGACATATGTGCCTTCTGCTAACTAAGAAGCAACCTGCAAATGATGCCCCACTGGAAAAAATCAGATTCCTCCAATGGAGTCTTACCAGGCATGTTCAATCAATCACCTTGGGGCCCGTGTGTGTCATGCCAAATGAACTTAATGGTATTTTTGTGGATTTTTTTTGTCTTGTTTTGCTTTGCCTGAGCGCTTTCTTTTTTGTCTTATCTGTCTTTATCTTCTTCGATTTCGGTTTTGTGGGGTTTTGTGTGCATTTCTTGCTTTTGCATATTTCTTTTTTGTTTGTTTGTTTTAGTGAGTGAGGGAGGGAGGGAGGGAAAGAGAATATAAAGTTAGGTATATAGGGATCTGGGGAAGATCTAGGACAAATTGGAGGAAACATAATTGAAATATATTGTATAAAAGGTTTTTTTTCTTCTTTCTTTTTCTTTAAGCAAGCTTTTTAATTCATGTGCACAGGCTACCACCCCTAAGGTAGGATTTCACAGGCCAGCATTGGATGTGAAGAAGACAAGCCTTATATAGCTCAGGGATAGGAGGTTAGAGGAGCAGAACTCTGCCAAGACAGAGAGAGACTAGGGACAGAAGGTAATGTTAAAGAACTTGTAAGAAACATATATTTGAAGTTTCCTACTCCAGAAAAAAAGGAATAGACAGGGGATATTAGGCTGTTACTGACAAGGGTACTTACCTGGAGTCTGGGAAAGATTTTTTATGTTTTTAATAAAAAAGAAGAAAAAGGAGGGCTGAGGGCTAAAGTAATTAGAAATGCATTATATACATGTATAGAAATATATATATATGAATGAAACTTAAGGACATACCCTGAGGTAATATATGGGACTAAGGAGTATTCAACTCAAGTTGGTTGCCTCTGGTGTGAGGGAGATCACAGAAGGCAAGTAGTCACAGAAGGTAATAAGGTGAACAAGATGGGTTTAACTGTGTTGGCTACTTGTGTTTTGGATGTTTGTTTGTTTTGTTTTGTTTTTTTATGATCAGAGGATAGTTACATGAGGTCTCTTCCATTATTCATTTGGTATATCCTGTTTTATATGACTCAATATTATAAAATGCTCAACTGAAAATGAAATTCCTGTTTTCAAAGAACCCTTGAATGTAAAAGACAGAGAGGTGGCCTCTGGGGACATGGCAGAGTAAGGCTCTTTGTGTCAGTGGGTATCTGCTTGCCTGCTCTGAGCTTTTGTGTCCTTGTTTGTCAAGAGTGTCTCCTTTGTGTTACCCTGGAGGCTTAAACAAGATGATGTTGGGAACCCATTTGCCACCATGCTGGACATGTAATTGCCTCTCAATGAGTGTGAGATTTTAGATACTGGAGAATATATGGGATTATCTGATCATTGGGACCACTCATCAATAGAGAACAAAGCAACATCATGTGCAAATAGTACAGGTTCCTTCAGCTGTTGATCACTGCAGTATAATATTTAGGATACAGAGCAACATCCTTCTTCTAACACCAAATTTATGAGCAAGCCTTACTTGAATAACTCAGGTTACTCCAGTGAAGTATCTTGTGGAGAAACTGTTGAATTTTTGTTTGGATTCTTGCCAGCAACCATAAAAATTCTTTGCCACTCAGTAAGGCTGTGTATTATAGACATGTAGGCATCCTGGATATAAGAACTTTCACTTTTTGGCTGTGCCTGATAAACTTGAACATAAGACACCTTCAGCAGTTTTAAGATTTATGGCAACAAATTCCAACTTCCTGGCTCTGGGCCCATGAAAGTCATGTTACTCACTACCATATAACATTACCTGTGGTATCCAGCTCACAAAGTAAGGTGCCTAAAATAATGTTGAAGTTCTTTGCCAAGGACCAGTGAGAGGGTATAGACCTTAATAACTGCCAACCACATCCATTTGTTCTCCAACATTAAAGCCAACATGGAAAAACTTTTCTTTACCACTTTACCCTCAGATTGCTCTTGCTGAAACTAAAGAGAATCTTCACATTATAAAACTGAAGTCCTCTGGAGATGGCTTGCCAATTGCTAGGAGTTATGTTTCACAAAGTAGCAGAGAGGAGAAGGTCATAGCGTAAACCATCAGATAGCCAAAGAAAAGTACACCTAGCCTTTCCATCTGTAAAGCTATAGAGCCCCTGTTTAATCCATGTTTGAGAATGAAAGTGTCTTTTTATTCTTAAACAGTACAATCCTCCCAACATTTTCTTGGGCTTGTAAATGTACTTTTTACATGTAGAGTAAAGCTTTGTTGATTCAACATCTGGAACTACTCAGGTGGTTTGTCTCTGCTGCGTTTATGAACAATAAAGCCAACCACTGGATGATTCCTGGATATTTAAACTCAGGTCATAGACATCTCAGCCTCACTGCTGACAAACAAAAAACTTTAATTTCCCCTTCTGGAGCCAAATACAACAAATGTGTGGACAAAAGGCTAAGTGATCTTCTTAAAACCAGGGTACAAGTTACAAAATTTTAACTGTGAAGTACATACTCAGAATATCTAAAATCCTTGAAACCCCTAGACTATCTCCAAACCTAAAAATAGTTTCACTTTAAAGAAGTAGACTGAAGCTGATTACTTTTTAATTATAGTTCCTACCAACAGATATCTATTACTGTGGTGACAGTGTCAACCCCACTCCTGGAACTATTTAAAATCAGTACCTTTTCTTCCTTCCTTTCTTCAGTTTTTCCTCTATTAAAAAAATTCTCTGAAGTGATCTCTGAGATATTTGTAGATAATTTTATAAACAGTATTAGAAATGTCATCAAGTAAAAGATAATGAGCCCTTGAAGTCAAATAGGAGACAGAAAAAGCCTACTGTATAGATTCGGTTAGGAGTTATAAAAAACAAAGTGTGCCTGTGATATGAAAATACCGCCTGGTAGTTATGGCACAATAAAAGGTAGAATAAGGAAGGCTATACCATAATATTCCAAATGTGAAATTACAGCATTGTTCAAAGCCTGAAGATGATACTTGAACATAGGCTACCAGGGACAATGATGGTGGCCAACATCACTGCAATTTTCTCAGGACAAAAATCTCTTTCATTTGGTCCTTCACCCTTCACACTAGATGCCTAGCCTGGTAAGGTCAAATAAAAGTTTCATTCTGGAATGTAGTAGTAATAGGTTATGGCTTTCTTGAGAAGAATTATGATAAAACTGCATAGCAATTCCAACAAAATGCCTTGATTTCAAAATACAAACTCAAATACAAAATACAAACTCAAAATACAAAATAGCAACTTTCCTCACACCATGCTCAGAAAGAAACAATCTTTTTTCATAGATGGTATTCAGAATGATGACTGTGGAATCATGGTTGTACCCTACCAGCAGACAGAATGATCTTCATAAAATATATTTTATGTCACATCATTTCCTTTCCTTGATATTGTATAGAGTTCCATGATCCTTTTATAAAGAGAAACAGACATCAGGACCTGTCTAATATGAAGCTCCCAACCTCACTATACTCCAGGCATCGGGGGTTTTACTACACTTCATTTTTTAAAAAAATGGCCAATCTGTCTTCCCAAGAGTCTATACATGTAATCTTCTATCTCCTTTCCCCCAATTTGACAAAGTCTTGGTGTTAGCAAAGGAGCTATGATGATATCTGTGGAGTCATCTGGCATCACAGGGAGCCATATTAGGATGGGAACACATTGCAGTATGGACAGGTCATGATGAGGACACTGTTGTTCTTGCCTTAGCACTTTTCTCTTGTCTTGCCTCTCTGGGTGATTGACTTAATCTATAAGCAAGCCATACCCACAGGTGTCAAGTAAAGACAATCACCCTTCTGAAAACTAGACTTTCTAACTTTTGCATCAGATTCAACTTGAAAGGAGTTACACACTTTCATTGCTGTTTTTGTTAGTTTGTGGTGCTAGGGATGGAGCCCAGGGCCTTGTACATGCTAAGCAATAACTCTATTTCTGAGCTCAGGAATGAGTCAAATAATTAGATTTGTTTCCTATGGATGTGGACAGGATTTAAGGCAAGATGCATATTGTGCCTTGCATTGTGAAACTGTTCAATAAACAGAGAGTTTCAATTTTTTTCAAGACCTGAACAGAACAAAGACACCTGGTGACCCAGCTTCCCTCCATAAAATGACTACAGGGATAGAACTACTAGGCAAAATGAGGATGAAATAAGTTATCAATCTTTTTCTGTCTCTCTATTAGAGGTTATAGTGAGTACTGGGAAAATACTGACTGCCATCCTCAGGATTTTATAGTTTCTATCTCTTATAAAATATAAGTTGAAATCAAAATTGGAAAGTTCCATATACACACACACACACACACACACACACACACACACACACACACACACATGTATGTGTCTGTGTTTCATATATATTTTCTCATATATATGCATATTTTTCCCTGAGACTGAGAACACAAAAGAGACAACACAAGATTAATTCAAGACTCTCGTTTGGTTAGTATTGCCTGGTATGTGCAGAAATGGTTGTGAGGCTGCAGAAAGTCCCCCTGCATCTAATAAACCCAAGAGACTTTTTCCTTTCCTTTCCTTTCCTTTCCTTTCCTTTCCTTTCCTTTCCTTTCCTTTCCTTTCCTTTCCTTTCCTTTCCTTTCCTTTCCTTTCCTTTCCTTTCCTTTTTTCTTTTTTTGCCACATGGATCATTTATACTTAGCACTTATTTAAGAGGTTGGCAACTGACTTTTAATAAGTAACAAGTAAGAAACGTGTGATTTCACACACCTACCAACTTCATTTTGTGAAGTCCCCAGCAGGTTCTAAAACACTCTCATTTGGACATGTTCACTAAATCCATTTCCCTTTGCCCTACTTATCCTGATGAGGAAACTGAAGGACTTAGTGAGAACCAATTCACCTGCTTGGTAAGTAGCAGAACTAGGGGGCAAAGGGGTTCTTATAAAGCCAACACTGATGATCTCATGGAATCACTTCTGTATATTTAATATCAATGTCAGAAGACAGGAGCTAGTGAACTACGGGCTGGATTGTGTTCATCAACAGTCACCGCATGTTGGAGCTCTAAGCCTCAGTCTCTCTGAATGTGACTGTGTTTGTAGACAAAGCTCTAAGAGAGGTGATTAAAATAAAAAACAATGTGGTCACTGTGGGTCTCCACCCCATCTGCCTTTCTCTAAACACAGAGAGAAGTAATCTGGACATACAGAAAGGAATTATGCTATGAACACACATTCTTCCTGTGCACATATGTGCACACATTAGCACAGATACACATATTTATACAGAAAGATAGATGACAAGAATCACGTACACAGAGAGGGCCACATGAGGGCACCAGCAGGCCCAGGAGTGAGATGCCAGAGGAACCAAAACTCACACCTTGACCTTGAGCTTCTAGTTTCCAAAACTAGAAAATAAATACAAGACTTTTCAAATTTTTATGACTTTTTTTTCCAAGAGGTAATATGACATGTAATACATCTTTCACTCAGCACTAACATGCCAGGTTTTATAAACACACATTCCTTAGTGTTCATTTTTATTGGAAATCATTGGACACAGTAATTGGATTCATAATAACAGTTTCAAACACACATATAAGCACTTTGATCATGTTTCCCACCCCCATAAATACATGGGGAGAAACCTAGCTTGTGGAGTTTTGCTGACAGCTTTAAAAATCCAGTATACCATAATATAAGAAGAAAGAAAGCTTATGTCCAAACTAAGCACCCAGCACTAATGCATGCACCATGTATTATATTCACACACACACACACACACACACACACACACACACACACACACCACATGTAATAATGTGTGTGTGTGTATATATATATATATATATATATATATATATATATATATATATATAATTTTATATGTGTTAGTCAGGGTATAGTCAAGAGAAAGAAACTGAAACTATACAGATATTTAATATAAACATTATTAATTGCAAGGTATGATTGGGGTCCTGGACAATTAATAGGCACCTATTAATAATAGGTAAACAGGCAAACAGAACTCTATAAGGATAGCAGCTATAGGGAACAGAGAGCTATAGAGGCCATGTGTAGAGAGCCCAGGGAAGCTCCTCCATCCTAGCCTGACATCTGGGCCCTAGATCTTGTTATGGAGAGCAGCACTATAGATCACTGCATGCCAGAGAATTTGCTATGTTACCACTCCCTAAGGGGACCTACTGGATACCTGCCAGGGAAATCTGTTCATAGAGTGCTAAGTCTATGACTAGGACATCACTTACAGTGTGACTTAATGGGGTTGGGGGGGGGTCATAGCACAACAGAACAATCCTTTCTCAACATGTCTGAGGCTCCAGGCTTGATCCACACTATTCAGATAGATCTGAGGCATCCGGGAGCAACTAGCTGTTGGCTGTGTATGCTGTAGGTACTAGATGCTGGGAGTGCCACAGAAGCCAGGTGTAGGGGGATTGTTGGGCACAAGAGATAGAGCAACCCAAAATCACTGGAAGGGAAAAAAAACATCCCTTCTTCCTGCACTGATCTCACCAAGGTCTCTTCTAGCAAAGCTTAAAATACTAGCCAGCACAGGAAGATTGATTTAAAGGGACCTGTGCATTTTCCCTGAGTAGATGATGGGTGCATTTGGAGCTAAGGGAAACACGTTGAAAGTGCACAGGAGGACATGCATATGTAGGGTGGCCTCTTCAAGGAGGTTTAGAAGGCTTGTAAGAGCTGAGGAGGGGGTCATGATAGAAGACTAACTTCGGAAGGCTTCCATCAACCAGAGCCTGTGTCGCAACTGAAATATCTTCCCTCAAACAATGATTACAGGCTCATAAGGTTGCACAATCTGCAGTTGGCTGTTCCTGGATTTTAATCTCATACTTCCTTGTTCATAAAGTGGTGTTTGTCTGAATTCCAATATTTACAAGTTAAATATTTGAAACCTCAGTCATCTCGGAATCAGCAAGTACTTAGTGCCAGTATGCATCTCAATTAACTCTGAGCTAGTTCCATAATTGATTTTTTTTAAAAAAAAGAATTATCTCTAACAATTTTTAATTATCGAAAAGAAGAGCTATAGTAAAGACTACTCCAGATTTGCAGCCTTGTATTATATCAACTGCATGCATTTTAAAAAAAATCTTTCTAGTAAGTTCTCATTGCGCAAAGAGGAAGTTAAATCTTTAAGAAATTTGCTGAACACTTGTGGACCATGAATCAGAGATGTTTACGGTCAGAGCTGGAAGGGAGCTTAGTGACCATTCAGGGGACTTTTCCTTGTTGAGGAGGGACTATGTTCCAGGAATCCTAAGCCACAAGGCACTTAGATGGGTACAGTGTAACTAGGTTCAAGGTCTTACAGTCTTCCCTAAGTTTTCCCCAGAGAGGCCTGGAAAGAAAGAAAGAAGCCAGGCTGCACTTGGTATTATCTAGATTAAAGCTAAGGACGGCAAAGGGCAGAATGGAGTCTGTCCACTCCTAATGGAAAATTATCAGACGCCCCAAGAGGCACACTGGAGGGAAACACTCTTTCCATGCTCATCCCTCTGGGCAGCCAGGAGGATTGGATTGAGAACGTGAGAATGTCTGAATTCTAAAAGGAGACAACACCTGAACAACCTTGTGGGTGGGTGAGTAGGTGGTGTTAGAGCAAGAATCCAGATCACATTGCCCCAGCTTTAGTGTTGCTTGCTTGGCTTGTAGTTAGCTAATTTGGCACACTTTGGACATTGGCAGGTTAGGGCTGTTTGGTAAGATAGGTCTTCACACCCATGGAATGATGAGGATCAGAAGATGGTAACAAAGATGAAGTCTTATCATCTTTCAAACTTACCTAAGAATTTGGACCCAATCAGGGCATTTATTGGCCATTTCTAGTTTTGATTCCCCCCCCCCCCAGCCCCCATGGAGTCATGCATTTTCTTTATCTCCTTTCAAAGCAATTAAAGTATATACTTTATAAATATAAACATGGGAACATGTTAAAGTATGTAATAGGCATAAGCTTCAACAGCTTCTAATCTACTAGGTCTTGTGGGGAGGGAGGATTTTGGGATGTTTTGTTTTGTTCCAGCTTTATCCCTTTATCAGTGAGGGAGAGAAGACCTCTTGGGATCACTGCAGGTTGCATTTCTCTTTGTCTACTGCATCAGTTACTTTTCTGCTGCTGTGATAAAACAACACAACCAAGACAGGATGCAGAAGAGTTTATTAGGCATGTGGTTTCAGAGGAATGACTTCCATCCCAGTCGAGGAGTATGGCAGCAAGCAGGAGGCCTGGGAAGTAGAACTCACACCTTTAACCACAAGCATAAAGTGGAGAAAGCCAAGTAAAAATGGTGATGTGGAGTTTTAAACTCCTGATAGTCTTAAAGCCTGTTTCCATTGACGTTGGCACATTTCCTCCAACAAGGCACTCCTCTTAAACTTCCCCAAACAGCGCCACCCACTAGGGACCAAACACTCAAACTTCTGAGCCTATGGGGCAACACTCTTGTTCAAGCCACAACATCCAGTTATTCTTTCTCTTCCTCGCCTCCTGTCACAAACTTTTAGCAAAAGCATAAGGTAATAAAATCTTCCAAAGGAACCTCCTCTGGGGACCTGTGGCACTGTGTTCACTGTGACGGTGAAATAAGCATGTGCCTGTCACACCCGACTGCCAAAACACACTGGGTGATGAGAGACTACAAAATTCTTCCCTCTTGTTCCACAACACCAGACATGGGATCATTGGAACAGTGGGTCCGTGATCCTTCCTCGTCCAGCAGCCATTCAAAACACATCAACCTTATCCACAAACCACACACCCAGTTATCCAGTCCCTCTCCTGCACATGCCAAGCACTGATCTTGTCTCTACCCCATGTTCCATGGGCTCTGACACAAAGTTCAACATACTTTTGATGTTTTGTTTTTTTTTAACCATTCAAAAATGTTATTTCAAGACCACTTCCTGTCTCCACATTTTCAACATTCTTGACAGTGGTATGTTTTCATATTGTTCACAGCAGTGCTTTGTAGACGGAACAGTGTTTGGTATGTTTTATTTTTTAGACACTGTCCAAGTTGGTTTCATGAGTGTTTCATAATTAATTGAATGTAAGGAGACAAAGTCTTGAGAGAGGGCATATGGGGAATGGGAGCATAGGACATTATTTTTCAGCTAAAAGTATGAAGGTCATACCTTCCTCCTTCCCCTTTCTGGTTATCCAAGAGTCTCAGCTTCAGAAGTATTAAACTGTCTTGTGAAACTCACCAAGCCTATTTAACCACCTTCCCACAGCCTAAATAAAACCACCAAAAATCCCTCCCCGTGCAATCACAACACAGAAAGCATACTCTCTGAGAGATGGGGTGACAGGCAGTGTCCATTTCTCTGTCATCCTTGCACTTAATCATCACATGCTCTAACTCATGCTGATTTCTCGAGGGGCAGTGTGGTGCAATGTGCGTTCTGTCTGAGATGATTTGATGCCACTTTTATCAACCCTGGTCAAGGATAGAAGACAGATTCTCAAAGCCTTGAGAGTGATGGGGATTTTAATTGATTAGAAAAAAATTAAGCACAAAAATTGTGCTCAAGTGTTTGCAATCATGTGTTCTTTTTAGAAGTTTAGCATATTAAACTGACTTGGTACCACCAGAAGCAGAGTTGACAGTTGGATTTAGTTACTACTTTCTCTGTGAAAACGTGACTGGGAGAGTGGCTCAGCCTTGACCTTGCCGTCTAACAGGAAACTTAACAGGATGGTGTGAATAAGACCCTAAAGGTCCTGTAGCTGCATCATTCAGCCCAAACCAAGAGCCCAGCCCCGACCTCTGTACTGAGACTTCCAGAATGTTCCACAGGAGAGTAGTCACTATGGCAGCTTTTGTTTGCCTTCAAGTAGGATGTTTTGAGACCCCAGCAAGACATAATGGTAATCTGTATGTCAAATGTTCAACTCCAAATTGTTCTGTAGGTTTTTCTGCTGGGTATGGAAATTCGAGCTAAAGGCGAGGCCTTCACTCCCTGCCACTGGGTTTAATAGCAGAACTGCATACACAAACCCTTTTTATTGATGATAGGCCCCAACTTTTCCCTTCTTGAAACATGAGTCACTGGGGCATGGACCTTATATCATAAGCAGAAACCAGATATCCTTAGAGTCAGAAGTATCTCCAACAGTAATTGGATTAAAAATCATGAAGCGTGCTCACAGACCGAGGCATTCAAATCAAATTAGCCACCATCTTAGTTTTTTAAAAGAAAGAATTAGTGCCTTGTGTGTACATTATCATCACAAGTTAATGAGGGAGCTGGCATGACTGGAGCCGCTCCTGTTTCCGGAACTCAGATACCACAACATGCCCTCTGCCTTAGCTTGCTTTTTGTTTGGTTTGGTTTTTCTTGCAAAAGAAGAGCTAGAAAATTGAAGTGCAGCAAACTCCCATCCTCTCTGGAACTACGTCAGGAAGTCCTTATTCTCAAAAGAGGAAATGGAACCTCAGGGAGGTTTAGAACAGTCCCAGACCTCAGTGGCTTGGCAGCAGCTAACTACCTAACTAACACTCAGTGCTCCTCACCTGCAATGCCTGATGGACCTGAGTAACTCTGCCAGGTGCCCTTCAGATGAAAGGAATGTGACAACTTTTCAAAGTAGCATTGAGAGCCTGAGGCAGCCCAGACAGAGGCCTGGGCCTTGGGCAAAGCAGAGCTGAGAGATTATCTTAGCCTCAGAGGAGCAGGCAACAACCCCTCACCTCCTTACAACTATCCACTTGAAAAGGTGGAAGGAAAGCCAAGGCCACCCTAACCCCAGAAGACAGACACTTCCTCAGAAGGTCTGTGATGCACAAAAAATTTAGTTGTGTGTGTGTGTGTGTGTGTGTGTGTGTGTGTGTGATGTTTATGTATCAGGTATCACAGGTAGGAGACAATTGCCTAATCCAAGGTCACAAGAATTTACTTAGGTTTCCTTCTGAAGTCTGTAGCATGTCTGATATTTTTTTAAAAGACAAGAAATTCTCATTTTAATTTCATGTCAGCTAGGAACCTAACTTCCTTTGTTTGCATGTGAATGGACTATCTTTTCAGCAATGCTTCTTAAAATGACTTTTCTTCCTCACTCAGGGGTCGTGGAATCTCTGTTGAAAGTCAGTGATCTACAGGCGCACAGGCTCCGGCTTGGGTTAGCACTCGCAATTCTGCTGTGCTGGTTGGTCTACCCTGAGCCAATGCCAATGCCATACTGTTTCATTGCAAGGACTCTGTAGGAAGTTTGGAATTTGGAAAGAATGAATTTTCCAACTGCCTTCTTTTTCAAGATTGTTTTGGCTTTTCTGGGTCCCTTGCATTTTCCTATAGACTTTGTAACAAGCCTCTTAGTTACACACACACACACACACACACACACACACACACACACAAGTTGGGGGTTCAAGCAAAAATTATGTTGAATACACAGTTCACATTGTACAATGCTACATTTTTTGTTTGCTTTTATCTTGTTTTCATGAAACAAGATTATTCTGTGTCACTGCTTAGCTCAGGCTGGTCCTGACCTGGTCTCTGCGTCCCAAATACTGGGACGACAGGCCTATACCATCATAACTTGTCAAGAGTATTGCCTTCTTAAAGACATTATATCTTCCAATCCATGACAATGAGCCACATTTCAATGAATTTAACCCCACTTAAATTTTCAATAATGTTCTATAGTTTTCCAGGTCTGCACCTTGCATCAGTTTAATTTATTGTAAACATTTTATTCTTTGGAATCCTTGTCAATAGGATTATAGTGATTTTCAGAGTGTGCATCGCTAGTATGTAGACGACTTGTTTATATCCGCTGTAGCTTGCTGAGCACATCATGAGCTCTTACCTTTCTCCTTGAGATTTCCCATACACTAGAGCAGCGGTTCTCAACCTTCCTAATGCTGGAAACCTTTCATGGAATTCCTCAAGTTGTGGTGATACCCAACCATAAAATCATTTCTGTTGCTATCTCATAGCTGTACTCTCACTACTGTTATGAATCGTAATGTAAATATGTTTGGAGACGGAGGTTTGCCAAAGAGGTCTCAACCCACAGGCTGAGAACTGCTGCACTAGGTCGGGTCCTCTGCAATGACAGGCAGATTATATCTTCTAATCAAGATGGCTTTTATTTAATTCTTCTGGCCAGCTTCTCTGAGTTGACCTCCTTTCCTTGGGAGCCTCCAGTCTGTGAGCATTTTGTGTACTGTGGTAGCCACCCCACATTCTTCAGTGTTTCCAGGTTTCTGTGACAAACCACCATAAACTGTGGGGAGTTGAGGGGGGGGGGCGTATAAGCAAGAAGAATTGACTTGCTACAGTTCTGGCCATGAGAAGCCAAAGACCAAGGTGAAAGCCGAGTCAGCACCTGAGGATCGACCATGCTAAGGGACAAGGGAACTCTCTGAACACTCCTTTATTCACTAGTCTCAATCATGAATGCTTTGACCTCATGACCTAAGGCCTCGGCCCCTAATACCATTGCCTTGTGGGGTCCTGATTTCGACACACACGTTTTGGGAAAATACAAACACTGGGACAACAGGACCATTGATTTGGCTGTGGACATTCCCACTGTTCCTAGTTTTTAAACGTTCCCTAGTCATTTTCTTAAGAAAGCAAGAAAATAGGCCTAGAGTTGTTTGGACTTTGTACATTCCAGAAGGACTTGTCATAGCTGATACACACAATGACAGCCCCCAGACCAAAACAAAACAACAACAATAAAAGGGAATAATTCTGCCATATGCCAAGTGGTAAGAGGCACGCTTATATGAAACAATAAACTATTTCCATCAAAGTGACATCAATATAGTGAAGAATACCACTGTTTCTGGAAAACGATGAAGTCCACCCCCCTGTCAGCCCCCAGACCTGAGCCTCTGCTTGTCTTGTCTTGCTGTTGCCAGGTAAGCTCAGCCTGTTCATTGCCTGGCTTTGCCTTGCAGAGGAAACAGGAACAATCTCAACCCTGCACCTGGCTTTCCTCCAAGCCGTTTATTTAGTCTGTCTTCCTTCTCCCACCGTCTGTGGGCCTCCCTCCTTATCTTCTGATTCCTCTATTTGTATTCCAGTAGAGGACGACAGCTGGCCTGTGGAGAAAGCAGGAAAAGGGTTAAGGAAAATTTCTTTCCAGCAAGAGAGAGATAGGGTTGGGGCAAGCAGACCCTCCTCTACTGCCACATCCCTACTGGACTAAAGGAGCTCCCACAGGGAAGGCTGAGAGCTGTTGAACCAGACAGAAATAAGTTGTTGTTTTCCCCTTTGGTATGTGCACAAAGTTGCATAAACACCAGAGACAGTGGAGGATATCAGGGGCTCAATTGCTCTCTACCTTGTTCTCTTGAAGCAGGGACTCTGGCTGAAACTGGAGCTAGGACCCAGAGATCTCCCAACTCAGCCCCCACTGCTTAGCAATGCATAGCCACACCCAGCTTTTTACTAGAGTACTGGGATCTGAACTCTGGTCTTCATGTGTGAGCAGCAGGCACTCTTACCGATCATTGAGCTATCTCTCCAATCTTAAGAAATAGCACTTCTTGTTTTAAGCCATACAGGAGAATCTGATTTGTGGGGGACCAGAGAGTTCCTCTTCACTGGGCATGAGTCTCTAGGGCCTCCAGGACAGGTTCACAGTGCTCAGTCATGGGCGGGAAGGCCCTTATGCACTTCCTGGATGACTCAACAACAGGCAGAAACTCCTTGCAGATACCTACTGAGGCTCCTGTACACTTCATCTCTAGCTGACAAATCACATTAGTCACCTTCAGCCTCCAGGCTTGAATCTGCACACAGAGCCTACAAAGCAGGCATCTGTTCATCAGAGGACTCCAGGCACCCTGGGGCAGAAATGGGTGGGACCTCCTGAATCCCTTCCAGAACACCTGGAGCACCCACCAAGGGCTTTCCAGAGTGAACGGAGGTAGGTTTTGACTTAATTCCCTCATTGTGCACTTCTGCACCCCATTTAGCAGGCCCCTACAGGGAGATGATGCAAAGCCCTCACTGCTTAGCATCTCTGTGGTGGCCCTTCCTTACAAGTGTCCCATGGACTCCTACCTATGCACCTCTCTCCTGTTAGCACACCCCCACATCTTCTCTGAACAACAACTCTCCCCTTCTCTCTGAGCAGGTGACTCAGCCTGGCCTATTAACATAGTTCCGATCTCTGTTGACAGTTACTGCTTCAGGGGTAGACAAATACCCGTGTTTGTTCCCATCAGAGTAAATCCTAGGCCATGTTGAGAGGCTAACAAGATGAGATGTGTTCTCCCTCCACTACACACACACACACACACACACACACACACACACACACAAACTCTAAGCCAAAAGAATGTGGGCCTTGGGACTGCTGGCCATATCTTGACTTCCTACATGAGGTCTGAGCAATGCTACCATGAGGGAACATAAAGGAGCTGAGAAATGAAGATGTTTTATGAACTCTTGGGTTAAGCTATACCTGGACTTAAGATATCTCTTCACCTTTTCAGTTAGAGGATTATATTGTCTTTTGGCTCAAACTACTGAGAGTTAGGTTTCCTGTCATGCTCATCTAGAAGATTCTTAACAGACACACCCTCATGCTTTCAGACATGTGAGAGACTATGGCCTATTTCCCATAAGCCCTGCCAGGCCAGGTCTTCCTCCTCCATGGTCTAAGCCTCTTCCATCTTTCATCACATCTCTTAGACCTCAGGTACCCTGGCCTCAGCTTACCCTTAGTTCCTTCCTTAAACTAGTATGTTCATGACTTACAGCTTCAAGCCTATGTATTCACCTAGCACTTTCCCTAAAGACTTCTTTTTCTTGATCCCTAAAAATGGGGTTCAGGATTTGTCTGACCTATGTCTGTCCTTCCTGCACCCTGTCAATTTTCCTTATAATTAATTCTGGGAGTCTATGCTTTCCAACGGCAGGATCATGTTTCCCATGCCAAATGCCATCTGGCAGGTGCCACTGGACGAGATTATAGATTGATAACGAGCAGGACCTCTGTCCTTTTCTTTGCTACTGCTGTCTTTGATAAGATGGATATCTATATGAAATCTGTACCTCCTCCATCCCCAATTCCTACCCCCATGTACATGGTGAGGCTGGTAGAAGACCAGTTGGGTCTTCTGTGCAGCTTGTGAAGTTTCTTGTGCCATTTCCATGTGGAAATCCCATATTAGCTGCTTTCAGCAGAGATCAAGCCTAGTTTAGGACCTTGACCTTGGGTGGGAAAGAACTCTAACTGAGGTACAGGCCTAGACCAACTGCTTCCCAGAATACTTTATCCTCTGAAAATCCCCAGCATCAACATTCTGGGCTCTGCCCAGACTCTTCAAATACAAGAGCAAATAAAATAAATACAAGTAAATATTGTACTCATAAGCAAGAGAATGCCTAGCAACCAAGAACAAAGGAGACTGTCGGGGCTGGTGTCTCCACAGGCCCTATGTGCAGGATTCAAGAAAGATCTTTTGTATGAGCATCGTGCTTTAAGTATTCAATTACAGGGGAGGTAGGGGTTTTGAGTCTGAGAACTGGAGGAGAGGAGAGGAGCAATCAGGGGTCTCTTGGCCTTTGTCCCACTGACTGATGCTGGGGAAGGAGGACACTTCCCTGCAGTCTGGGGACTGAGACACACAGAGAAAAGAGAGTAGACTTTCAGCTCTCAAGAGACCCTACAGCTCAAATCAGCAAAGATATTGTCACAGGAATATTCTGAAAAGAAAATGTCAAGTCACACCAGAAATGTGAGAAAGCCAGCATTCCCCATGAGCACTTCAACACACATGATGTTGTTATCATTACAGGTTTTGACTATGAGAGTCTTAGGCATACTCAAAGAAGGGACAGCAGTGTCATTTTTGAGCTGTGCCCCATGAATAAGGACTCATGTCCTCATGAGTAAGATCCTGCCATGTTTGCCTCATTGAGCCTTTCTCTTTCTTGGCTAAATGACTTCAAAACCAGATCCTAGGCTCCCTGACATTTCTGGTGTGGATATTGGAGTACATGCCTACAGAAAGGACGGAGTCTTCAAGTAGCACAAACCCATCCCCCTACCTCAATGATTGGGGTGGTTTTAGGTTTGGGAATCCTCCAGGATTTTATCCCACAATCAAATGCTTCTTTTTCTCCAAAGGGTTCTTTTTTTCTCATTTTAAAGATTTTTGTGGTACATGCACATGCTTGGGTTGGCTTTTGAAAATTTAGGGTTATTTGGAGGTGTACTGAAAACAGGATATAGACAAAAAGAGGAGGAAGAGGGGGAAGAAGAAGAGGAGGAAGAAGAAGAAGAAGAAGAAGAAGAAGAAGAAGAAGAAGAAGAAGAAGAAGAAGAAGAAGAAGAAGAGAGGAATGAGGAGAAAAGACGAGGAGAGAAAAAAGAAGGAAGGAGGAAAGGAGGGAGGGAGGATAGCAGTGAAGGAGAAAGAAATACAGAACTGGTGTCTTGATAATACCCACGTGGAATCTTGCTGGCCCTCCATAAGACACCCTCAAAAAGGAAGATAGTAATAAACTGGGACAAACCCCAGACAATAAGCATACATTTCCCCAGCATCTTCTGAGGATTTGGGATAAAAGTAGAGAAAAAAAAAATTTTTGCATGTGTCTGTCACTATGGCAACTGCAGCCAGGAGTGGCCACATTGGGGGGTTTTCCAGCAGTTTTGAAGACAGATGACCCTAGGTGCACACATAGGAATGTGACTGGATAGAAAGAAAGCAGAGCCCTGGCCTGGCTTCCTCAGAGATCAAGGAAAGGGAGTCTTGAGGACAAAGGCTAGAGGCAACCATGAAGGAAAAGCTGACATACATTAAGTCCCATGGAGCCAGGAGGAGTTCTACTGCCACAGAGAGTGGTACTTCCAGTTTCCCAGACCCAAAATCTAAGAATAGGAGAAGTTCACAAGTAGGGGTCCTCAGCTCCACGACCCGGCCAGGATTCCATCCGAAGAGAAAACAGGAGTTTGTAATGAGCTCTGATTCATGTGACAATGTTCTTTAGGGCCTTTAAAAAATAATTTATTATTAGGGTGGCTTTGTGGACTCAGTTTTCTCTGTTCACCTTTAAGTGGGATCCAACTCTGTTCCACCTGGATGCCATTTTAGAGAATTCTTCCAGACTCAACAACAGAAGAATGCAGTTCATGACCCCAAGGGAACAGAAGTGGCCTGAGGTATGAAGGGCAGCTAGACTGCTGTAAGGTCCATTTTCATCTCAGAGAATGAGGGGATGATAAACTCTATAACTATACAGGAGCTGGTGATTAAGAGCCTTGGCTGCACTACAGAGACTGGAGTTTGGTTCTAGCCCCCAACATGGTAACTTACCAACTTGTATAACACCAATTCCAGGAGATCCACTGCCTTCTTCTGGCTTTTGTGTGTGCTGCACACACATGGTGCACAGACATACAGGCAGATATTATATTAGATACTTAATATATATGTGTGTGTTTACCATTGATGGAGTTTTTGTCATTTTTAAAATTTTATTTTGTAGTGAATACCTACCAAGATGATGTCAAAATCTTTATAATAATGGAATAGCAAACTTTAAAAAAGAGGCAGAGGAAAGACGAGAGAAGAGCATGGGAGAGACGGGGTGGGGTAAAGGGTAAAGGAAAGGTGAAAGGAGAAGGAAGAAGGTAGAGGTGAACAGATGGGTGGGATTTGAGAACTGAGTTACAAAGTTCATTTGGCCCTGGGTTGAAAGGGTCTTTGGCTGGGAAGAAAGGAGACAACATGGCATAGTGCTGGCACACAGACTGCGATGGGATGGATGTCAGGCTCATGTTCTGATCTCAGAGCTTGTGACATTCTTTCCTCAGGACTACCTCAACAAGGAACCGTATCTGAAGGCTAAGAGGGAGAGCAACAGCCATTGCTAAGATGTGTCAGTCAGATCACAGTAAATACAAGGCAGGTAGCTTTCAGGTAGCTTTCCCCCTACAGAAGCCCTGGGATAGAGCCTCATAGAAACCGGTTGGCTGACAAGCACCTGCCAAGGTGACTCTTGCTATTACATTGTGATGACATTGTTGAAGGAGTCCCATGAGGTTTCTCGTGGCAGATACTGAAAGTGTCATTCTTTTGTATTAGATGTGAATAGAGGCAAATTCAGTTCTCTGTGACCAGGGTCCGGCCTGCCGTGGGGAGTGAGGCAGGACGGAAAGGTGGGAAACTGGGTGTCACAGGAAAGGACTCCCCCTTCACTCTGTATCTGCTTCAAACTATTTCCAGTGGAAAGTCACAAATTCCACACAGTGGGCAACATTTGTTGGCAAGGTTCCTTACAGAAAATATTCCTTGTGTATAGAGAGATCTTCAAAAATCAATCATCCTTAAGCCTAAGCATGTGTGGCTCAACTCCTTTCCTAGACACAACCCTGACATTTTCTGGGAACCTCACATACAAGACTGTAAACTTTCATTTTTGCAGCAAAGCCATCCTACCTTCCTACCCAACCTTACAACTGAGGTTTTTAAGTTATCAGCCATAATCCCATTCAGTGCAAGTCAGAAGTCACCCTGTAGCTCATGGATGCTCTTTAGCAAGCCTCTGAGATGTAACCTGAGAGCCCAATGAAGTCAGACCTGTGGTTATAGTGAAGACATTCAGGAGCGACTCTCCTTTGAGAAGCCCGTATCTACACTAGGGTATGCCTTATCCTCCCCCCGCCCCCGCCCCGAGTGCTTCTCTTTATATTAACCCAGCACTTACACATATGTTCAAACCTCTTCCAGACATGCTCTGGCTAGGCTTGATACTGGTCCTATTGGAGTTCTTTTCTGCAGTGAATTATCCCCTCCACACAGATGGGATAATTTCAGCTCCTGAAAACTCCTCTGCAGGGTGCTGCAGGCTGACACTTAGAGCTGTATCTCACACTCACGCTTTAGTGACACCGACAGGTTGAGCTTGCAGCAATATGTTTCTTGGGGACAGCAGTTGTGTGGTCTCTATGAACTGTGCACTAGTGTCCTCCTACCTGTTAGCCTGGTCCTTGGTTTTGTGGCTTTGAGTGGAGCATCAAGAGTGGCTCTGGCAATGATGAAGGAATACTGGGGTATCCTTTAGTGTGAAGGATCCTTCTCAGAGAGGTGGGGTTCTGGAAACTCATGGCCACCAAGCTGCCCTGAGCCAGTGGCTTCTGGAGTTTTGTCTCAAGGACTCAAGAAGAAAATGTACAGTTCACAAGAGGGCAAGTTTTAAATTGAAGTTTATTACAGGTCCATAGGTCAGAGCTTAAGAAGGAGGGGGGAGAGAAAGAGAAGACCAGATGACCCCTTACAACAAGAGGGGCTCAGTAAGTAGGCAACATTGTGATGCTAGTCTGGGGAGCGAGGTTTAAAGGACTCCTGCCTTAAAATGGCATGAGGATAGGGAGAGAAGTGGATTGGACCATCCAGTTGGCCCAACCAGGTATTCAGGGGCATCTCTCTGTTTCCATCCTGCAGTCACACACAGCTTTAAGCAGACCAGCTTATTTAGGAAACAACAAAGAGACAGGAAAAGGAGATTTCTCCTGGGGGTTCCTGGGCTTCAGCAAGGACATTTTCAGACAGAATTGCTGCTTTGGAGTCCCTGCCCTACTTGACCAGTTTTTTGTTTGTTTGTTTGTTTGTTTTTTATATGTAAGTACACTGTAGCTATCTTCAGACACTCCAGAAGAGGACATTAGATCTTGTTATGGATGGTTGTGAGTCGCCATGTGGTTGCTGGGATTTGAACTCAGAACCTTTGGAAGAGCAGTCGGTGCTCTTAACCACTGAGCTATCTCTCCAGCCCACTTGACCAGTTCTTATCACTTGATCTAAGCAGTAGAGGATCCCAGTCAAGCCCAGGAAGGTGTCCATGATCCTCCCCTCTCTGGCTTCTTCTTGCCCTTCCAAACAGGACAGTACTCAGGAGCATGATGGGCAGACAGAGCATCGTACATACCTCTTAGATGACAGGTCGCACTGACAGTTTCTCAGCTGTCCAGAGCTGGCTGAAGTCAAGAGATAAAGAATGGTCACCTCCCTGTCCTTAGGCCAGTCATCTTTCTTCCTTGAAATTACACGCAGCTCAGAAGAGGCAGGAGGGACTTGTAACTCCCGATAGCCACTGCTAGTATTTCTCACGGGCTGGTACCCTAAGCACCTCGACACACCATACCGTCTTTATCCTGAGCATCCACCTGACAGATGCTAATCTTCTCTATGCACCAGAGCTGTGCATGGGTCCTAAAGACACATTACTGTAAACATCAGGTAAGTGTGCCTTGTCATGGTTGATCAATAGAAAGACAACAGACAAGAACAGGGAGAAAATCCTAGCATGTCACACCAGTGAGGGCTCAGGAGAGAGGATGAAGTTCAGATTAGGAGTAAGAAGTATGTCAGGTTTTTACTCAGATAGGATGGGCATGGAAGGTTGCCACATGTGAGCAAGAGTGGAAGGGCTGGGGGTGACCAAGGCAAGAAATCTAGAGAAGGAGAATTCTAACAAGGAAAGGGCTGGTGCGGATGCCTTGCGTTGGCAGAGGCTCCCGGCAAGTCTTGAAGTCACAGTGGAAGAGAGAGAGGATTCCCTTGTTTCTCTTTCCTTTAACTCTTCCTCTTCTCCTCCCTGGATTCACAAGGCTGAATGGTAATGTGGATGTACTCAGTGCCTTTCCAGGGCATGCAAGCACAGACAAAGGATCTCCTATTAGGGGATAGAGGAGAGGGTGGAGATGACTCCCATTAGGCTTCTTGGGGAAGGAGATGTTGCCCAGTAGAGAAGGTACAGGCTAGACCAGAGAGAGAGAAGCGGCACTTCCTGTGTGGGGCTGGTGGGACAGGAAGTAGGGCTGGTAGGACAGGAAGTACCAGCCACTGTGCTTTGATGGGGGGAAGACTAAACCTTCTGCTAGCCGGCATGTCCTCACTGCCTGTCTGTGACTCTCAGTCGGCTGTCGTCCTCCATATACCAGGGCTCACTGTCTCCTTCCCTCTAGGCCTGCATTCTCCTAAATCCCTGGCCCTGGGGGTGCTTGTATAAAACTCCACCGCAGCAAAACTGCACCATGACAAGAACCACCATGTTCCCGCTCCCCTGCCAGCTCCTTGATAGAAGGGACTATGTCCTTTTGCCGCCCCACCCCCAACTCCGGTCCCCAGAATCAGGCAAAGGGGAGCCTCCCTCATCCCCAGTGGGTGTTGGGAGAAGTCGGTGTTATTGTTGAACTTCCGTGCATGAGTCAGACCTTGCTATGCCATGTCTGATCTCAAGTCACATAGAAGGAAGCTCCTCGTGTGGGACATTTTCTCAAAAACCCAGATGTGCTCTAACATTTGCATAGTCCTCCTCGGTGCCCTTCAAGGGACCCACCTCCTTTCTGGTAGAGTTTCCTGGAACTTGCACATGGCCTACTTAAATGCCACACACACACACACACACACACACACACACACACACACACCATGAATATTTCTGGGCTTAGATCCAGGGTGCCTGGGTCTTCATCATTCCAGAGGCAAAGTCTTAATCTGGCTCGTCTGCTGGTGCTCACTGCACACCTTGCCCACCTCTCCATCATTCATTTGCCTTCCCTTCCCTGGCCCTGCTCCAGACCCTTCAAGGTTTCCTGAGGCACAGTGAGCTGAAGAGGCTGTAAATTCAGGTGGGGTGCTTCATGCCCTGCAGGCGAGCGCACAGGCTCTGTTGGGGCTCGCCTGCTCTGGGCGATGGCGTGCTGCCTGTTGCTGTTTCTTGCTGCCCACTCAGGCCTCACAACACATGAGACCCAAGCTGGATGTTAACAGTGATTTCCAAGAACCATCTCTGCCAGAAGCCGTCTTCGAGTGCTGCTGATCTTCCCTGAGTGAGCACAAATGGAGCATTAAACTAAGCAGGCTGCTAATCTCAACATCGTCTTCACAAAAACCTAGCCAGTAGCCCAAGGGAATGGGAAGCTGGGGCTGGGAGGGCTGGGTGTCTGGCTTGTGTTCTAGAAGGTTCCAGTGGGAGTGATCAGGTTCACACCAGGTAACCACTGCTGTTGGGATCCCATGTGCTGTTTACCTACTCAGTTCTCACACTTGAGATTCTTCTTTGCCTCAGCTGCTCAGAGCCTCCAAGGTAAGCCCAAACCCAGAGCAAGAGAGCCACTGCCACTCGGAAAGATAAACGGACACACACACACATGCACACACACACACACATACATACACACATACATACATATACACACACATACACATACACACACATATATACATACACACACATACATACACACATACACACATACATACACACATACACACACATACACATATACACACATACACATATACACACACATACACACATATACATACACACATAGACACATACACACATACACACACATACACACACACATACACACACACACACATACACACACATACATACACACACACACACACACACACACACACACACACACACACACACACAAAATCTAACTTGTGCATTTCTTTCAGGCTAGGCACTCCTGAAGTGTCCCTTTCTTCTCTTCCCCATGTACTTAATGTATTTATGATTTGGGGCTGGTAGTACTGGGAATTGAACCCAGTGCTTCCTGTGTGTTGGCAAATGCTTTACCACTGGGCTGTGTCTCTGACGCTAAGTGAATTTTTTGAGTCTGAGTTTTATTAAATTTACCAGGCTGGCCTTAAGTCTCCCACACTCCTGTTGTTGCTTCTGAGCTGTGGGTGCTTCCAAGCCGGATCCTTTCCTCCTCTCAGTTACTAGAGGATAAATCACCCTCTATGCATCAGGAGCAACGATTTCCAGCTACTTTCAGGCTTTTCAAAACAGAAGCAGAGATATACAATCCCCAGTTTGAAATAACATTGTAGTACTTTCCAGATATCCCTCAAAAATTTGAAAGTGAAAACACACCCTTTCAGCTAGTTTAGAAAACAAGCAGGCAACCCCAGTTCATGAATAGTGTCCACTGTATCTTCGCTAATTGTTAACAACAGTAAAGCTGGATCTATCTATATACAGGGGAGACAAGACCTAACCTCCCTTTCTTGGGACTGTCTGAGGTAGCTAATGTTCCTGATGACAGTCTGCTAAATGCCATTTGAAGGGGCTTGCAGAGTAAAGTTGCAAGCTTTTGGCTTCCCGGTGCAGGCGAGGAATGGCTTCTGAAAGCATTACAGTGAACATGAAAGCAAACTTCAGAGAGCAAAGTAGTGAACCTGGGCACTGCCCACCTGAGCTTAGGGAATCTTTGCTAAATATCCCATCTCGCTGAAGCAGAGCAGTGCTGCCCATAAAACAGAGGACAAAGAAGGGAAGGAATTCATGTTTCGTGCAATAAGAACAAGAACATGGTTAAGAAGAGCAAAGTGAGGACCCGCCGAACATGCTGAATTCAGCAGCGCCAAGGCCTGTGGGAGCTGGGGAGTTAACAGACTGAAATCAAAGCCCCAGCCTGGCCTCCCTCAGACTGCAGAGATAATAAAGTAATAAGGCAGCAGAGGCAGCAAACAAGCTCTGTTCGGTGGGGCTCTTCGGGCTCGCAGGTGCCCCTCGCTCGCTCCTCACCCAAGGACTCCAGCAGCTCCGTGATTCAGGAGTGAGCTGGCAGGCCTCAGCTGCCCAGGACTAATTCCCTCCTTTGGAGACACCAGAACCTCGGCTCCCCAACCTGTCACCGAGCCCAGCCCATAGTGGGGCAGCCCATCTGGTCAAGCTGTTGAGTTTCCAGAGAGCCTGAGGGTAAACAAACCCTGGGAGTCCAGATGGGAGGCCGGCCAGGCTGGCTCCTCTCCTTGATCTCCTCATCGGGGGTGGGGCGAGGGTCCATGTAGAAACCCCAGGAGGCACCTTAGCGATTTTCCAGGCCAGTGGCTTCATTTGTCAGATGAGAAAAGGGCCCTTCCCCTCCTGCAGGTTAGGATGACTGGCCAAAAGTGACATGGTTAATCACGAAGCTGTGGCTGGAGACATAGCATAGCTGAGCTTGAGTATAGATTGTAGCCTGAGAAAATCATGATCAACTTCCTCCTTGGATAGTTAGAGGCGGGCAGGGACCTTCCACTGCTAGGTCCACTACAGGGGCCTGGAGGGTGTTGTGGTCACTTCCCAAGTGCTGGTTTTACAGGCATCTGCCACCCCACCTAATCTATGCACCGCTGGGGATTGAACTCAAAGCCTCAAGCAAGTTGAACAAACACTTGATCAACTGGGCTGCACCCCCAGTCCTTTGAGTTTGAGACACTAAATTAAGTATTTGGCTTTTCTGAGCATCGCTCTTCTCATCTGTAAAATGGGGACTGTTGTGCCCATCCAATAGCTTTACCAGGAGGCAGGGAGATGGCAGAGTGCTCCTGGCAGTGTGTGGTTCTTAGCACTGGGCAGCTGTCACCACCACCAGCAGTTAATCCAAAGTTCCTTCCCCCCAGCAAGGCAACTGCCTTCAGTCGACAGCGGATAATAAGTTGGTGCATGGAGAAGATGCTGGGGACGTGTGCTTCAGGGAGGCAGGAACGGCACAGCCGGCTGGTGGATGGCACAAGCTGAAGTGTGCCATATGCTTAAAATTATGAGCCCAGATGTTAGGTCTTGGCACCTAAGGCTCACACCATTAGACTTGATCCTTTATGTGTCTCTAACGGTCTTTGAGGTGCCAGGAAGCTTGTATTAAAATGCAAATTAGTTTCCTAAGAAGAGAAACATAGTAAGTTAGCCTTTTTGCCAATGTTTAATGGGGGCTGGTTTGGGATGAGGAAGGTAAGGGGTAATTGAAAGGGTTAATCTTTCTATGGAACAGGTGTTATGTGAGATAGGTACAGACTGACAGAGTGTGTGTGTGACAAGGTGACTGGACTTCTGGAAGAGTCAAGGGGCAGGAAAACTGGTTTTTCTTATAGCGTTAGCAGCCTGCCCCAGGCATATGCCAATAAGCACAGACATATAGATGGTACCCAGTCCCTGCTGTGGGAGGCCACAGAATTATGGAAGCTGGTCCAGGCAATAAAGCTTGGTCCAATCTACACACACACACACACAGAGAGAGAGAGAGAGAGAGAGAGAGAAAGAGAGAGAGAGAGAGAGAGAGAAATAGGAGAGTCTACTTCTTCTGTTTGACATTCCCTTTGGTCTGCCTTTGCCTGTGTGGACTGAATCCCCTGATTGCTCAAAGAGGAAGAAAGAAAACTCAGTGTCTGAGAAGATTTACTTAGGTTTATGAGTATTTTGCCTGTATGTAAGTCCATGTACCACATGTATGCCTGGTGTCCACAGAGGCCAGAAGAAGCTCTTGAAATGGAGTTAGAGTCCCTTGTGAGTGTCCTCACTCACCGTCTTTGCTCATTTGGACTGTTGTAACAATATACTGCTAGCAGGGTGACTTATGATCAACAGAATCTGCTTTCTCACAGGTCCAGAGGTGGGGAAGTTCAAGATAAAGGCTTCAGCAGAGATGTAGCGAAGAGCCTGTTCCTCATAGGCACTTGCTTCACCATGTGGGTACTGGGAATTGAACCTGTGTCCTCTGGAAGAGAGGCAAGAGGTCTGAATCAAAATCTCTCTCTCTCTCTCTCTCTTTCTCTCTCTCTCTCTCTCTCTCTCTCTCTGCTTAGATAGGGTTCTTTGAAGCCCAGGATAGCTCAAAATCCCATTCCTCCTACCTCAGTGGCCTGGGAATTGGAATTACAGGAATACATGACCATGTCTGGCTTCATTTTTCTCTAAAGTTGTTATCTGAAGTTCTTCATTAGACTCTACAACGTAGTGTCTCTGGGGTATAGGACCTACCTTCTATGTACAGAAGCATTTCATACAGCAGAAACAGGTATGAGATATTTGCCCTAGAGGCTAGGGCTGTTTTGAAGATTGCCAAAAGTTAATGAATATATGTGCCATGAGATGAGAGTTGTGCAACCCCACTATGTGTGCCAGCTATGCCTCTGCTGAATGCCCAGTTAGGACCCAGTGTTCTCTGATGTCTGCTCCTGCTTTACCCTGTAGCCTTGGTCTACTCCATAGCCTGCAGCAGGTGTTAAAGTTCAACAGAGCCACGTCTTACAGACTCTGTGCTCCTAAGGGGCTCTCCTTTCAGTTTACCTGTGAACTCATACATTATTCACAGTAACTCAGAACCTTTATCATCCCCACTTGACAGATTAGAAACTGAGGTTTAAAGGGTCTGGGCCCCAGTCATACAATAAGTATTAGAGCCTAACGCCTGTGGCTCCTCAGGCTGAGTATTAGGAACTTAATCACTGTATTCTCCATCTTTAAGAGGAAGGCATTTTCAAACGGCTTTGCCTTGAAACTGTTAAGGAGAGAACCTGAAGCGGGCAAAGGGGCCATGTTGGAGTACCTGGTGGAGTGAGAAGCAGACATAGAGGGAGATTCACATGCATGAAATGGTTAAGCAATGGATAAGAGATATTCTGTTAAAATATTAATCAAAGAGAAAAAGCACTACTAAAGAAAAGGGCTGTAACTAAATGGCCACACAAGTGACAAAGATGTCCAGGGAACTAAAGAGACAGAGAGTCAGGAACATAGTGTTCCAGCCAAATGCTAAGCAGTGCAACTTCTAGTTATAAAGTGTGGCCAAGGCTGGGATGTCATTCTGTGGGTAGAGTGATTGCCGAGCACACACAATGGCCCAGTTTGATCCCCAGTATCCCATATGTCAGGCATATGGGGGTAATCATAACACTTGGGGTGGGGGTGGGGGAAGGTGAAGCAAAAGTCAGCTACATCAAAGCCAGTCTGGAATACATGGGATTCAGCATCAATTAAAATAAAAGTGTATTCGAGTATTTCCTATGAAACTACCATGAAAACGTAGCAAATAGATTTCTTTCAGACCTGCTCCCTTCCAAGTTACTCCATTGTGATAAGCATTTTCCAAGAGACTACTGTGCTGGGAGCCTGTAACTCCTGGAGGTCTCTGCAGATACAGAAAGATAGCTGAGGTATTTTCATAAGAATTTCTGAGTCAGCTATGGAGTTCAGATTTTGGAGTTCAGGTTCATTAGCTGTATAACCTCAGGCAATATGCTGTTCCATCCCTGTCTAGAGAACCAGGGTACATTTATGGTACCTAGACATAATGAGAAGCCAGCTCCATGGCTCAGCACTTCTGATAAGTGGCTTGCTCCATTAAATCTGGCTTTCTGGGTTTCTCAAAAGATGTCATACTTGGGTACACAAGGGAGCCTTGGCAAGGGTGAACTTGGTCCCCCCCCCTCAGCACAGGTGCAGCCCCATAAGCTTTGAGGACATACAGTATTCAGGTAGAACAGAACATGAGATGATATCAGCCAAGCTTGGTCCTAATCATTCTTTGGTCCTCCTAGAGTTAAGATAAGTGCTCAGAGTGGAGGGTTGGGAACTTGGCTCAGCTGGTAGAGTACTTACCTAGCATGTACTGAGCCCTGGGTTCAACCCCCAGTACCACATAAACCAGGCATGTTTGCTCATTGCTGTAATTTCAGCATCTTGGGGTTGAAGGCTGGTGGATGAGAAGGTCAAGGTCATCCTGGGCTGCATAATGAGTCCAAAGGCAGCCTGAGATTCAGGAGAGACCCTGTCCTAAACATAAAACAGGATGGGGTGGCTTCCATCCCATTTGTAACTATTACACCTTCGCCTCTCCCCAGGCTCCTGTAAGAATAATCCATCTTCCCACTAGGTCCCGCTGAGGAAGAGCCATGCAGAATCTTGGCACCTTCACCCTGCCCAGAATTGCGTGGTGCTGTCTAGCAAAGTCAGAAAGGATGTTCAAGACAGGCTTTTTGTTCTGCTGGGAAAAGAAAAATCTCTCTTGCTTTCTGCACGTGGCTACAGCGAGCTGCAGTTCACAATGCTGCCAATTTTAACACGTGCCTGGGCACACCCACAGGCACATGCACACACACACACACACACACACACACACACACACACACACTGGTCGATCCTCAGCCTGGCTGTCTCTAAAACAATCCATCTTCAGCCCTCACTGTTAATTATGACCGGGTGCACCGATCACCAAATGGCACTGATGCTGAGCCCTTGGTGGCTGTCCCTGTCAGTCTGCATCATTATGACGCAGGTTGATGAAATCATCTGGGCAAGGTTAAGGCAGGCCTCCACTGTACAACGTTCTGCATAAAACAAACAACTGCTTGCTTTTGAGACCTGGCAAGGAAATGAAAAAGAAACCCAAGATGCTCTCGGCTTCTGTTCTGGTTTCCAGGCAACTGGATGCTGGGTGCAGGAAGGGAGAGGGGCTTTCTTCTGGTGCCAGACAGTATTGATAGACAGTAGACTGCCACTCAGTGCCAAGGACCTGGGGAGGGACAGAGGAAGCCGGAGCAAGCCTCATTGCCCTAATCAACCGTAGCTTGGCCTGCTGGCAGGGAGAGGTTGGAAAATGAGCGGATCAGTAGGGGGCTGGGCAGAGGGGAGATGCTTTTCCATCCTTTATAAAGACAAGAGGCTGTATTACAAGGGCTGTTATCCTGGCAGCCAGAGATGAGTATGTCATTCAGAGGAGATGAAGGAACCCGACAAATGCCTTCGTAAGGATCTTCAGGGATGGCTTGGCTGAGTCCTGGTTGTGGAAAAAGTGCACAGGAACGGTCAGTGGGATGGGGCATTATTTGATTCAATTCTATCTAACAGGATCATCCCAGGGTCCACTGTGTGCCAAGCACTTTGTTAGCCCTGAGGATCTAAGAAGGAAGAAGAGGCCAAGCATCCACCATCAGCTCCCCTCTGTTGCTACTTTGGCCAGTGTGGAGAGATCCAGGGGATCTTATACTATAATGAGTGACCTAGGACTCCTCAGACAGATTAGGGTTCAGACCTGAACCCTGCCACTTAAGAACAGAGCGGGTGACCCTCGGAGTAGCACTTAAACTCTCTGAATGTTCCTTCTTATCCATCCTAAAACTGGCTGTGAACCAACACCAAGAACAGGCACATCATTTCCAGTAAACTACGAGTTTTCTGTCTCTTTTCCTGGGTTTCTCTGGTGACAGTGAAGAGTCTGCCCCAAGACGGTGAGAAACCTCAAATGGGTTTGATGAGCAAGGAGGTTCCCCATTTTTTGTCTTACTGAATTCCTTAGGGCTCTGCAGGGCAGTAATGGGTGTGTATTATAATGCCTATACATTACAAAAGGACAGGTCATACACCCTGTGCAGTCAACAAAGACTGCGTGGCAAACCTAGTATCCTGGGAACTAGCAGTTCTTTTGTGAAGACGTGAAAACCAAATGGAAGTGAAGGAAGGAAGGTTACAGGTTCAGAAGCAACGGGATACGGGATGCGCATGCCTGGATCCCCTGTGGGGCTCCGTGAAAGGGGGCTGAAGAGACAATTATCTTGTCCTTCTCCGGAGTTTCTGTGGCCTACTCTCAGCCAGGGAGACTTCTTGAGTGGCTCTTGGGGTGCCTTGTGGGTATGGTTAGCCTTCTGTCTTCCAGCTTGCATTTCTTTGGTCCATGACTATCCTGACTCATCATAGTCAGCTTGGGCATCCCATGTTCAGCAGTAGCCACTGTTCTCCCAGTGCCTATCTCTCCTGCATCCACAAAAATGGAACATAAAATAAACAAGCAGGGAAAACAAACAAACAAACAAAAAACGTAAGCAAACACAGAGAGGAATCAGGTATCCTGGTGTCATCCCTGGCTACTAACCAGCTGTGTGGGCAAGTGCCTTTAGTTCCTTGAGCCTTAGCTTCCAGATTCCAGACAGAGAGCTACCTAAGTCTCACTGTAGAGACAATGTAAGATTTAATGGCTACATGAGGATCAAGGGAGACCGGGGAAGAGCTGAGATTTCAATGTCCACAGTGCAACATTAGGGTGACAGTGTCTATTTGCGACATCTTGGGCTACACTGGCCACTATTCTGAGTGCTGTGTAGGGTTTGTCTTCCTTGCCAGTTCTTCACATTTTTGTGGAGTGACCTTTTACAGATGAGAATACTAAGACCCAGAGATGTTGTGAAACCCACTGAGACATACAGATAGGCCACCCTTGTTTGTCACCACTCCCATGCCACAGGGCCTCCCAGCTCAGTACACTTTCTTCCTAGTCATTTCTCATACAGTGACACTTGGGACCAAACTATTTCCAAAGAGTCAATTAATGCAAGATTCAGCCCTGGACATTCTGGATTGGGGCTGCCTCCGGGGTGACACTGGCTCCCTACATCCAGTACTCAGTGAGACTAGAAGGCCAGGCAAGCTCCCTCTGTGAAGGAGGGCCTGTGACTCTGAAATGGCCTGCAGCAGGCCCAGCATTTGCCTCACAGAACCTCAGTTGAGATTCACTCGGTGAAATGAAAATGTTGAAACCCATAGCACACAGGGAAACACCCAGGAAATCACCATAGCCTTATGTGGCATGTTCCTGGAGCCTGTGTGCATAGCCTTGTGGTTAGGATGCACCTCGGCCCTAACTCAGAATCTCCTGTGTTCCAGGCCACACCCCTCCCACGGTACCTACTTAATTCTACCACTGAAATTTTGTAATCTGATTTTTTTTTGAGGGGGGGTGCTTGGGTGAAAGAAATCACCTATCTCCTACAAACTTGCCTGGGATTCAAGGCTTCCTCACCTTAGCCCTTCTGTCACAGGAGAGGTTTGAAATGGCTACAAGGTGACACTTTCTGCATTGCTTGTCAGGAAGAAGCCTGTGTATTTAGAGGGTCTGCCAGAAGCTTATTCTAGAATAGAGGGGACTCTAGGTCCCTGACAGATCTGTTTTACAGTTGAAAATTCTGCATAAAGTTTTTTGACAAAATCACATTATGTAATTGAACGATTAAATATATGAATCAATTAAATAGAGCCACTGAATCATGCGATCTCTCTGGCTAGGATGTGATGTAAAAACCCCGCTCATGTGATCCTCAGTGCACACTGGGATGCACGTTACTGTGTAAAACTAGGCGCCAGCTCTGGCATGCTGGTGTTTTCCAGAGCTACCAAAGGGCAGGAACATAAACAAGGCCAAAGATAAAGAAAGACCGCCAAGGTTAGCATGCAGACAAGTGAAAAAAATGAAAAGGACAAATCCTGGTGGCTGAGGTCAGGGTCTGTGAAGGGGCTGAGTCTGGACAAGCCACTGTCCCTCAGGGACTACCAGAGCCCTGCCCAACCTGGCTCTGAGTCCTAGGAGTCCTTGGCTCTGCTTCCCACAGATAGCAGGTCCAATGCCACGAGCAGGCAGGTGTCAGCCAGCCAGAGCTCAATGATGAAATCTGGCTGCAGAAAAACCTCTGCTAATGAAAAGAAACATTCTACACCTGTACACATAGCACTGGCGCACACACACACACACACACACACACACACACACACACACACACATTCAGGGGTAGGCACACACACAGATCCATTTGAGGAAAATCATGGCTTATTCTTTTTCTAAAGTAAGCTCAAATTAGTACAAACCATAATTTTCCTGTTCCCAGTCACCTTTCTTAATCATACTGCCTGATTTTCTCTTAGGGACCGAGACCCCTATTGTCATAGGAACAAACATCTGGGATCATTGGGCAGTCTAGGGAGGCAATGAAGGAGAGCTTCCAGAGTCATAGGGTACTTGGTGGCGCATGCTGGTCCCGAGTTCCAGCATGCAGATGGAAGCCACGCCCTTCTTCGTGATGGCCTGAGTGCTGCATCCCTCCGTTCGGTGTTTGCTTTCATGGCATTTATTCTTTCTTTAACATCATTGCTCCCCACACTTCCCCGAGCAAGGGAGGGATTTGGCAAGAGCAAGAACCTCGTCTGTCTTATCCCTCAGCCCAGGACAGTACCTGGTATGTTGCAGGCTGTAGACAAATGCCATCCGAATAAATGATGGTGTGAGCAAATACCAGCATAGACTTCCTTCACATTTACCCACTAGTGCATACCCGGGGCAAGGGAGAAGTGCATGATCTTGGAATTCCCCTCTGCTACTTACTTTGGAAACTCTATAAAAATCCTGACTATGAACCATCCAACTGCAAAAATCGGCAACGCCCCCTCGGGACTGTGTTTGAGAATGAGTCTAGGTCATGTATGTGATTGTTCCAATGTGTTCTGGGGGCATCAGTCTGATCACTGTTGTCTCCAAGATGTCTTTTACTGTGTCCACTTCAGGGTGGTGAAATCTGAGGCACAGAAGGTGCATAGAGTGGAAAGGTAGCTTTACACTCCTGTCTTCTGATGTCTGATGCTCAGAGCACCCAGTCCCTTCAGATTCATGCTTCCTCCACCCTCCTTTCCAGACAGCTTTCCCTTCTCTTTTACACCCTTTAGGCTTTTTTGTTGTTGTTGTTTTCATGTTGAAAATGAAGGTCTACCATGATCCAGGGGCTTCTACCTGCTTCTCATTTTTATAGGAGAGGGCTATGCCTATGCCCCACTGATGTGGAGTTGGGCACAGGTGGCCTCAGCTTTGCTAGGCATCGTGTGGATCATCCAGATACCTGTTACCTGTGGCAATCTCCACCCCAAGTGTGTGTGTGTGTGTGTGTATGTGTGTGTGTGTGTATCTCCTCACACTAATCCCTTCATCCCATTAGACTGTATTTTATTCTGTTTTAGAAAGTGCTGGTCACAGTGGGTTGTTGATTTCACTAATCAACAGGCATTTTGGAATCCCTGGAACAAGTTGTGAATTTCTTGAGATCCCTTTGATTTATCAAAGGACTGTCAGAAGCCCCCAGAATCAATCTTTTAAATGAGGCCAAGTGTCATTAGGGCGGTTGATAAAGGTTCACGTATCTTCCCTATCCCTGGGAAACTGTAAACAATTTCAGGACCAGAAAGCCTGCTGTAGCAGAGCCACGTAACTAGAGATTCTAAGCACAAGACTGATCCTGACTGCCTTTTGGTTGGATAAAGAAAGGTGCCTTTATAGGCGGTCTCACCAACAGACTTACATAAAAAGCCAGGCACTGCTCTATGCATGCCTGTAGCCCCAGTACTTTGTGGGAGGAGCCTCACTGGGGCTGACTGACTACCAGACTAGCTCAAGAGTCAATGAGAAAACCTGTCTCAGTGGAACAAAGCACAGGGTGATAGAGAGGGACACCCAACGTCTTAATACCCTCACACATTTGAGCATACACCACAACACACACACACACACACACACGGGCCATGCAGAGTGGCTCCTGGGTGTGATCTCAGCATTTGTGAGGCTGAAGCAGAAATACTACACAGATGGACAGCCTGGGCTATATACAAACCCTGTCTCAAGAAACAAAAGTAGCAATCAGGTTTTTAACCCTGTGTTTCCTGTTTGGTGCCTAGAGCTGAAGATTAACTCTTAAAGTCTGCTCTCTGTCTAATTGTAACAGAGTCTAGATTTTTTTTCCTCCCTATCTAACAAACTCATATCACATGTAAGCCAAGAGTTCTAAGAACTCTATGAACATTCACTAGATCCTCATTAAAAAAAAAAAACCTGTAAGAGAAGCAGGATTATAATAACACATCACAGCATTTGAGACATCCTGTCTATACCATGGCTAGCCTTATCATCCACCCTGCCAGGATCAAGAATACTTTTGTTCACAGATAGGACACTGGGATTCAGAGAGATACTAGAACGTGCTCTGAATCTCCCAAGCAGGCTGCTGAGTTGCACTCTGAACCCTAGTAAGGAGCCCACAGAACCAGACAGAGTCTGAAATGGCATCTAATCCTGGAGTTGTCGCTCAGGTACGCATGCTAGAAGCAGCCTGGGTTAGGATGTGCTAAGCCCTCACAGCTGTGCGGGGTGGGGGTAGGGTGACGCTCATATCTTCATGCACACAGGTGTGAACTTCAAACCAGAATGCTGCCTGTAGGCTCCAACACGGGCAAGTCTGCCAGTAACAGAAGAAACCCCCAGTGGCTAAACACCCCTGTAGCATCTATGTGGCCTCGTTCTGTTAAAATGTAGTGACAAGGACATTCATCATTGCTTATATGAATGTTTCTCAGTGAGAGAAAGGAAGCTCTTTTATTCATTCAGGAACATTTTTCCTCCAGCTCTGGACTCCACTTTAATTTTATACTAGCAAGACTGCAGTCAGCTCCACCTGCAGATAAGGACCATGTCTGGCTTCCCTTTGGCCTCTGGGGTGACAGTGCTCTTATGACTGACTAATGCTTTTTCTCAGGTAGAGAGACTGGCCAAAGGCTCCCGAATTAAACTTATCTTTCCAGTTGATGCCAGGTAATTAATTATATGGTGGAAATTCTTGTTTCTTATTTGCAAGTTCTCCTGGTCATTTTACAATAAATATGCATGTCTATATCTATTAATTAAAACTGAATGATATGATTTGTGACTTGAACGTTGTCGGGCTGTTGGGTCCCAAAATGTATTGGTGATCTTGAATTTATATTTAGATTTGTGGAGAACTTGGGGTGATAGTCAATTTTAACAGAAAGAACAGAGTTAGACTGCAATCTGGATGGAACAGTTACTTTCCCATAGGGGATCTAGAATGTGTACAATGTAATGTCTGAATTTCCTTTGTGTCAAAATGATTCACTGGAAAGTGATTAGTTATTTATTCCTACCTCACAAACTGTCCAAAATACAGTTGCTTAAAACTAGAACATCTCGCTTCTTGTGGCTGTGTGGGTCACTGGGTTATTGTCTAGTCTTCTCTAGGATTATTCATGTGTCTTCGATCATCTGGCCCTTCAGCTGGGTCTGGAGGGTCTAAGGTGACCCAGTGTGCTGTCTGGGGATATTAATTGTTGACTGGGTTTTTTTTTTCTCCACATGATCTTTTCACACAGTCTCCAGGCTGGGCTCTCTTTCACAGGACAGGCAGCATTCCAAGGTGGCAAACATGGGCATTGTGAGGTCTTCTAAGGCCCAGGCTCTGAAACTTCTTTACCTTGGGCCTCACTCAGCTGCTGAAGGAAAACTCCAAGGCGGGCTCCTAGGTTAGAGTCTTGGTCTTTTTAATACAGATGGATCTGGGTACCTTGGCGGCTATTCCTCAGGTGCACACAGCTCCCCTGGAATCACATCCAAAACCACAAACTTCCAATAGGTACAACAACCGGGATGACCCATTCCTGTCAACTGGGACAGGGGCAATCAGAGGCCTATACAGTTACTGGTTTATTTCATTCTGAAATCTAGCCAGACACACACAGCCAGTTTCCCTACTTTAGGAGTATGAAATAGTTCTCAACTCGGGCAACCCCTTCCACGGAGGTGCCATCGCCAGAAGCTTCCCGAGGCACTTTGAGCATCATCCTCTGGGACTTTGGCTCTGCCCTTGAGTTATTCTTTCTTTTCCTACAAAAATGCACTGCTTCTACGGCTGCCTGCTTACTGCCCAATGAGATTGAGGGTCCAAAGATTTGCTTTCATCTTGGACTGTCTTTGAGCCCCTTCTGGTCCTAATTGGGATGTCTTAAACAATATGATCATACTCAGGAGCCTTTCAGTCTTTGATCTTGCTGAAGTCTTCCTGAGGGTTCTAACAGTCACAGGCTCTGCAGCCCCTGTCTCCCTTGGGGAGTTTTCTGCTAGCTGGTTTAGGGAGTGCATGTCCTTGGAGCAGGAGAGAATCTCATTTCCAGCCACACATGCCCTGGGTCTTTTCTATTTCCCCTGAGTTCTGCTTCTTCCTTCCTTGTATCCTATCTAGCTCCCTTTCTCTCTCCATGAATGTATCACATGCATCTAGGAGCCAGCTGGCACCATCCGTATTCTGTCCAGAAAATTCCTTGGCAAGATCTGTCTATTCATAGAGTAGTCCATATTGCCAGCTAGCTATACAGATGACAGTATGGCCTATTGTTTTCCTATTGCCTGGCTTGGACAGCTTCCAATGGCAGGTTTTGTTTTGTTTTGTTTTTGTTTTTGTTTTTGTTTTCTAGTCCTCTCTCTACCTCTTACAAATGGTGACAGTCACATCTCTACCCTGCTCCTAATACAATGCCAGTGTTATCAGTGTCTGGCTCCTGTCATGTCACGCTTCTCTTTTAGCTGCCACGGGTGAGGGTTAGTTTTATATGTCAACTTGACTATGATGCCCAGATCTTTGGGCAAATGTTATTCTGGGTGTTTATTTGGCCTAGTGGCTGGTGACACAGCCACTCCAATTTGCATTCCCCAATGTGTGTGCACCTCCTCCAATCAGCTTTGAGGCAACAACAACAACAATAACAACAACAACAACAACAAACAACTCACCTTTCCAGAGAGGCTTTTTTCCTGCCTGCTTGCACTGAACTGGGATATTTTCTTGTCTCAGACTTGTCAGCTTTTTGGCTGCATAAATATATGCAGTCACCTATCTCTCTCTCTATGCCATCTCTCTATAAAATATCAAATTAACATAAATTATTGGCTCTATTTCTCTAGAAAACCCCAGTAAGCCAACTTCTATATGGTATGTATTGGTGATATAAAAACATACCCGAAGCTTATTGGCTTGGAACATGAACAGATGGCCTTTTGGGAAGAACCAGGTTGTAATGTTCCAGCTTTGTGGCCCTGTGACAACTATTGAATCCTGATGCAGCATAAGAACAGCCACAGGGAATATGCAAATGAACAGAAGTGGCGATGACAATGACAAGGACGGTGTCCCAGCAAAACTATCAACAAAACATGAGCCAGGCTAAACTCAGCCATGGACTCTTGACTGGACATCATGAACCATTGCTTCTTGGGACTCTGTGAGTTGACTGAGAGTTCTGTCAATCTCTTTGGACTCACGAATGCAGCATTGACTCCATTGGGATTGAGGTGTCTAATATGACCTGGCTCACATGTCTGAGGCTTTGGTCCTCTTGTCAACTTGGTCTTTGCCTCCATGTAGACTCTCATTATTTGCTGATCTAGGTGGAGTTGCTTTATACAGTGGCTTCCATACTCCAATAGTTTAAAGCAGCTGGTGAGAGGCCCCCTAGGGCCTGGGCTTCAGACTACCATATTCTGTGGGCAAACTCTGAGGCCATGTCAGGCTTAGGGGCCAGTTCAGAGACTCCACCTTTGAGCCTCCATGATTTTTCAGTCTCCCCCAGAAATGAGTGGGGTACCTCAGCTGTTCTAAATCTTTGTAGTAATCCATAAGGTCCTGTACAGTGTCACGCAATGCTACGAGCATAAGCCAATGGTGGCCAGGTGGCCAGGTGATTCGTGCATCCAGACGTCCATATCACTGGTCTCCTGAGCTTTGAAAGCTTAACACTTGCTCTGTTTGTGAAGGCAGCCCAATGTAAGAAGTAATTCATCGCATGTTGGAAAGTAAAACGTAAAAGGGCAATGGGAAGTTGGCATTGGGTTCAGGAGGACAACAGCCCCTAGCATCTTTCTTTATCCCTTTACTTTCTACCTTCATGCCACACTGAAGGCACTGCACTGTGATCCCAAACCCAAGGGAGCCATTAAAACTTCAACCAGNGAAGGCAGCCCAATGTAAGAAGTAATTCATCGCATGTTGGAAAGTAAAACGTAAAAGGGCAATGGGAAGTTGGCATTGGGTTCAGGAGGACAACAGCCCCTAGCATCTTTCTTTATCCCTTTACTTTCTACCTTCATGCCACACTGAAGGCACTGCACTGTGATCCCAAACCCAAGGGAGCCATTAAAACTTCAACCAGATCAAACGCACTACCTGGAGGTGTTTCGAACTCTCTTGACTTTCCCTTGGAAAATTCCCCCAGAGTGTTCATGTCTCTAAAGTTGAAATCTGAATAATCTTCTGTATTCTTAGCATCACAAAAGCTTCCAGTCCCTTGCTGACCCTTTCTATCAGCTACTTCCTAAGGGATACCTATCTTGTTATTTTTAAATAAAATGTTTTAAGAAACATCTGTTCTCAGATGCGTGTGTGGCCACAGTATATACTTGATGCATCAACCAAAAACATAAAACATTTACTCACGCCATAGGTAATACATGTTTAATTTCAAAATAGAATCCCATATGAAATGTAAATAAATTAAATATATACCTTCAGAGACCAAAAATGTGGTGAAAATATTCCTCTTCCTCTGCTTAGCAGGCCCTTTTGTAAAGTAGCCACATCGGGAGGGTCTTATTAAAATGCATGTAGTTCAATTCCCTGAAGAAAGGCAAATGTGATTATTTGCTTTTTAAGGGTGTTGACTTTTTATGGTTCTTTGTTTAACGCTCTCTGTCATTGCAGAGCCAGACCCAGAATTCATTCCCAAAGGTAAGTGACACCACAAAGGCTGCAGCATGGTGTTATCTGCCATGTGGACCTAAGAACTCTGGTTCTCTGAGTCGGCTTTAAATCAAAAGCGTTAAGTAGGGTTTAAGCCCCGTGTCATGTTCAATTCCAAGCTTTAAAGCCATGAAGCATGGTTTTTATGATGGAAACAACAACTGGACCTCGTCTGTAACAGACCCAGCAAACTGAGGTTGCGGCTCTTCCAGTGACTCTGGGAATCTTACAGCAGACTAGCTATGACCTGGAAGGGGTCTGTTAGCTCAGCAGCCAACAGCTGGTTGGCTCCTGAGGGGGTTTCCAGCCATCCTTTCAGTGCCCAGCTCCTGCTTTTGTGCGCCTCTCTCCAAGGGCTCCCCCCTTGCTCATCTGTTTGACTTTCAGAAACCCCTTGCAACACGTTTCCCTGCCCCCTTGAATCTACACAATCCCCATAAAGTGACCACAGTGATGATTTACTTTGTACTTTCTGTGAGTCACACAACAGGCTGCCCACTTGAATCAATGCTATACAGTATTTGATCCTCTAAAAACCCCTGTGCTTCTGCACGGCAGTTCAGTAATCTTCCCAAAGGTGAACAGATGTCAGTGAGCAAAGCTGGGAACCCAGCATAGATATGACTTAGGGCCTCTCTTAGCGCTTGTCTATTGCATCAGACCAACAATTATTTACCCTCCTTGAACCTCTCTCTTTTAAAACTCCTTCAGGGGACAGATGTATCATATATGTCTATGGCCCCTTCCAGTGTAATTGGCACAAACATTCAATAAAAGAAATTTAACTGCTAGTTCAAGAAAAATGTATCATCATTCACTGGATGAACACATCTTTCTGAGAAGCCCATATCTTTCAGAGTCAATTTCAATGTCTTGGGACAAATGGTGTTGCTTTTTTTCTTTTCAGCATACACTTTTAATGGTGTCAACTCAAAACTTGCAAGCCAGCAGGCCATGTTTGGAAGGCGATCCCAAGGAGGACGAAGAAGGGGCAGGTCTCCCAGAGAAAGCAAAAGAATTTGCTGAGATACCCTCATCACTTGAGGCATTCGATTGTTAATGTCTCCTTCTATGTGCCACTGAGCTATGATCTGAGAGCACTGTTAGCATTCAAGCCTGATAAAGTCACCCTCATCCAAAAAACCCACTGTTACCTCATTAAACTTGAAAAATAAAAGACTCTAGAACACTTGGAGATATTTTTGGCTTAAAAATGTAGCATATTTTTTTTTCTTTCTAAGGGAATTTAAAACAGTTATCTAATTGCGTGGTGAGCCTTCCTGACTGGCTGCCCAGTGGGGTCAGAGCCAGGGGTTGAGGAGTATAAACTGCCCTCCAGCCTAGGAGAATTTCCTCCCTTAAGAGAAACTGTCATCAAAAGCCTAATTGAGAGGTCAGTGGTCTGAGGCCAGGCAGGAGATAAGCCACTAGCCATATGCAGTTAGGTTGGCTTTGATCTGCCAGGCCTTTGGGTGCAGAAAGAATGTCATCCATGGGCTGGAGGCTGGCTAATCTCCTTCAAGATAAACTAGAGCTATTTGGCTGGGACAGGGGCTCCAGGACAGAGAGGGGATGTCTCCCTGTGTGCTGGGGCCAGACTAGCTAATGAGTTAGTTGGGGATTGCCAGACCTCCTCATGCTCTCTGACCATGCTCCTGACCACGGTTCTCTACCACCATCCCTCACCACACTGCATAATGACTGGGTCCCTGGTCCTGATGATGCCTGTTCAGAGGCAAACTCCTGAAGAGAAACCCATTACACCCCTCCAGAGCTGCCAGCATTCCTTCTTGGGGACTGCTTTGGAAGATGTCCAGTGGGTGGCTTAAGCATGAAGCAATTAAGGAGCAACAGAGAGCTTGTCTAGAAGCCATAAGAAAAGGCCAAGAAGGGGGAAGGAAAGAGAACAGAAGAGGAACAGAACCGGAGGACCTTGTTACACTGAATTGCAGAGGGATAGCAAGTGTATGACAGAATACAATATCAACTGCTTCTTTTTCTTCTTCCTCTCTCTCTTTATGTTCTTCTTTCTCTACAGCAAAAGGCCGATTTAATGGAAATTAGTTGGGATACATCCAAGGAGGGGAATCTGTCTGCCAGGAAAGACAGGTTTTCAGAAGCCAGTCAGTGCTGCTTGGCCTCCTGCTGCCTAGGAAACAGCCAACATGGTTGATTCCCAGTACAGGAATCTTCACAGGCAGAAAGCACCGGGCCAGCTGGATGGAGAAAGTCATAAATATCTCAGACAAGAGATGATCCCTGTCACCATCAGGAGCAGGAGCCTGCTTAGGACATCACAAAGTATTGCTTTATAATGTTTCAAATAGATGGATTAGGTATTTGAGGCACTCTGCAATGTCTAAGTCAACCTCCATGAGTAGTGTTTGA
The DNA here is from genome assembly GCA_902729485.2 of Mus minutoides. Classification (NCBI taxonomy): domain Eukaryota; kingdom Metazoa; phylum Chordata; class Mammalia; order Rodentia; family Muridae; genus Mus; species Mus minutoides. Next base: position 151,470 of record LR753667.1, read on the forward strand.
GGCACAGGCTCTACTGTAGTTGGCACAATTCAGAATATACTTGTTAACAAGTATATTTTGAAGTTCTGACATAATGACTGCACTCACCTAGCCAGAAGGCTTGACACCCCCCCACACACACACATACCCTCAGTCTACCAATGCCAGTGCCCAGGCACTTGTGGACACAAGAGCATCTTTGCTAGAAACGACAACAAGGCAACCATGCTGTGTTCCATGTGTACAATGTGAGGTTGAACTGCCTGGTATCATCTAGCTTTGACCTTAAGATTCTGTAAAACATCATGAAATAGGCTAAGCTATTTGCCATTTCCCCTTTTAGGCTTTTAGAGTGGGGTCCAAGAAAGTTATATGATTTAGCTAACAAAGATTGCCTTGATGATAAAATATAAAGACTACTTGACACCTAGAGCTTTGGGTGTAAATCAGAAAGCATAGCAGAGTCACCATTCTGCAGAGTGTCATTACTGGTTTCCACTTTAAAATGTCATTATCTTTGGGAATATAGAAAGGAAAGGGACCTTAGAAGATGGCTCTCATCCAGTCCAGGAGTTCTTCACAGATGGACATCTAGTTCTAGACTTTTCTACACATGATACCTATTCCTCTATGTACATGACCATCTCAGATGAGCAGGTTCATGCTTGACTGAGGGAGTGTTCACCTTCCAAACTATTGCCAGTTACCATGCCAGAGGAAAAGAGAATGTTTTTATCCTACTCCAGCTCTTTATTGGTCAAATCAAGTCACATGATCACACTTAACTTCAAAAGGGATCAGGACATTCCATTTTACTATGGGTCAGGGAAAAATAAGGGAGAAAGAATGGGTAGATGTCTAAGTGGCCTTCCCAGTGCTCCTCTTGTGGAGCTGGTGGGAGGTGTGGGAGGAGTGCTTGATGTTAATCTTAATTGTCAATTTCATGAGATCTAGAACTACCTGGGAAATGGTCCCCTGTTGGAATTATTTTCATCAGGTTAGTTTAATTGGCAAGACTTGCACATTGTGGGTGGCATCATTCCCTAGGCTAGGACTCTGGACTGTATAAAAAGGAAAGAGCAAGCTAGGCACAAACACTTACCATTCTTATTTCCTGAACATGAATATGATGTGACCAGAGCTGCATCAAGCTCCTACCACCTTGTTGACCTACCATGATGGACTGTATCCTCAAATGTGAGCCAGAATAAACCTGTTCTTTATTAAGATGGGTTTTTCCCCCAGGTTATTTCATCATATCAGTGGAAAAAAGTCACTAATACCAAAAGGTTTTGGGAAATGATAATCAATATGCTCGAACAACGATTTGAATTTGTTGGTATCTTCCTTGATCTATTTATTAAGTACACGATTATCTATCCACTGAAGAAAGGACTTAGCTTAATGGAGCTGGATAACAATAATCTGTAATGACATGGGGGTTGGTCTGGAAGAAGCACTTTTGAAGACTTTTAACAAAAAAAATTAACAAATGGGAATGCAGTTTGTTTTGGAGTACTGGGGTTATGACCAGTTATAATATTCTCACAGTTAATATTCTCACTTTTCTCCCCTTCCTCCTCACCTACTTGTTGCTTGCAGTTAGGGGAGAGAGGAGAAAAAACCAACAGAACAGCAAGGAAGAAATCTGCAAGTGGTGTAGCAGGAATTCTTAGAAGTATAGCATAGTACTTTAGAAAAAAAAAAAAACAACCCAAAAAACCAAAGAACTTTCCGGAAAAAATTCTTTGAGTTTCCTTCCCCCAGCCCCAACCCCAGAAGATAAAGAATTTACAAATAAACCACAAAACCTCACGGCTGGGTCCCTTTTCTTCCATCTCAAATTCCTCCACTCACTCTTGTGGAGATCTCTGGAAAGAAGTCTCCTTAACACATGGAATTTTAATGATGATTTCTAAGCACCCAAAATTCCTGGAGAAGACCAAAGTCCCCTACTTTAATAGCATTTATCTCTAAGATATGCATTGCCTCATCATTACCATCAATCGGATATTTTCCCAAAGGAAAAAAAAATTAATTGCCTACCAGACATGTTTTGAAATGTTTATATGTCGCTTTGTATAAGCACAAAAGTAAGTCTTTGGGAGGCTGTTTATAAGTTACCGAAGTGTTAGTAAACTATGGTTTAGGGCTGATAAGGTTCATCTGACAGTCATCACTGAAACTGTTGCCTCAATAATAAACAGGACCTTTTAGCATCCCTTCTTTCAAGCATGCCTCTCTGGATTAAAAAGCATTTCTTGTCAGAAGAGGAAATGGGATGCCACAGTGGCTTGTTTGTTGTAGTGTTTAAAAGAAATGATCTTTTTGTGACCCAATGTCTCACGGTGTAAAGTGTCTGCCGGGTCGGACATAGGCTTGTCACTGGGCTTCATTTCTGTTCATTTGCAGAATGGTGATGGTAATTTTCTTCTCTTTGTGGGGTTCCTGAAAAGACTAAGCGAGCTGTGATTCAAAAGGAATCCAGGACAGTTCTGGAGTAAGTCTTCAATGTGTCGGAGACCCCTGTGTAGATCATGACCTTATTCCTGAGACAATCCCATTGTTGCAAAACCTCACAAGGGTCCTTGTCAGGGGGCAGACCTTGCAATTCAGTGCTTAGAATGGAAGAAAGGAATTCAGGAGATCTTGGTGCTTGGCTTGGGGCCAGGTCTGTCACTAACTTGAGTAATTTTGAGTGGGTCACAGGGCGCACTGCACCTCAGCCTCCACATCCAAGGGCAAGAAGGCTGATAAGATTTTGCATCCCAGCATCTGCCCTTCAAATAATTCTTCATCATGAATAGAAATGGAGAAAGCCGACAAGGGAGCAGTGCTCCGACTTTCACAGAGTTCTCGCTGAAGGGACCCTGTTCTCCCACGTCTGTGACGTCACCTGGATGGTAAGTGGAGTGCCTGGGCTTTCACAGTGATGCTCCCTGCTTATCTTGTAGGGAGGATCCCTGAACAGAACATCAATGAACATGGACATCTAATGTAAGGTTTCTAGTATCTCCCATTCTCATGGTGTCAGTACTCTTTCTATACTACTCTTGGCATATGATGACAACTATAAGCACAACTCTTTGAAAGCAGCCAACATGGCTGCTGACCCTCCCTGTAGGATCCTTCTAGAATTGAGCATATGGAATTGCTCTAGCAAGTTAGTATTTAGATCCCGATTCCCCTACCACACTTACTGATTTAATTACATCAAGCAACTTTCTTAACCTCACTGTCTGTTTCAGTCCGGATGGGAATAACAGTGCCTGACTTTTAACACTGCTAAAGGCCCAGACCATGTAACTCACTGGAAGCCTCTAACAAGCTGTCATTACACTCAGCATCAACACAATGCAAGTCCGTTTCCCTTAGTGACTGACGGTGTAACTGCTTGCTTTGATTTGTCCCAGCATTGTGACAATGCCCATCCACCTTTGGGGCTGCCTTGCTCTGACCCAGTTTCAAGACCAAGAATATCCAATTGTGTCCATGTTGACTCATTAATCACTCTGTTTCATTCCCTCCAGACTGGAGGCTGGCAACCATTGCTCTCCGTGAGTTGATGCTCTCCTGCCCACCACTATCCAGGACTTCTTTAGCTTCGAAAGCTGCACACAGCACATCCTCACAGGACAAAAGACAGGAGTCCATTAACATCATCTGCTCGACAAAGCAAAACCTCAGGCTTGCTTTTGGGTTCAGGTCATGGACCACGCACAGCCCATTCTTCCAGGGGTGAGCAGCACCATGGGGGGGGAGGCGTTATGCACTTGCTGCATGGTCCATAACGTGAGGAAGAAAAAGACTTAGAGTTCTTTTCATTAGAGCCAACCTTGTGAAAGGAAGCGAGAAAGGTTTGCATACTCTCAGCAGGCTCCTGGCCTGCACTCCATGGGCCCACTCCTTTGTCTATACCACTGCCCTGCCTGCAGCTTGATAGAAGCTTTATGCAATAAAGATAGAAAGGATTAGACTTAGTTAGAGAATATATGCATTTGACAGAAGCTCACATCTGGATTTCTGGATCATCATATGGATATGCATACTGCCTTCTTGAGCAAACTCAGGGCATCTTCACATAAAGAATTTCACTACCTGCTGCACGTAATCAGGATCTGCACGGCAGGGGTGGGAAGCTGTGTGGAAGTGGGAGCAGTTAGAGATCATTGCATAGCAGTACACACCCATGTAATTTGTGTGTGTGTATGTGTGGGGGGGGGGTGGGTGTATGTGTCCATCCCTTGTAAGGCACCAAGAAATGGCCATGTGCCCCAAGAAATTATTGATCTTGGTTTTAAAAAAAAGAATCTTTTTTTTTATATCCTAATTGTGATTATATAAAGTAAACGGCTGTTTGCTTTTCTGGGTCCTGAGAAGAACAACAGTTTCCATCTTGTTTAGGGGCATTCATGTGCCAATGATCCTGCCCCTGCTTCCACACAGTGCTCGACCATACAGAGCTCTTGGCTGCATTCAACAATAGTCAAATTCTTCCTGTGACAATTCTCTGAGTTTGTCCAGGAAGGCATGATGCATAGTACACACTTGGTGCTCAATTAATGACCTGGTCATTGTTGAATCTAAGAAACCATTTCAGTCTCATGAGCTAAAGATGAGCTTTCCCCACTTTCCACCTTGGGTTCTAGCTACATCCCAGGCCTTGGGGAGCTATCACAGCTGATGCCCTATTTCTAATTGTAGTAATACATTCATGGATGGCACTGCTTCCCAGAGAGTTGCTGGTGTAAAGCTTTTAGGGATTTGATTTTCTCCATGGTTTGTGCTGGTAGTCTGTGTTAGAGCCAGAAAAGATGGGAAACCCCTGCCTCCCATTATATCCTCAGAAGGCTTTAGCAATTTTCTAAGATACTGTGGCTTTAAAGGATACTTGCCATTCAACCCCATTAGAACCTTCTAGCTCTATACTGCGGGGGGGGGGGGGNCTTGTGGGGGGGAGTTTCTGGAGTTTTAGCAATAAGCATTTGTACACCAAGGCAAAGCTAGTGCCGAGGGACAAACACATCTACAGAAGCATTAAACACCTTAGGAAGCCATTAGAAATTATGCTGTTTTAGTCCCATTTCCACATCGCAAAAGAGTGCTGTGCCAAGGAATTACAGGTAGATTCATAAGATGGGGAAGCATTTGAGAAAAGGCCCCAGAAATCAGGAGGGGTTCAAAACCCAATTCTCGTTGTCAAGAAGTATGCCAAATATATCAGCAGACAGACTAGGTTTAATTTTAAATGATAGAGGCTAGACCATGGGGCTCTTCTGATTCTCCAAGTACTGTCAATCAAAATAAACAACAGACTTATGTAGAATTTTAAAATCACCCAATGATTACACATATATATTGAAAACATTTAATGTCTGCAATATATTCTTACCTTGTTCTGTGAAAAGCCAAGAAACAATATATTGGCTCAGTGGTTTGCAACCTATGGATTGTGGCTCCAATAGGACTCACATATCAGATATCCTGCATATCAAATATGTACAATTCATAAGAGTAGCAAAATTCGAGTTTTGAAGTAGCAATGAAAATAATTTTATGGTTGGAGGATCACCACCACATAAGGAACTGTATTAAAGGGCCCCAGTGTTAGGAAGGTGGAGAAGCATTGCATTACCCTTAATGGTCCTTGCTCATTGATACACAGGGCTTGGCAGCTGAACTTTCACAGATCTCCATTTCAGGACAGGACATATGCTGTGTTCCCCTACATCCAACAGTGTCACCAGAGATTCTGGAAGAATCAAAGATGTTGGATCGTAAGGCATTCACACCACAACGAACTCTTCCCTTCACCCTCTGAAAGGAAAGACTGAAAATATCAGAGGCAGGATGGCACTGAATCCAAACGCACCAATCATATAACCCACAGATTGTACGGTACCTCTTGGCTCTGCTGCCCTTTGCTGTGATGGCTAATTCTATGTACCAACTTGACTGGGTCACAGAGTACCCACATAGCTGATCAAATATTATTGTGGGTATATCTAAAAAGTTGTTCTCAGATAGAGTTAACTATTGTTTTGGAAGATCTAGTAAGGCGCGCAGCTCTTCCTTGGGAGATTGGGCCTCCTTCTTGAAGGCTTAATTATATCATCCAGACAGATTAGAGAACTCCCCTGCCTGTTGCCTTAAGCTGGGACATTATTTTTTCCCCCAGTCTTTAGAGTAATCCTCTCCAGTCTTATGCTTTCTGATTGTGGAATTGGGGCTTGTGTTACAGACTTGGGGTTCTTTGTTGGAACTGGACTTTTTCCTGGGAGCCAGAGAAGATGCAAAATAAATCTTTGCAAAGGACATGGAGATGGTCCACTCTGCTTAGCCTCCATTCCTCCCTAAGAAGTGTAAGCAGAGTTTGGATTGGACTCAGTGCATGTAAACACCCATCCAAGGGCCTCACACTTGATGAAGATACGAAAATCAGTGGTTAGTTTCATCCTGTGAGAAAGGAACTCTTCAGTTACGAAAGTCACGCAACCTTACATAGTCTCAAGATCACATACACATGCACTCACGCACACGAAAGCAAACCACATTGTAACTCCTTAATAGAAATTTCTTAGAATGACAAGGAGAAAGGGAAATTGGACTTCTCTCAAAAAATTGCACACTGGAATCACCAAGAAAAGGGATCACCACTGAAAAGGAAAAGACTCTTGGTTCTGACATCTGACTCACCCTTCTCCTTCATCTTGGGAAACATGGCAAGCCACTGAAGTAGCTTACCAGAACCATGCCGCAGAGAAATTATCTTTAGATGATGTCTCCAGCCAAAAATAATTTTTAAATGGAAAAAATACCATTCAGAGTCATTGCGTGCACCTCCCTCTGCCCCTGAACAATAGAACAAAAATCATTTACAGTTGTACTTGGGGTCTAATCATAACCCGTTCTGAATACAACTGTGGTGGTAAAGAGTTTGCCTGCTATTTTAAGACCATAATTATTTTTTTAATAGCACTATCCTTTCTTTCCGTTAAGTCAGTGTCAATGAACCAGAGCTTGGCAAAAGGCAGGGGAGGGGGGAGATATACGCTGCCAAAAGTTGACTGATAAAAGAAATATGCCTTTATTCTTAATCTCTGTAACCAAAATGAAAGGGCTAAGAGAGACCAGGAAATATAGCAAATGACAGCTATTAATTTAGCAGAAGCATGATTTGCATAGTAATGTCGGAAGTGTGTTGTTGATTATGGCATTGGCTCTGTCATTACAACCCTGAGAAATGTGCAGAGCTCTGTGGTACCTCCCACCATGAACTTATCTAATAGCAAAACCATCTTCAGGGAAGATGTTCCTCCATCTTCCCAAATTCACAACGCTAATCAGGATATTCTCCCTTTCGAAAGAAGTAGTTTTTTTGTTCTTTTGTTTGTTTTTTTTTCTTACACGTGTGCATCTGGGGGCCAGTATGGCAGCTTCGAGAGTAGAAGAGGTTGCAGCCAAGCTCAATGACCAGAATTAGAGCCCTGGAATCCGCCTGGTGAAAGGAGAGGAACTACGTCCACAAGTTGACCTCTAATAACCTCACACACCCCAAGACACAAACGTGTGCCCACTCACAGACATATATAATAAATAAATGAAATAAACCATCTGAAATAATATATCTTCACTTTATTTTTGCTTAAGATGCTATTTTTTTTCACATTCACTTATCGCGGTGGGGAGGTGAGTGGGCACATGCTGTGGGGAAGTCAAAGGACAACTTGTAGTAGTCAGCTCTCTTTTCCCACCATGCAGGTTCCAGGGATCAAACTCAGGTTGTCAGGGCTAGCAGCAAATACCTTGCTGTCTGAGCCCCCTTGCTAGCCCAAGCCTCATATGTTTTGAACCACCTTTTCCCCCTACCCCACATTTAAATCACATACTGTGAAAGTAGCCACTAGGCTGCCAGTTCTAGGTCCTATGCTGTGTGACCCTCCTCAGCTGCTGCCTAGAGAGATTACTGTTGGGTTTCAAACAAGTGGAAAGTCTAGAAAAGAAGCCTGAGAAGAAACTACCAAGCCAGAAGCAATAGGTCAGGAAAAAGGCAGAACTATAAATAAGGGCTGAAAATTCTAGAATTTTTTTCTTTTAATTTTAGTTTAATTCAATTTGGAGGTTGATTATTTTTCAGCTTTTCCATATTAAATATGTTTTACCCAGAAGTTCAGGGGCACACCTGCTTAATTTTTTTCTTGTGCTCTGTCTTTATGGCTTTTGGATTCTACCTTCCTGTTTAAGGCACCCCCCCTCCCCGCGCCACCCCTTCCCTGTCCTCCCGGAAGTTGTGTGTGATTGTTCTCAGCTGGGTGGGGTCACTCCCTCCCTCCCTCAGTCTGTAATGCTCAGCTCATACATCTCTGAACCTCTGCTGTGGCCGCTCTGCTTTCTCTTGTCATCTCTCCCTAAATATTTTTATTTTATTTGACAAACGTTTATAGAAACTAGCAGACACCCTAGGCACCAGCTATACACAGCATGGGGATGATTGAAACAGGCTCCCCGCCATCCCAAAGCATCCTGGTTGGTTTATACTGGACTAACATCACACATATTTTCAGTTTTTGGCCAGCATTGTGGGTGTCAGGGGTGAAGCTGTGTGGGGTAGGGGAAGAAGAAGGGAGTCTCAGGGACTCCCTTCATACCAGAGCCAGTGTCAACTGGAAGGGGTGGGGGGTGCACCGATGATCTGTTCATTTAACCTTGCTTACTATAGCACAACAGAATCAGCAGTGATCAGCCCTGGTACTATAGATGGAGAGACTGGTGTAACACTAAGATTCACAAATACTGGATGGACTCTAACACAATTCCTTTCTTACACAGTCTCTATGGTAGGGTTTTGTTTTGTTTTGTTTTTAAGATTATATTTTCTCCCCATCTTCCTCCTTGAGTGCATATGCATGCGGTGGTTAGAGGCCAACTTGCAGAAGTTGGTTCTCTCCTTCCACCATGTGGGCATCCCAGGCATTAAACGCAGGTCTTTTGGGCTTGGCACAGAGCACCCCTACCCTCTGAAACATCTCCTTGGTCCTCTAGGGTACTTTTGATAAACCTGAAACTTTGCTCTCAGGCGCTGCTGTTCATCTTGTGAGGGCTCTACGCTCTGGAGAAGCTCCCTGGTTGCCACGGTGTGGCTCAAATTTGGTACTAAGGTCTATGCATTAGTTGCTTGGTCCCTAGCATAGCCATGAAAGAGATGGTGGCATTTTTTTAAGAGGCAGAGCCAAGTGGGAGGTCCTTGTAGAAGAACCTGGGTCCTCCTGAGGACCAGTCAGCCAGAGAGCTGTGCTCACAGTGGCCTGAAGATGCTGTAGCCTGGGTGGATTATTTTGCAAGAGAGGAGTAAGGGATTTGCAAGGCACTGAGCCAACAGCTAAGGTCCAGCAACACTCCCTCCCCCTCCTCTTTTTCTACAAAGAGCTCCATTCAATGAGTCTCACAATTGAACTTCACTGGCATACTTTCCTAACTTGATACGAGGCCAAGGCATTTCCCCAAGGAGCCCTGGTCATGTCAGAGGTGGCTCAGAGTTGGTGAAAAGAGATCTGGGTTTAGTGGCTAGATAGTCATTTTATTACATGTTTTCCATTCAGCTGGCCAGGGGCTTATCTTCCCTTTAACTGTATTCTGCTCCAGTGTTGGCGGAGAAACAGGGGAGTGTGTGGGCCATATGCAAATGTCTCACACAAACCTGTGCTTCTAAATCCTAAGATACCCCCAGGTCTGTTTTTGCCTTGGGGAGAAGTACCTTTTGATATAGCCATTACTATAGTAGAGTCATGTGCTCATGACCTGACCTAGGTAATTCCACTATAGGGTCTGAACTACCAGGTGTGTGTGTGTGGGGGGGGGGGNGTTTAAGGGTAATTCTGCTACCTACCAAGGGGGGGGGGGAGGGATTCTAAATGAACCTCTTCTGTTATTCTGAAAAGCTCTTTCAAATCAGATTCCAAACATACAGCTCAGCCTTTGGCTATGATCAAGACTACAAAATGACCTCAGCAGAAGAGCGGGGCAATCCGTCAATCATGTACACTGCACACTTCAATAGCTGTGCCAACAATAATAAAAGTGTATGTGGGGGCTTCAAAAGCCTGCACTTCTTATATTAAACTCCCTGTAGCACTTTGTGATTGAGATGAGTCAGAGGGTAAAGCAGTTTGTATGTTTGTGGGATTCTTCCCTTCAGAAACGCTTGGACTGGAGTGAAGCGCATCCATGTGTGCGAACCAAACTGCATCCCCAGGAAGCAGGTACTCCCCTTTAGCATCGATCCTCAGTTAGTGGACGTTTTCAGTGACACTCTTGCGAGTTATTCCTGCACTTCCACAGGCAAGACTGGGAGCAGATACTTCCTGCACTGCTGAGGAGCAAGTATAGTTAGATCCTGAAGGAAATGGAAAGGCATCTGTGTGTTTGCACCGCACCCCCAAAGCAAAGCAAACCCCTCCCAGAGCTCTTCCTAATCTGATACCAAGCTGTGACAGTCATAGATGGAGACAGTCCCTTTGTGAAATGACAGATACTGCAGAAGGGCAAAACAGCCCCCATGTGTTCACCAATGATAGCACTTTGAAAAATAAATATGTCATACGTGTGTGTACGCATGTGTGTGCAGGTGCATATGTGTGTGCGCATGCATGTACATGTGTGTGCACACATGTGTGTACATGCATCTAGAGGTCAAAGGACAAAATAAGGTATCATTCCTCAGGCAGGCACTATTGATCTTGTTTATTTCAAACAAGGTCTGTCACAAACCTGGAACTTGGCAAACTGGCTAGGTGGGCTGATCAACCAGCCCTAAGGATCCTCTTGTTTCCACCTTCCTAAGGTGGAAACAGAATTACACATACATGCCACCATTTTTAGACATGGGTGGGATCTAACTCAGGTCTCCATGCTTACACAGTAAGTGCTCTATCAACTGAGCTCTCTCCTTAGGCCCACAAAATAATTTGTTAGGAGGAAGATTTAGACAAACCACTCTTGGCCATTTGTTTTTCTGTTCTGTAGCTCCTACTGGGGAGAAAAAAAGTCAACTATGCTTAGATTCATTCAGCAAATAATTACCTTGCTTGGCATAGGCACATACCCCTGAGGCACATACCATTTTCTCTGTGATAGTCTCTCTGTATGGTCCTGTGATTTTTATTTCCACAGTCTCAGGTGGCTCGGGGCTCCCAGGAAGCTGCTTTTTGTGTGATGAGATGCCCACTTCATCAAATGGCATAGTCCGTCAATGCCAACCATGAGGTGGCCTGGCTAACACCTGTGGCACTAGCCATTCAAGTTTTTCATCCAGACTTTGTCACATGGAAGAGCCCCTGCGATTCACTGGACTTGGGCAACTTGCAGTGCGTGGCTGTTGGCATTTCTAGACTCCAATTTCCTCATTTCTTACAAATAATAGATGTTTATCTTTAGACCAATATGATAATAGCTAATGTTTGGAAAACTGAGGATTCCACAGTATGCAATGAAGCACCACATCTTTGCCTCCTAGCCTAGGAAACCCCCAGAACTGAGACTTTTTCTCCTAAACACTTGTCAAAGCAAACAATTAGCCACTGGTTTTCTACTTGGCCTTGAGGATAGTGTATCATTTAAGAATACTAGGAGCTAAGAGGAAGTTACAAGTGTGTGATCTCAGTATTTGAGGCTGAGAAAGGAGAAGCATGAGATTATGGCCAGCCCAGGATACCTAGCAAGATGGAGGGAGATGGAGAGAGGGAGTTGGAGGGGGTAAAAGGAGGAAGAAAGGAAACAGAAAGGGAAGAAAGAGAAGGGTACAGGAGGAGAGAGGACAGGAGGGAAGAAAAGGGAAGAAAGGAAAGGGGAGGAAAGGAAAGGAAAAGGTGAAAGGGGAGAGAAATATGGAAGAGGAAGAAAAAGACAAGAAAGACATAAGCCTCATTGAAGGAACCATATCCATCCTCTGTCCTGACATAAGCCCCATTGAAGGAACCATATCCATCCTCTGTCCTGAAAGGATCCAGCTGAACCCTGGCCACAGAGGCAGCTGCTATTAGACATCCATGAGACTCTTCAGAGGTCAGCCTTTCCTTTTTAACTTCCAAAGGTTAGACGTGAGAGCAACACTCTCGTGACCTTTCTAGCTACCAGGACAGTGTGGGCCAGGCTTTAGCTGCCGCAATGCTCACTTTGATCAGAGGAGACTAACTGGCCAGCACATCTGCTGGAAGGCTTTCCAGATAACTGAAGAAGTAAGGGAAAACAGGGACCATAAATAAAGTTAAATACCCCAGAGAAGACATCCACCCAAGCTGGCTGTGCTCTGCCCCACACAGTAACTCTTGTTTCTTGTGGTGTAGTAGAAAGGCTCAGCTCAGTCTTTCTAGTTTTGTCTGATTTGCTGAAAACACATTCCAGATAGAGGCCCCAGACCCTTGTCTCCTGCAATACTAATCAAAAGATTTAAGGTTTTGCAAAACACAGACCATACCAAAGTCGAGTCTCAATAAAATAAAATAAAATAAACCAGGCATACATCAGGGGAAATGATCTGAGCCAGCTGTTAGCTGACTACATGGGCTCTTGCCTGATGTCTTCTCTTAGAAATACTTTTTAAATGGATATTTGATAGTAATTCCCATAATAAATGCTTGCCTATTTAACTTGATGAAATTTTAATGAAACCAAGTGAGTTTCTTTCAGATAAACCTGCAAGGGTTCCATAAATAGTGTCTGAGCTACTGGGGCCTCTCAGCTTCTTCTTCATCATAGCATTGGCTTAAAGACTCATACAGACTCCCTCAGGGTAGGTCCCACAGGCTCTAAGTTACACCTTGAAGGCCAGCTGATGACCAAAGACACTGACAGCATTCAGGACCTTTGAATTTTAAGACAATACTAGCAAAGAACCAACCCCCAATCAATACAGTAGTAGGCATGTCATAGTAAGCATTTGTTGTGTAGCCTACCACAGTCAAATAACTTTTCTCCTATTGAAATAATTCTAGTAGTCCCTTGAGAAACTGTTTCTTTCCTGGCATCATCAATGCACATATACCAGTGGAGCCAACTCCAGGCCTGCATCCAATAGACCAGTGTCTCATACCTGCCTATCAGAGGGTCACACTCGTCTTGCACAGTGATGGATTTAGGGTATGAGAACTATTGCATTCAAAGCCAATGAAAATCAAGTTTTAAGGAGATAAAAAAATATAGTCATTCATACTGCTACTAGGCTTGATCCTGGACCAAAGTGAGACTTGGGTAGCCAGCTGGCTTGTTGCCCCGGAGATGAGGATCTGCTGAGAATGAAGCTCTCAAACAAAGAAGGAAACTGGGTCCTGAGGTCATTAGATGAGCTCTTAGGTCAAGCACATGTGATGTGACATATTCCTGTACTTTCCAATTGTGCACATCAACAAATTTTCTTTCCATGTGTAAGCCAATATAATGTGAATTTTGTTTGATTTGTGAAAAGGGGAACTGTTTGCTGCACAAAAGTCCATAGAAGTAAGAAATGCTGATAACACACCCTTGAGCAATACATCAATAGAGACACAAAATGGGAAAGCACCCAAGCTCATTGCCATGTAGGACACGTCTTTCAGCAACAATGTATCTCAGTGTGGCAGGAGCTCTCTCGGTGTCTACCATGCACCTGAATGAATGTCAAGTCTTTTCAATCAATAATCTTAATGTAAACCAGCAAATAAGATAAAACTGGGAGGTCAATTATAAAGAAACAGAATAAAGACCATAGCAATTTATTATGGGACCAATGGGAGAAATGGCACACTATATAAAATTAAATTATTACTGGGCTTTAATTTCAATGGTGGTGGAAAAGCTGGACAAAATGTACCAAACAACTTTCTAAAAATAGTTGCAAATTAAATAGAGTTAGGAGAACAACACATCCAGCAGATATGGAGGGAATCCAGCCCTCAATGACAGAAAGTAAGCTGGGCAGTTTCTGTTACAAGCCTTTTCCTTGAAGGAATTGAGAAATCAACTAAGCATTAGGTGTTTCATGCATAGTTGAATAGTCACAAATTAACTGTCTAAAATTAACTGACTTCAAAGGTGGGATTGTGAGCAGGCTGAGCATCAGAAACTTGAGAGATGAAATCACAGAAAGACTGAAGGGGAGCGCTCAGATGTGCAAACACATGTCGGCTTAATGCTGGGCTGACATCTGATCTGGAGGAAGAGGAGAACATTCTGCTGATCCTGACAGAAAGACGCAGCCCAGAGCAGAGATCCCAGTTGCTGCTCACAGCTTAGGAACTGGAACCTTGAATCCAAGTCCTGCTATATTACAATGGCATGGTGACTACTGCAGGTTTTTTACTGAAATTTCAAAAAGCCCATCCTTAGGAATAAAGACTATGCCCAAGAGTGAAGAAGACATCCAAAATGAACCCCACTTAGTAAATTATAAAAGCCTCTTTCACAAAGTCCACAGGGCTGAGTAACTGATGAACCATCAGAGAAAAGACTACTCTCTATAAAAGAGGGCAACCGAATCTAGGATTTCTACAGTGGATTATCCACAATGTTCAAGATCCAATATTAACACTCAAAGGTGCATGGGTATTTGAGGGATATGTCAGTATGACTCAAATAAAATGTATGAAATTCTCAAAGATATGGCAACTGGACACAAAGACTGCAAAGGATATCAAAATGCAATGAAGGATTCCCTTCAAAACACAGAATGACAAAGGGGGGGGAGAAAAAATGTAAATGCAGAATTCTATGTACAGAAAACTGCCCTTCCAAACTGAAGGTAAAACAAAGATAATTTTTTATAACAATAAAGTTGTCTGGGCATGATGGCCTATAGCTGTAATTTCAATATTTGGGAAGTTGAGGCAGGAAGATTGCTACAAAGTATAAGATCAACCCGAGCTATACAGCAAGTTCCAGGCTAGTCTGTGCTACAGTGAGATTCTATGTTAAATGGAGAACTAAGCAACACAAAAAAATGGAGAAAATATGGTTGTTCGCAATCAATCACTCAAAGATGCTGGGGACATTCTTAGACCACCTTGACAAGGTAGATTGAAGAAAATCAGGAGACAGCCAAGCTAGAGACTCATTATATTTGCCAAGGTTCTCTTGTGGAATAGAACTGATAAAATATATATTTATTAGAGTGACTTACAAGCTGTAGTCTAGCTAGTTCAACAATGGCTATCTACTAATGGAAGGTCCAAGAATCCAGTAGCTGTTCAGTCCATAAAATGGGATGTCTCAGCTGGTCTTCATTATACACCAGAATCTAGAAGAAGTAGGTTCTCATGTCAGTGAAGGAATGGACTTACTAGCAAAAGTAAAAACAAGCAGGCAAAGAGCAAAAGCTTCCATCTTCCGTGCCCTTTGTAAAGGAAGAAGGTGTGGTTCAGATTGAAGGTGACTCTTCTCACTTCAAAAGATCTGGACTAAAGGTGCATCTTCCCATCTCAAAATATACAGATTAAAAGTGGGCCTTCCACTTCAAATGACTTAACTGAGAAAAAAAATACAAAAACTCTCATACGTGTATCTAGCCACTTGGGTTTAGTTAATCCCAGATATAGTCGAGTTGAAAACCAAGAATAGTCATCGCACAGTAGAGGGTGGAAATCAGAAAGTTAGGAATGGTCTACAAGCCTTTTAGTGAGGGCTGGTATATTAAACTATTCAATGTCCAAATAAGGAACACAACATAGCTATGAAAAAGAATGAGGTAGATGAATATATCCTAATTGAGTAAAATCACCAAAAGCTCCTAGGAGAAAGTTAGGGCAAACAACACAGTAGACACGCATTTGGTATGGCTAGGTAGCATGGAAGGGGTAAATGTATGCAAGCATGCATAAAACCTGCTCTGGGTGGATTTGTCTTAAAAGTAACATGAGGCTAGACAGATAGCTCAGTGGTTAAGAGCTGCTCTTGCAGAGGAAACCAGGTTCAGTTCCCATACATATATTTACATAAGTATTACACATATCCATAGCACTACATATGTGCATCTAATAGAGATCTACAATATAAATTAAATATCGATATATAGTGCTGATTTATATATAATATACATAGCTAACCTGGGTTAATAACTTCTCCAACTAGGGTATGTGTGTGTGTATATATATATATATATATATATATATATATATTGTATTCTACATTTGTATTTATATTGAGGGAATTTATCAGCTCACTTAGTTAAAAGTAGACAGCTACAAACTATCTTGGAGCCAAAAAAAAAAAGTCACCTTGCACAACAGAATATCTAAGATGAAAAGGCATGGTCCAGTACCCCAACTTCTCACCCACATCCCCACAAAGCCAACACACTGGGCACCCATGTTTAACCTTGGTCTGAAGAACCATGCACAAAGAGGCTGCCTTGTGGGCCACATGGAAAGCAAATGGCCGAATGCTTGGCACAGCCTAAGATCTCTGATGCATACACAAAACAATCACACATCTCCGATTCAGGTTTGTTGAATGTTCTCAAGTCCCAAGAGGGGGGGGAAAGGAGTCAAAAATAGCTCAGAGCTTTGGAAGCAGTTAGCGTAAGGCTTTCTCTGGCATACTTGTTTTCTCAACATTCAATGAACAAAAAGGCTCACTGTTCCGAGCACCCAGAGAAAGCCAAGTTTTCAGAAACGCAGTCACACTTCTGGCTGACGTCAGGACATTTTCCAACCCTGTTTCACAGGCAGACGACCGGGTGGTCTGCCCGACCTCCCACACACTTCCCAATGCCAACCGTTGTGTTTGTAAACCCGAGAAGAATCACAAGTTTGTGTACTTGTGATGAGTTAGATGTCCAGGACGCTCTGTGACAAGGGGGTGGGGGACACAAAGGTGAGCTCAGCCTCTCTTGCCAAAGAAACGCTGAATCTCGGGATGGAATAGTCCATGTAAACAGATCCCTACATCCTTACAAAGAAGCAGAGCCAACCCGAGGCTCCTGCCACAGAAATTCAAGATTGATTTATTTCCACTGGGCAGATTAAAATACACAGTGTTTTCATGGCGGATGACTGGACTCCATAAATTTATCACTGCCTGGCCATGTGCAGCTTTTGATCCTTTTCGTCGGGTCTGATGGGAGCTGGGAGTGTTCAGTTGCAGCTGTGACACGTGTCTCTATATCCATCTTCCTACATGTTGAACTTGGCTATCCTCATCCGAGTTATGAGGCAGTGCCAGCTCTTAAGGAAGGTGAGCCTTTTCTATTTTAAAGTAGAACTGTTCCAGGGCCCCCAGACCACACAGCTCCAGCATGAAAGGCAGGCTGGCTCCCATGTTTGTCTTTCCCTCCATCCTTGGGGTGCAGTCCTCTGGCTGGCCTGGCTGGGTCTGGATCCCCTTTCTTCCATACTTGTAGTATCTCACCTGAAGAGGATCCTCCCCCATGAGACTGAAGTACTACTCAGTCTAACCTATGTAATTCATTTCAGTGCAAGCGATAGAAACTAAGCTGGTGGAGTGTTGGGTCCAGGAACCCAGGAGGAGGAGACTGGGGTTGCTGCCTTTGAGATGCTTATAAATTAGGAGAGAAGACAGAAAACCCATCCACAAAGTGGATGTGAATATGTATATGGTTAGAGTTTGGCTCATTAAGTAGGTTTTAAGTACTGACCCACGAGGTCATGAAAAGCTGGATGCTGGAGGGAACAGAATGATCATGGAATGCACCCTGGGGAGCTGGCAAGTGAGCTAGGCGTAGAAGTTGTTGCACAGGAGTATGTCCAGGGGAAGATGACAAGCTGACATGGCCCAGGCAAGGGTAAGTAAGTAAAGGACAAGACAGAGAAGTAGAGGGAGTCTATAAGGCTACAGTGGAGAGCAAAAGGTTAGAGCAAGAGACTGTATTTGGCTCTGGCTTGTGTCACACTCTTTTAAAAAAGAATCATAATACCGTTTAGGTTCTCACCCTATTTTATAGATGAAGAATCTTGGAATACACAAACACTAATTGGTGCTAGTCTTCCAGACAGTTCCCAACAGCAGCTTAAGTCCAGGCCTGTGGGTACCCGAAGGCTTCCCTCTTCCCCTGGATGTCAGTTACTAAGAATAGTCACATGATAAAGACAGAGATGTCCTGGTCATCATAAGAGAGTTGAAGAAGTTGAAGAAGTTGAAGAAAGCCCTGCTTTCTTTGAGCTGTGAAAGAATCATGATCTTTGGGTGAAGGAGTGACCATAGAGGCTATATTAGGGACAGCCCTGGTAAGTGAGACTTCACCCGGCACAGCCTGGGATGCATGGTGATATCAATGATGAGAGACTGAAGAAAGATCCCAAGATATGGTGGGACCCAGCAGAAGGGGTAACAGAGCAAAACAAAGGGGTAGAGTCACAATTGACTCTTCAGAGCAATAGAAAGCAGGTGGGGAAGAAGTGGGAGAGAGAGGCCATGTTGTATCCAGGAAAGGACACTGGCACTCATTTTTAACTAAAGCAGGTTGTCCAGTAATTAATTAGATCTTTTCTGCAAGAATTCACCTATTTCCCAACTCAACAGTGGTTTTTTTTTTACCCATGGCTATGAGCTGGGTACCCAGGCCCTAGCAATGCCCACCTGAATGGCATATGCCCTCTGCCACCCTTTAGCTCCTGTTGCCATGGCAGAGATAGAAAGTAACTGACGGTGCAATGCTGGGTCGTGGTGAGTGTTTTGACAAACTGAGCAAGGTAAGAGACTGGACGCCAGGGAATGGCTGAGGGTGTCTTCTGAGTAGAGTTGTTTAGGGAGAATTCTAGAAAATGACGTCAGAGAGCTAAACAAAAGGAGGAAGGAGCCGTGGAAATGCCAAGTGACAGCAGAGGTCTGGAGGCAGGAACACGCTCGGGCAGTTCATGGACCAGCAATAAAGACCACCAGGCACCAACAGGGAACACTACACAGACAGACGACAAAGGGTCGGAGGCTTGGAAAAAAAACCCAAACAAACAAACAAACAAACAAATGCTAATCTTTCTACTTTGGAAAATGAATGGCCATGTACCCATGCACGTACACAGGAACTAACATATAATCTCATTTGTGAACACCTATATACATCCTAAGTAAACACCTACAAACATGATGGAATGGATAACCTGTTGCTCTGCTCTGTTATGTCAGAACTGGAGTGGTGGCTTAATATTGGTACATGTATAAATACAATCAGGTATCTGAATAAATCAGACAAATAGCAATGGATCAGCAAGATGGCTCAGCCATGAAAGTGTTTACAATCCGTGCCCGATGAGCTGAATTCAGTCTCCAGAATCCATGTGAAAGTGAAAAGCTCTACAATATTGCTCTCTGACCTTCACACATACACCAGGGCACATACACACACACACACACACACACACACACACACACACACAATGCAAACACACAACAACAATAGCAATAAATAAAAGTTTTAAAATAAATGACACCATACAAACATCTTCAAAAGGTGCTGATTATCCAATCAACAAAATACTAGTGTTGATTTTAGAAGGGAAAAGATTTACAATAAACAATATTTTATAATAATAAAGATGCTCTGTCTTAAACTAACAGCACACACTTAGTTCAGTGGAAATTCTGAACCACAACAATGCAAGCCCCTATGGATTAGTTCATGCTCAAAACTGTTTTTATCCCAGCAAAGAATGGTACAGGACTTCTACTGTCACAAAACCAGACGGTGTTCAAGGGAAATTCCCAGTGTTGCTGGAATTATGGTCAGCACACCTTGCCCCTGATAAGCCATTTGCTACCAAATTTCTAGAACTTTAAAAATATTCTGGTCCTGTGCCTGTGTCTTAGTTACAATCTTTGGTGCTGTCATAGAAACCATGAAAAAGACAATTTAAGTGAGAGGGTCTATTTTAGCTTCCAGTTCAAGGGGACAGTCCATCGTGGTGGGGAGTCCTGCTGGCTTCCCTCTTCAATAAACCTAATCAAGATATATACCCCAAGGCCCTTCATCCTGGTCACTCTAGATCTCACCAAGTGGACAATTGAGATTTTTCCATGTCAGCCTGTAATTTCATCTTTAGTCATTATACTAAGATTTGCAGACAGATATTTGCCATCGTTTTTTTTTTTTTTTTACTTCTTTTTTTTTTCAACTTTTATTAGATATGTTCTTCATTTACATTTCAAGTGTTATCCAGAAAGTTCCCTATATCCTCCCCCCTCCCGGCCCTGCTACCCTACCCACCCGCTCCCACCCCCTGGCCCCGGCGTTCCCCTGTATTGGGGCATATAAAGTCTGCATAACCAAGGGGCCTCTCTTCCCACTGATGGCCA
>LR753668.1:0-68562 GCA_902729485.2 Mus minutoides
TCAACCTGGTCTACACAGTGTGTTCCAAGACCTCCAGAGTTAGACAGTGAGAACTTAAGAAGCAAAAACAGAAAATACTAGAAAGAAAGGGATTGGAGAACAGTAGCCGGAAGGAAATGGTGAACGGTAGACCAAAAGTTTAGAATGAAAAGACACTTGGTTTTCATTATAGGGGTTGTCTGTCTGTCTGTCTGTCTGTTGTTTTTCGATACAGGGTTTTTCTCTGTAGTCTTGCCTTTGCTAGGATTAAAAGCTTACCACCATGACCTAGCTCATTAGAGGTTATCATTATTATTAAAGAATTTATCAAGGGGCTAGAGAGATGTCTTAGCAGACAAGAGCCTATGTATACTGCTTTTGGCAGAAAACTGGAGTAAAGTTCCCAAAACACCTCTCTATCAGGTGGCTCAAACCATTTGTAACTCTAGTTCCAGGGGATTCAGACACTGCTGGCCTCATGTGCATGTACCCACATACACAAACACACACACATATACATAATGAAAAAAAATAAAAATTAAGATGTAAAGGATATATGAAGAGACATTAATTATATAGCATAAGTTCATAGCATAAGAATACTTTAAAATTGAAAGTAGAAAGCAATTTCTGTTTTTATCATTCTACATACTAATATTTTAGTTATAAAGAAAAGAAGGTAGAGCTGGGAAGATAGTTCAGTCAGTAAAGTGTTTGTCATGCAAGTGTGAAGATCTAAGTTTGATCCCTAGAGCCCATGAAAAAAGTCAGTTACCGTGGTGTACACTAGTGATCCCAGCTAGAGAGGCAGAAACTGGCAGCAGCCTACAGGTCAAAGAGAGACCCAGACTCTGTCTCTAAAACCAAGGAGGATGGCACCTGTGGAACAATGCCAGCCAGGGCTTACCTCTAACACATGTGCACACACAGTGATTCCCCTGAGAAGCAGCTGGGACATTATCGAGGTAAATTAATGGAAGAATAACTAAATAAAAGAGGTTTTTTTGTTTGTGAAGCAGGGTCTCATCTAACTCAGATTGGCCTCAACCCTGCTGTAGAGTAGATAAAAACCTTCAATTCCGATGCTCAAGCCTCTACCTCCCAGATGCCAAAGTTACAGGTGTGCACCATCACACGCTGCCTAACTAGATGCAGAATCTCCTTTGTATTTGTTTGTTTGCTTGCTTGTTTTTAAAGGTAGGTCTCAGTATGCAAGCTGCCCTAAGATTTATTCTATGTAGACCAGACTGGCCTCAAACCAAAAGATCCATCCACCTTTGCTTCTCAAGTGCTGGGAGTGCCACAGTGCTCAACATAAATGAAACTTCTAGAGATAGATCATTTTTATTGATTTAGTTTTTTAAATCTTTGAGGATGAAGATGATGTTATTTATGCTTTGTGTATGGAGGTCAGAGGTAATGTGCCTCTGCATTTGCTAGGCTAGCTAGCTTGCAAGTGTTACAGTATTCTCTCTGAAATAAAATTTCCATTTTACAGATCAGGAAATTGGCTCTTATTTTCTGAGATAAGTTTCTTCTGTGGCTCTGTGTTATTTAAACAGGCCCTAAACTTCTACCTCCAGTTCTTGGGTATCTTGTTTCACAGGCATACACCACCATACTTGACAGGAAGTTTCCATTTCAAATAGCAATTTGTCCAAGATCCTATAGCAAATAAGTAGTAGAATCATGCTAAAACTTGTGCTTTTTTTTTTTTTCTATTTTAATAGAATCCTCATGAGTAGGTTATTTCTGTATTTATGGAAGTATTTAGTGATTCTAGGCATTAAGTCCAGGACTTTGTTTATGCTGGTGCTTTCCAGCTGAGCTCTTTCTGTATAAAAAAATCAGTGCCTTGAATCGAGTTCTTCAGGAAGCTAAATCAGGTAGTAGATACCTTTCACAGATTTTATGGATTTTTCTTTCTTTTGTTTTTGTTATTGTTTTGTTTTTCGAGACAGGGTTTCTCTGTGTAGCTCTGGCTATCTTGGAACTTGCTCTGTAGACCAGATTGACCTCAAGTTCACAGAGATCTGCCTGTCTCTGCCTCCTGAGTGCTGGGATTAAAGGTGTATGTTGTCATGCCTGGCATTTTTTGTTTGCTTGTTTGTTGAAAGATTTTTCTGATCTCTCAAAAGAAAATACTAAAACTTTGGTACCTTATATTTTTCTCCTTTTTATTTTTGCACCATGCACACATGTGTATGTGTTCAGTTTACATGAATTTATTTATTAGGGACAGAATACCATGGTATTTGTGGAGATCAGGCAATACCTTTTGGGAGTTCCTACTGTGCAGGTCCTGTTGATCAAACTCAGGTTGTTAGATTGGTGGCAAGTGCCTTTACCCACTAAGCTGTCTCACCAGGTCTCCTTGGGTTTTTTGTTTGTTTTGTTTTGTTTTTGTTTTTTGAGGCAGGGTCTTGCTGTGTAGACAGGTAGGCTTCAAATCTGAGATGTTCTCCTTGCCTTATCTTGTGAGTGCTGAGATTACAGTGGGAGCTGGTGTGCTTCACTGATGCTTTTTCTTATGTTTTATCTTCCTTCTCTGTGGAATTGGTAGTGTTCTACTTTGTATAATTTTTATTACTTATGTATTTCTTTTATCCTTCCTGAGCTATAAGTTTCTAAAGACTTGTAATTGATGTGTTTTTGCATATTCTTTGTTGTTACTTTGCATGGTTTATTCTACATATGTTTTCAAATTGGGGACAAGCAAGATGTCTCGATAGGCAAATGTGCTTGCTGTCACTCTTAGCAAGCTGAGCTTAGTACTCAAGACCCACACAGTGGAGGAGAGAGCCGACTTGTATAATCGTCTTCTGACCTGCTCGCACATGTACACTATGATAGTCACCACCACAACCACTACCACCAATAAATAAATAAGGGAGGCAATAAATGTGTAAAAATGCCAGTTTTTCCTCCCGATTACTAAATTCCCAGAAATAACAACTCTGAGACTAATTATTTATTAATAAATGCCTAGGCCAAAAGATTCAGCTTGTTCTGATTTGTTCCTTATTATTCCTTTTATTCTAACCTGAGTTCAGCTATGTGTTGATTTACATATGTCTCCTCAGCATTCTGGTGCAAATCTCTCTAGTCTGACTATTTTCCAAATTCTCTCTATCCCTGACATATGTCCCACCTACTACTGGTTTCTGCCTCAGCTCGTTGGCCATAAGCTTTTTTATTGACAGATGATGCTACTAAGAGATTCTCTATATATACATGTAAATTGGACGAGAAGAGGAGGGGTGAGTTAGGAGTTGAGCGGGTGAGGGTGTCCTGTAATCCCAGCACTCCAGAGGCTGGAGCAGGAGGTTCATAAGCAGGCTGACCTGAGCTATATAACATAACTGAGGATGAGGAGGATAAGCATGTAAACCCATACCTGCATATGACTTAGAGGGAAACAGATACAATAAATACAATGTGAGCATTATAATGGTGATACTAGAAAGTTGAACAGTTTAACTTAGAATTTCAGTTTAATAATTTAGCAGGCAGAAATGTTACCATTATGAGAATATTGAAGCAAGCAACTATTTCACATCTAACCAGATATATTTGTTAGTAGATGTATGATATTTATGGGTTGTTGGTATCTCTTCCATGAGAAACAGTGATTGTTATTAATTTTATTTAAATTTTATTTCATCTATTTATTTATTTATTTATTTTGTTTATGAGACAGGGTTTCTCTGTGTAGCCTTGGCTGTCCTGGAACTCACTCTGTAGACCAGGCTGGTCTCAAACTCAGAAATCTGCCTGCCTCTGCCTCCCAAGTGCTAGGACTAAAGGCGTGTGCCACCACTGCCCAGCTTATTTTATTTTTTACTTATTCACTTTACATCCCAATCACTACACCCCCCCCCACAATTCTTTTATTTATTTAATTTGGGGGGGGTCGAGACAGTGTTTCTCTATGTAGCCCTGGCTGTCCTGGAACTCACTTTGTAGACCAGGCTAGCCTTGAACTCAGAAATCTGCCTCCCTCTGCCTCCCAAGTGCTGGGATTAAAGGCGTGTACCACCACCGCCGGGCTTTTTTTTTTTTTTTTTTTTAAACCTCCCACAATTCTTGCCCATCTCTCTCCCCTTCTCCTTTGAGTGAGTGGGAGAATCCCTGGGAATCCCTCCACTCTGGCATTTTGAGTCTGGGAGGATAGGTGCTTCCTGTCCCACTGAGGCCAGACAAGGCAGCCCAGCCAGAAGAACATAGCCCACGTACAGCAACAGCTTTTGGAATAGCCTCTGCTCCAGTTGTTTGGGACCCATATGAAGATCAAGTTTCACATCTGCTACATATGTGAGGGAGTCCTAGGTCCAGCCCGTGTTTATTTTAAATTTTTTATTACATTTATCTGTATATGGTGTGTGTGGAGGTCAAAGAACAATTGGAGGAGGTTGTTTCTCTCCTTCTGTCATGGAGTTCTCAGATGCTGAACTCAGATCATCAGACTTGGTGGTAAGCACCTTTTCCTGCTGACCCATTTTGCTTGCTTAACCCCCGATCTCTGGCCACCTCCCCCTTTGGTATTTTTTTCAGACAGTCTCATGTGACCAAGACTTTCTTAAGACATATTATGTAGCTGAAGATTCCTCTGAACTTCTGATCCTTCTGCCTCAGCCCCTCTAGTTGACATTACTTTTATTACAGAATATATAGTGTTGGGATCAATGCCAGGGCTTTGTATGTGTTAGCAAACACTGCCAACTGAACCATACCACCAAAGTTGGGAAGAATATAAGACTATTGAGTAAAAAGTATATTTTATTTAGAAGTAGTGTTATAAAGAAAAGAAAGAATCTGAAAGCAAATATACTCTCAATACTTGGGAGAATAAAAAGCAGCCTGGCTCACATCACAAACCTGTTTCCAACAACAAAGAGCAAAAATATTACCATCAACATAAATACCAGGATATATTATTTAGAAAAGAAAACGTTTAATGTATTCTAAGCACATGCCTCTACCCCCACCCCACCTCCTGCCAAGGTATGGATAGTGTCACTATATACCTTGGGATAGCCCCAATCAAAATCCTCCTGCCCCAGCCTCTAGAGTGTTGGGATTGTGGGTATATACCAGCATGCCCTGCAAATCTGATTTTGTCTTTTGTTGTTATTATTGTTTTTCCTCTGAGACTCTATAAAACCCTGGCTGTTCTGAAACCCATTATGTAGACCAGATTTGCCTTGAACTTGAAGATGTCTGCCTGCCTCTACCTCTGCCTCCCTAATATTACCTGATTTTTTTTTTCTTTCCTCTTCTCTTCTTTTTTTTTGGTTTTTCGAGACAGGGTTTCTCTGTATAGCCCTGGCTGTCCTGGAACTCACTTTGTAGCCTCTAACTCAGAAATCCGCCTGCCTCTGCCTCCTGAGTGCTGGGATTAAAGGCATGCGCCACCACGCCCGGCTCTTTCTTCTTTTTTTCCTTTTTATTCCTTCCCACCCCAAACACAGACTCTTACCATGTAGAACTGACTGGCCTGGACTCGGAGGGATCTGCTTCAGTCTCCTGAGTGCTGGAGTTAAAGGCCTGTGCCTATCCATGAATTTTCTGTGTGTGTTTGAATGTCATGGCATGAGTGTGGTAACAGGACAACTTTGTGGAGTTCACTTTCTCCCTTTCCCTTTCCATGGGTTCCAAGGATTGAACTCACGTAGTCCAGCTTCACAGCAAGAGCTTTCCTCTGCTGAGCTGTTTGTCAGCTACAGACTTATCACTTTAGATCATAGCATTCCAGTCTGGTTCCTAAAGTCTTACTTTCATTTCATGATCAAAACCACATTTAGTCCATTTCTTACAAGTCCCTGTAATCTTTACCAGTCTCACCACAGAACCCAGGTTACAAAAAGTAGGTGTGGCTCCTTTGTAATTCCAGTGTAGGGGAAACAAAGACATACAGATCCTTTGGACTGACTGGCTAGCCTAGGCTATATGGTAAGTTCCATGAGAGAGCTTTTCTCAAAAAAACAAGCCGAATAGCACCTAATGAGCAGTGCTGGAAGTTCCTATGGCCTTCTTAAACATGTGCACCTGGGCATAGCACAAGTACCCTTGCACTTGCACATACAGCGGGGTTTGAATCCTCGTGATGACTGTTTTAGCGTTCAACAGTCTTCTGTATAGTGATGTATAAAGTTTGCTTTATTTGTTACCTCTTTTGATCTATATGATGGTCTTGAAAATAGAGGTGGTAGTCATCTACTTATACTGTTGTACAAACAGTAGTAAAGCACATTGGTGATTATCTTCTCTCGGAGAAATGGAATTTTATAGCCCAGCCTTTTAAGGGGACAATCCTAAAAATCTGTACTAAGGAATTCATGAAAGTGTGTGTGTGCTGGGGCGGGCAACTGTGAAAAGTACAAGGAAAGTGGTTTACATGAAGCTGGAAAGCCTTTGGGAGTTTTAAATTAACCCTGAAATAGTAAGAACTTCTCGTTGTAGTTACAGAACACTTAACACAGCCAGTGGTAGGAGATACAACTGCAAGAAGCCATTTGCTTGTCAAGATTTTTGTCAAGGTACTACTGTTATCAGCTATGTGGCTTCCCAAATATCTTCTACCATTCAGACTTTAGAATTGAAGTGAAGCATACAGACTGTTATTAAATCTTCCTAATTCCTTTATTTTGGATGAGCTAGTAATGCCACTCAGTGAATGCTGAAGTAATTACTGAACTCTACATAGTCACTTTATAAACACACTTTTTGTTGTAGTTGTGGTCATTGCTTTTGTTTTTGAGACCAGGTCTCCCTCTCCCTCTCCCTCTCGAGAGTTCTGCCTGGCTTAGAACTCAATATTGTATTTAGCCTCTGCTAGCCTCGGATTTGCTGTAGTTCTCGCCCTGAGCCTCCCAACTGCTGGTAATTCCTGATGGGAGACACCAGGCCTGGCTTTTTTGGAGTTCTTTGATTAAAAGATATCCACATGGGGCTGGAGAGATGGCTCAGCGGTTAAGAGCACTGACTGCTCTTCCGAAGGTCCTGGGTTCAAGTCCCAGCAACCACAACCATCTGTAATGAGATCTGACGCCCTCTTCTGGTGTGTCTGAAGACAGCTACAGTGTACTTATAATAAAATAAATAAATCTTAAAAAAAAAAAAAAGATATCCACATACGTGTGGCTGGGGAGATGAATCAGACAGTGCTTGTGTTGTAAGCATGTAGATCTAAATTTTGGGTTCCTAGTTCATGTCTGTAAGCATGGAGACAGTAGAGACAGGAGAATCTCTCAGGCTCGCCTGGCCTGCTAGCCAATCTGAGAACTCTAGGTTCACTGAGAGAACTTGTCTCAAAAAAATAATGTGAAAAGACAAAGAAGACACCTGAGGTTGAACTCTAGTGTCTGTATGCCAGTGTACACACAAGCATGGTACAATCACACTCATTCGTTCGTGTGTGTGTGTGTGTGTGTGTGTGTATTATATAATATATATTACATTATATATGTGTGTAAGCACATATACACAATAAAAATAAAGGAAAATATAAATCATTAGACCTGAGGTAGCTTAGTGACAGCATTTGAGAGTTCATGGATTCTATTCTCACCACTACAAAAACAAAACAATAAGTAGATATATAAGCAAATTCCAGTTTCTTAAAAAAACATCATTTACCTTTATTTAGGTTATCTGGCCAGTATACTCTCTCTGCAGGTATGGGTCTGAGTGGAGTAGATTCTCTCCTTCCTTTATGTGGATTCCAGAGCTCAAGTTGTCAGCTAGTAGAGCAGGTGCCTTACCCACTGAGCCAGTTTATTGGCCACAGGTCATTTTCTTAAATTTGGGTCCAGTGAAAGACAGAACAAAAAATGTTTTCAATAATTTAATTGAAATTAAATAAAAATTTCCACACTTTGAAAATAAGGAACTGATTAGGGTGGTGGTGGCACATACCTTTAATCCCAGCACTTGGGAGGCAGAGGCAGGTGGATTTCTGAGTTTGAGGCCAGCCTGCTCTACAGAGTGACTTCCAGGACAGCCAGGGCTAAACAGAGAAACCCTGTCTCAAAAAAAGAGAGAGAGGGCTGGTGAGATGGCTCAGCGGGTAACAGCACCCGACTGCTCTTCCAAAGGTGATAAGTTCAAATCCCAGCATCCACATGGTGGCTCACAACCATCCGTAACGAGATCTGGCGCCCTCTTCTGGAGTGTCTGAAGACAGCTACAGTGTACTTACATATAATAAATAAAAGAGAGAGAGAGAGAGAGAGAGAGAGAGAACTGGATTTAGCTCATTTTAAAAAGAAATGGGCTCTTCAAGAGAATATACACTTTTGCTACTAATGCTTGCCTTTAAAAAAAAAACTGATCATGGGGCTGGAGAGATGGATGGTTCAGTGGTTAAGAGCTCTGGCTGCTCTTTCAGGGGAGCTGGGTTCAATTCTAAGCACCCACGTGGTGGGTGGTTCACAGGTGTCTGTTACTTCAGGGTTGGACACCTTTACACAGACATACATGCTGGCAAAACAGAACAGAACAGAAAAGAAAAGAAAAGAAAAGAAAAGGAAAAAGAGAAATGCCCGGTGGTGTTATATGCTTTTAATCCCAACACTTGGTGGCAGAGGTGGTGGAGATCTATAAGTTCAAGTTCAGCCTGGTCTACAGAGTGAGCTCCAGGAAAGCCAAGACAACCCAGAAAAACTTTATTTTAAAAACAAACAGACAAATAATAAAGTATTTAAAAAGTTGATTGTTATAAATTGTTATTTGGTTATTGTAAGTGATATTCTTTGTGATAGGATCAGTCATTGATCGGAAATAAGTAAGGGGATTTTAAAAAAAGAAACATGGTACAACCTCTTCCTGTTTATATTCTTTGGAGTCTGTCTCCCACTGTGACTTTGTTCCCTTGACCTGTGTATTTCCTTAATAGCATAATAATATAATTTAATAATGTAATCTACAATGCAAGCAGTAATTTCATCTTCAGGTTGGTTTGTAACTTGGATATTTTCCTTGAGTTAACTTTTGAGAAATTATAAATGATTGCTCTTTTGAGGCTTTTTTCCCCCTGGAGTTGTTTTTCCTGGAGTCGGTTTATGTGTAGAAGGATAGCTATTGGTGAGTCGATGAAGTCTTCTTTAACGGGAAGCAAAGATTTGAGCTGAGCCACTTAGTTTTACTCATTGTTAACAGAACTCAATTCTTTAAACACTGAAGATCTAAAGTTGTTATCTAGACTTCTAGTTATTAATTATTTTAAAGTGGTCTTGAAACCCTGTCTCCTCAGGCTCCTTATATAGTTCTTTTAGTGGAAAAAAAAAATCAATGTCTGGTTGATTCCATCTAATTTTTACTGTGATTTATTTAAGGAGTCCCATCTTAGACCCTGAATACTGATTTGCCAGAGTGAATCTGTTAAATGGAAGATTGGAAGCTAGGGTTAGTTTTCTCCCTTTAACAGACTGACATCCCAACCCATCCCCCACCCCTGGGTTATTATTGAAGAGGAGATTGTGCGTGTTCTCAAGTAGCAGTACAAAAATCTCACACCCCATCTGACCAGTACAAAAACAGCTGCTGTAGCACAAAATGTCCTTCCTCCGTCCTCACTGAAATCGGGGGAGGGACAAAAGCCCAATTGGTACTTTACCCCTGTCCTGTCTGCCTGCTAGAAGGCCTGTTTCCTACCGTGATGGTTTCTGCCTAACAAACGGTGTTTCTTTTTTACAGCATCATGACCCTGGACTTGTTGTGGTGATGGTAACTTTTATCTCAGGCTGAGTTACTCCTTTTATCATCAGTGCACCAATATGTTAGGCCTACTCTCTCTGTTGTCGCCTCATCCTTCTGCTTGGTCTTTTCAGTTTTCTTTCCTTATGCAACTTGTCTGATCCTTGTTCATTAAAGGGTAATGTTAAGAAGGGATATATTTGTTCGAACTGCCAAAAAGAATCAGTTAAAATATTAAATTTTAATAGTCAAAACCTTGATTCTCCCATCCCCAGTGTAATGGGCACTAGCACTTGCTACTGTAATTTATAAATAAGTTCAACAAACTTTGACTGCCTTAGAAGGCAAAAGTACTAATGCAGAATTTATAAACAGGGGTTTACAGAGGTAAACAATTTGGTACAGAGGCACCAAAACTTTGTTGAATCTTTCAAAATAAATTCTGACCAATCAAAAAAGATTCTAAAATAAATTTATTTGATGTTTCTTTTTAATTGTTTCATTGGACTATTTGCTTTTACCAGTAAATCCCTGACTGAGACGTTATGAAAGTGATATTGCACCTAGGAAGTCATTTTTATAACCTGTCTTCACTTTGGTCCTTTTGCTAGAGATTGCAGTCACTGCTCAATTATTATACCATTGGGCGGAGGGGATGAGCGCTGCACGTGTGCGTGCTCTATAACTGGCAATCCTGGACGCATCTACTAAAAGACTGTGTTCCAGAAGGGTTTATTATTTACTTTTTAAAAAAAGACTGTGATGATAACTGTTCGCTTCCTACCTATTTATTGTTTAAAAACAATAATAGGATTTCATCGATAAGCAGTTAAACTTCTGAGTGTCAATAATGGAATATTGTTGACAAGTAGTTAAATTTCCAGATTTGTTTTATCTGTATGATTTAAAGACAAAAAACCATGAATTTCATAAATATGAAGTGAGCAGACACAAGTGCTGCTGGTGACTTTCATTTAATACTTCAGGACTCAAAACAAACCGATTGTTAAAAATTATTTTCTTTGATAATACCCAAGATTTAGCCTGGTAAAACTCAAATTTCTTGCCCAAAGGTATAATATATATATATCTATATATATGTATGTATGTGTGTGTAACAAGAAAAACAAAACAAAAAATAACTGTTTACACCAGTCTGAGTGAAATAATGAGGGAAGAAAACATTGTGTTTTTTCACTAAAGGTGAACACTGGGTAAGGTAAGTCCTTTCCATTACATCACAATGAACAGCACAAGTTGTGATGTAAAACAGCTGTGGTAGTAAAGTGCTTGTCTGCCCCATTTTGCTTTGTTTGGCTGGTTATGAGTGGATTAAGTATATATTTACTTTTTTAAAATCTCCAGCATAGATCAATTAGTTGAAAGTCAATTTTCTTCGCAACTAGTCCTTTTCACAGCTTGCCACTTACCATCCTCAACCAGTTGTTGAATCAAACCAGGCTTGTCCTTAAGGGCAAGTAGCTGTTGTTTTTTATGTAAAATTTTCTTTTGATTGGAAAGTGTCTTTCAAAAAACAAAAGTTAAACATATACTGATTTATCATTTCTTCTGTTTAAAATGCATTTCCCCCACCCCTCATTCAAGCATTTAAAATATTCATCACCAGTTTAAGGATAGATGGGATGATTGCGGGAACAAAGTTGTGATTGCATACTGGAGGTCATTCTCACTTAATGAGTTTGAGGCTATCCTGGACTACATGAGACCCTGCCTTATAAAAAACAAACAAACAAAAAAAGGAACTTGTAAAGTTCTTTATTGTCAACTCCCATTGACATATCCCCTCTCACTTAGCTTTGCCATAATGACCCGGAATTCTCCCCAGCTGGGCCAACCACAGTGGGTTGTTGGGTTTCAATCCAGGAAAGGAGGGATTGGATGGAAGCTGTGAGAATGGCTTTTGTTTGGTTCACTGTAGCTTTCTGGTCTCTGCACTTCAGGCAAGATCTAACCACCCAGACCTAATGTTTAAGTGAACTATTAGCCTAATTTTATGTCTCAACTTAATTCTGTGTTCCTGTTACAGGGAGAACAGACCCTATTCCAATCGTTGTCAAGTATGATGTCATGGGCATGGGTCGAATGGAAATGGAGGTAAATTGATCTCATTAAGACATTAATTTTATGGAATATATAAAATTGGCATTAATGTCCAACTTAAATGTCAGTATAAGCGTATACTTATCAGATTGAGCATAATTAATTTTTCTTTGACCAATTAAAAGTGTGTTTGATGTTTTCATTTTGTGCTGTTTTTGAAGCACTGAGGATGTAAATGATGCCCCTGTAGAGTTTTCTGGTGTTGTACAGAAAGACCAGGTCAGGCTCTGGCACTCATTTAATGGAAAGTGTTGCCCTGTGCCTAAAGCACTGCTGTAGTAGATCCTCTGCCCATGCAGGGTTATATATATGTATTACCTACAATACCTTCATTTTATTGTCTGAAATACTGTCTTCATTTCATTTTAATTCCTTGGAAGTAAATATTGTACTGAAATCTTGTAATCAACAGTTGGGTGTATTGGCATACATCAGGAAAGAGATTAAGGAACTTTGCTTTCTGTTCTCTGTGACATGACAGTAAAGCAAGAACTAGCTGAGGGAAAAACAAGTTCTGTGCTATCAAACACTATGCTTGTACAAATGACATTTTCATAGCTGGTCTTGGGTACATAAGGAAATAAGAATAAATGTGTCTATTTTTGTCAAGCTGGATTATGCCGAAGATGCTACCGAACGGCGTCGTGTCCTAGAAGTAGAAAAAGAAGACACAGAAGAGCTGAGGCAGAAGTACAAGGTAAGGTAAACAAAGTCATTGTTGTTTGAGAACATTCATACAGAAGAGAAAAGAAACTCATTTTTGGTGAAAAGGGTCTCCCTGACTAATAGCATTTGTTTACATTTAATAGTGATTTGTGATAATCTTATTGCCTCAGTAAAAACTGAAATACCTACTCCATGTGTGTGTTGGGAAAATTGCATTAATGTTTGAAAGTATTAGTCCCAGTTAGCATACAGAAAGTCAGGTAGTGGCAGTAAAATAGTGGTTGAGTCCTTGGAGGCTTTCCTTTTGAAAAAGAAAGTGGGTGATGCTTTTGGGGAAGAGGGGAGCATTCATTTTATGTGTAATGCCACAGTGTGTATAGAAGTCAGAGAACAACTTCCACCCAGAGAGCAAATATGGATTCTCTGGCTTGGCAGCAGCAGGCCTTGCTGCTCAGCAGTCTCCTCTAGCCTGAGCTAAGCTGTTGTTTCATTGTGACAAATGAAGAATTTTCTTGTTCATTGTTAACTGCATTCAGCCCTAAAGTCCCCCCCCCCCATCTCTGTCTCTCTTTCTATTTCCCACCCCCACCCCCGCCAATGTGGACATCACAGTGAATTCTTTTTCTCTTTAATGGGGTGGGTATGGAGGTGGTGCTTGCCACTCTATATGTAAGGAGGGTAAAGGACAACTTTGGGGAGTCAGTTCTTATCACATGAGACAAATGTGTACGGATATTTTATTTACATATATGTCTGTGCCACATGTGTACCTGGTACCTTCAAAGTCTAGAAGTGGGCTTTAAGTCCCTGGAACATAGTTCAGATGATTGGGAATTACTATGTAGGTGCTGGGAACCAAACCTGTATTCTCTGCAAGAAATACTAAATACTGAGCCATCTCTCTAGTCCAGAATAGTTTCCTTTTTAAAGGACTATTCATAATAAACTGCAGCTTAGAACATGTAAGTTAAGCATTCAGAAATAAAATAGGCAAATTAGAAGATAAGAAATAGATCTCGGGGCTGGAGAGATGGCACAGTGGTTAAGAGCACTGACTGCTCTTCCAAAGGTCCTGTTTTCAAATCCCAGCAACCACATGGCGGCTCGCAACCATCCGTAACGAGATCTGCTGCCCTCTTCTGGTGTGTCTGAAGACAGCTACAGTGTACTTACAGATAACAATAAATCTTGGAAGGAAAGAAGGAAGGAAGGAAGGAAGGAAGGAAAGAAGGAAGGAAGGAAGGGAGGGAAAGAAAGAAAGAAAGAAAGAAAGAAAGAAAGAAAGAAAGAAAGAAAGAAAGAAAGAAAGAAAGAAAGAAAGAAAGAAAGAAAAGAAAGAAAGATCTCATTGAGATAATCCTATAGAAAGAGCTGTATCTGCTCTTCCAGAGGTCCTGAGTTCAATATCAAGCAACCACATAGTGGCTCACAACCATCTATAATGAGATCTGGTGTCCTCTTGCTGGCAGGCAGAGTGCTGTATACATAAGTAAATCTTAAAAAGAAAATAAAGATTATCCTATAAAAACTGTTTATTGGCCGGGGATGGTGGTGCATGCCTTTAATCCTAGCACTCGGGAGGCAGAGGCAGGCGGATTTCTGAGTTGGAGGCCAGCCTGGTCTACAAAGTGAGTTCCAGGACAGCCAGGGCTATACAGAGAAACCCTGTCTCGAAAAACAAACAAAAACAGAAAAAACAGCCGGGCGTGGTGGCACACGCCTTTAATCCCAGCACTTGGG
Organism: Mus minutoides; assembly: GCA_902729485.2. Lineage (NCBI taxonomy): Eukaryota > Metazoa > Chordata > Mammalia > Rodentia > Muridae > Mus > Mus minutoides. The sequence goes on from LR753668.1 coordinate 14,203, forward strand.
AGGCAGAGGCAGGCGGATTTCTGAGTTCGAGGACAGCCAGGGCTACACAGAGAAACCCTGTCTCGAAAAACAAACAAAAACAAAAAACCAAAAGACAACAACTGTTTTTTGATTGTGATACTTAAGGTGAAAATGGGGAAAATGTTATAAAACTAAAAACAAAACAAAACATTCTACTGTATAAAGGGGAAGTAGAGCCGCACCATGCTTACTCAATCAAGCATCTGATAAAGGCCCTTCAGAGTCTCAGTACTTGGAAGTGCCTATAAATTTAGCCTAGGTATCTAGACTTCCCTCAGTAATGTGGAATAGAGAAAAGGGTGATGTACTAGTTGGAAACAATAAAAATCTGTCAGTCTTGAAAACCAAAGATCTATTATTTCCTTTCATTGTTAAGATAGATAATAATAGAGTAAAATTAAGGTAATTATCATTTTATAGACAAAGATTAAAAAACAACCAAGACTGGGGTGATAGCATACCTATAAGGACTTCTGGAATCCAGGAGGTATAGGGGTGCATACCTGTCTTTCTGACAGTCAAGAAGCTTACAAGGTTCTAGACATGATGGCACTTAGGGACAGGAGGCAGGAGAACTGCCAAAAATTTGAGGACAAGACTGACTTGGAAAACAATGCTTAGCAGATGTCCCTGTATAAAGTAAAGCACTTAGTACAGCAACCTGTCTTCATGTTACACCATGCCAGATGTGGCAGCACATGCTGTATTCCACAGGCGACAGTGACAGGATGACCCCTGGAAGCGAGGGACCATCTAGCATGTCCATACAGTGATGAGAGATCTTCCTCACACAATGTAGGAGGTGAGGATTGACACCCCAGGTTGTTCTCTGACCTCTTTGCACTCACATACTTAACCATACTTCACATATATTGAACATACACAACAAAACAAATACATTAAGGTTTGTTTGTTTGTTTGTTTGTTTGTTTTAATGTATAGAGAGATGGCTCAGTGGTTTAGAGGACCTGAACTCAGTCCCCAGCACCCACATGGCAGCTAACACCTACCTGTGACTCCAGCCCACGGGGACTTGATGCAGGTGGACCTTGACACACTCAGCAAGCACTCATACACATGAAATAAAAAATGGAGCTGCTTGCTGCTCTTTGGGGGTTCGAATGCTATCTAGGCTCATTTTTTTTTTTTGTTTTTTGTTTTTGGTGGTGGTGGTTGTTTCAAGTCAGGGTTTCTCTGTGTAGCCCTGGCTATCCTGGGCCTGACTGCCCTCAAACTCAGAGATTGGCCTGCCTCTACCTCCTGAGGGCTTGAATTAAAGGAGTTTGCCACCATACTTGCCTAGGTTCCTTATGTTTGTTTGGTTGTTTGTCTATTTTTTAAGGTTTCTCTGTATAGTCTTGGCTGTCTTGGAATAGAACTTGCTCAGTAGACCAGGATGGCTTCAAACTCAGAGATCCACCTGTCCCTGCTTCCCAAGTGCTGATTAAAGGCATGCACTATCCATCCGGCCTTACCTAGGTTCATTGTTAAATGAATTAGAAATTGCAGAAGAGTTATAAATCTAGAGCTTATTTTGTCTTTATAAGACTCTGAAATGACTCTACATGAAGAGCTTGGCATTTCCACTGCTCATTTTTAAACCTGATCAGTCATGGGTAGAAACTGCAGGAAGGAGGCTGCAGAGATTGCTCAGTGAGTAAGAAAGAGCACCATCTGCTCTCCCTGAGGTTCCCAGTTCAATTCCCAGCATCCACTTGGTGGTTCACAGTCATGTGTAATCAGATCTGATGCCCTCTTCTGGTGTGTCTGAAGACAGTAACAGTGTACTCACACACATAAAATAAATAAATCCTTAAAAAAAAAGAAAGAAAGAAAAGAAACTGCAGGAAGTACCTATGGAGCACAGTTTGTTTACGAAACAAAATTACTAGACAATGCTGGGCGTGATGGCGCAAGCCTTTAATCCCAAAGTGAGTTCCAGGACAGCCAGGGCTACACAGAGAAACCCTCTCTTGAAAAACCAAAAAAAAAAAAAAAAAAAAAAAAATTACTAGACTAGTTGACTTTTTCTTCCCTCCAGATTGTCTTACCTGGCTGATCCTTTTAGAACTTACTATAACTTTTGTGTGTGTGTCTTTATTTTTACAGATTTTTAATTACCTGTATTTGCTCTGTTTGTGCTTGACAAGTCCATTTCTATGTCTATCCACATCTATTACCACACAAGCCCATGAAGGTCAGAGGACAATCTCCTTCTACCATGTAGGGCTCAAAGATTGCATTCAGGTTTGGTGCCAAGTGCTTTTATCTACCGAGCCACTATACTGGCCTATCCCTGTTTTTAAGTACTGAGCCATAGTAACAAATACCTATCATCCAAAAATGTAGCAGACTGAGAAAGGATGGTGCCTCAAGGTCAAGGCAAGCTTCAGCTACATAATGAATTTTAGGTCAGCCTGGGCTGTAGTGTGACTGTCTGAAAGCAATAACACATCCACCCTCACACATTGAGAAGGATAGCATGTCCTAGTTACTCAGAGTCTCTTACCAGAGAGGATGTGTGTGTGTGTGTGTGTGTGTGTGTGTGTGTGTGTGTGTGTGTGTGTGTGCCCATAGTGCATGTGACTGTGAAGGCAGTGGGGTCAACCTTTGTGCTGTTTTTCTGGTACTGTCCACCTTGGGTTTTTGTTCTTTGGTTAGCATGACTATTCTATTCTATAAGAATAATATGGACTATCGGACTGTTCTTCTGGAGAATCTGAGCTGGTTTCTAGAACCCACAACCACCTGTAACTCCAGCTCCAATGGAACCCATTGCCCTCTTCTGGTCCCCTTGCACACCTGCACACACAGCATACTCACTACAAACAAAGCACACACACTTATGTAAATAAAAATAAATCTTTATGAGGCTGAAGAGATAACTTAGAGGATAGTAGCAATTACTAGTCTCACAAAGGACCTGAATTCTGTTTCCAGAATCAGTGTGGCAAGTCACAACTTCCTGCAACTCCATTTCACAGACTCCTGCACACAGTTATAAATAATTACATGTAACAAGTAAAATAAGTAATAAATGAATGTTTTTTTAATGTTGGGTCTCAAGATGTAGCTTACTTTTTAATTTTATAAACATGGGATGGGTTTAAAGGGTATTTTTTTAAATTAATTTATTTTATATAAGTATATTGTAGCTGTCTTCAGGCACACCAGATGAGGACATTAGATGGCATTACAGATGGCTGTGAGCCACCAGGTGGTTGCTGGGAATTGAACTCAGGACCTCGGGAAAAGCAGTCAGTGCTCTTAATTGCTGAGCCATCTCTCCAGCCCTAAAGAGTATGTTTTAATGTAAAATTAAAAGGTGAACTAATAGACTGGTGAGATGACTCAGCGGGTAAGAGCTATAATAATAAATGAATCCTTGGACCGGAGAGAGCAGGGACTGAGCAAGTGGGACCTACCGGAGCAAGTGGGGCCAAACAGGGGCGGCTGGAGCGAGCGGGGCCGACCAGAGTTAGCAGGGTTGACCGGAACAAGGGAAAAAAAAAGTTTTTCGTGTAGAGAACATAATAGATACTCCTGTGGCTGGGACCCTAATAAACTATTGTCATAAATGTTAATGCCACAGCTTAGCAAGCCTTAGCATCTACTTTTCTGCAGAAGGACTAGTAGAAAAAAATTAGCATCTTCAGGCAGCCCATTGCTCTCTTGTAGTATATTGCAAAAATAGTCTAAAATCTCTAAACAGAACAGGTGGCAAAGGGGTCAAGCAAGGTTCAAGGTCATAAGCACCCTAGCTAGGCAAGACTTTTACCACTGAGCTGCATACTCAGCCCTTGCTGTACATACAAAGGTAATTGATTTAGCAAAAATTGAACCCAGGCCATTGTTTTTCCCTATGAGTTTAATAAAAACAGAACGGCACATTTTAATCCCGCATTCGAGAAGAAGGCGCTTGTTTCTGAGTTTGAGAAAGCTTGATCTACAAAGAGATCCAGGACATCCAGGGCACTCTATGAGTTCAAGGCAACACAGAGAAACCCTGTTTCAAAACAAAATAACAACAACAACAAACCAGGATTATAAGTTTTAGGAAACTTGATCTATAGAATAAAAACATTTCTAACTTGAAACTGTGTAGCTGGACTTTTGGCTACTTTTTGGGTTTTTTTTTTTTTCCTTCCACCCTTTCAACCCCAACAGTAGATAGGAGAGAGAAAAGGGTAGATGGAAAAAGGGAGTGTTTTTATCCTTATTCTGCTTCCTGCTGATTAGGGTCATTGAGTTCCTTAATCTTTGCAGTCAGAATAATTTTTATTGTTTCTTCTTTGCACACAACTACTTGGCAAATCACAGTCAACAGCATCTAACCAACAGCCCACTCCACCTCTTGGGGCTCGAGTATTTATACCCTCTGAAGAGTTCCCAGAATTCCAAACATCACACTCACAGATGCTATCATTAGGGCAGGAAGCAAATCATAGACAGCTGGTGTGGACAATCTGAAGCAGCCCCATATCCCACACCTGGGTTTAAAATGAAATCACATTCTTATAAAATTTCTGTGTTTTTAAAGAAACCAAAATTTTCATGACAAAACTCAAATTTTAGAAGAAAAGGTAGACCTAGAATTTTTCTTCAACTGGAGGAGGGGAGGGGTAAAATCAAAATTGGCATGATAGTATACATCTTTTATCCCAGTACTCCGGAAGCTTGTGGATCTCTGTGAGTTCAGGGCAAGCCTGTTCTGCACAGTCCAGAGCAGCCAAAGACATATCTCTGTCTCTTTGTATTTTGAGACAACAGGGCTGGAGAGTTCGCTGACTTGCTCTTCCAAAGGTCCTGAGTTCAATCCCCGGCAACCACATGGTAGCTCACAACCATCTATAATGAGATCTGGTGTCTTCTTCTGGCATGTGCGTGTACATGCAGGCAGAATGCTGTATACTAAATTAATAAATAAATAAATAAATCTTTTTAAAAAGTACAGTAACAAACAAACACAGCTGATTGTCAGCATGAATTTGAGCCCCGTAAGTTAATTGTAGGCTGGCCTGGATTATGGTGAGATTGTGGACATTGTACTAGGTATAAATGGAAAACCCAAGGACTTCCAAGCTGAGTACATAAAAGATTTTTGTGTCTAGACACACCCTTCTAAGAACTACACCAGAATCAAAGATCTTGAAAGCCATAAGGTAAAACATGATTTTCTCTAAGAAAACAACAGTGTTCACTCCTTTAACCCCAACATTTGGAAGGCAGTAGCAGGTGGATCTCTGGCATCCTGGGTGAGTTCCAGGCCATTTAGGGTTTTATAGCAAGTCTCCAAAAAATAATAGTGACTTCTCAAACTCTGTCAGAAGTGATAAGAGTGGAGCTGAAAATATGGTTCAGTTGGTAGGGAGATTGCCAAGCCTACATGTGAAGCCCTGAGTTTGATCCCAGCATTATATAAACTGGACATAGTGGTGCAGTTCAAGGTTATCCTTGGCTATGGAGCAAGTTTGAGGCCAGCCTGGAATATATAAGGCCCCATTTTCAAAACAGAGAAGTGAGTGTTTCTGTTTTGTTTCTGAGTCTAAGAGGGAACTTGAATTCTTTAATCATAGTGATGTTAGCTGAGGGTTCTTTTTCTTTTTCTTTCTTTTTTTTGGGGGGGGTATGGGTGCTGGGGGTTAGGGAGAGACAGAATCCAACTAAAGTAGTCCAAATTTTTGTGGACTCACGTGGTCTAGGTTGGCTTTAGTTTATGCTTCCTCCCAGGCTTCCCAAGGTAGGGCAGGGTCAGTCACAGCTGGCTAGCTTAGAGGCTTTTCATACACTTTTTCCTATTCCATTTGTTGAAGTTCTTACCATGAAGAGAGATTAGACTTTCCCAGGTTTTTATTTGTTTGTAACCAATTGAGATAATCATGTAACCCCCCCCCCTCCCCTTACTAATAGGATATGTCTCACTGACTTTTTTTTCTTTATGTTGAACCTTGAGTCCTTTTGGATAGATCTAATTCCTCTTGATCCTAATTAGTATATGCTTTATTCAAACTGTTAGTTTCAAACTAAAAAAAAGGAATTATAATGGAGCTAGAGAGATGTCTTAACAGTAAAAGGCACCTGCTGTTCTTGAAGAGAACCTGGATTCAGTTCCCATTACCTACATGGCAACTCACAACTGCCTATAACTCCATTCCATAGGGTCTAAACACCTTCTCTCTTGGCTTCTGTTGGCATCAACACATATATATTACGTAGACATAAATGCAAGCAAACATTCAATATATAACAGTATCTTTTAAAGATGAATAAAATGGTGGGACATGATGAGACAGATATTTGCTGTATGACCGTGGCTAATTCAGTAATCTCTATGTACTAGGGATAGCTTTTAACTCAAGACACTCTTGACAGCCTGGGGTGTCTTGAACAGGTAACACCACTGTGCCTGATTAAATTGTATCTTATATTTTGGTCAAGGACAAAATAGGGAATGCTATAGAATCTTGTCTACAGTACTGCTTTAAAAGGGAAATAAAATTTCACTCTCTTGAACACTTGTTAGTGCACACACAAATTGTTACCCTACCAAATTTTGCCTTGCGGTCTATCCGGTTTTTTACTGGTGCCATTGAATTTTCTAGAAAGCTATTTTTCTGTCTGCTTAGATAGTAGTTATCAAAATCCTACTGAGTTTGTTTTTTTCTTTTGTGGTTCTTAACAGGATTATGTTGACAAAGAAAAGGCAATTGCAAAAGCCTTAGAAGATCTCAGAGCCAACTTTTACTGTGAACTTTGTGATAAACAGTATCAGAAACATCAGGAATTCGACAACCACATCAATTCTTATGATCATGCACACAAGCAGGTAAGGAATAACTACTTGGTACCAAGGAAAAAGACTCTTCATTGTTAACAACTGTAAATGTTTATGAGTGTGACTGGCTTCTTATATCAGCCAGTCTTTATTTTTGTACCTGATACTCTTGATTTTTTTTCCCATGGGAGCTTTCCTAACATAACATCCCTGGCAGTCCATCACCATTTTAAGTAGCATAATAGGTTGTGAATGTCTCAAACCTGAAGTAATGCTTGTGGCTTTAAGTAGTTTCTAAGTTTTTCAATATGGCGATTGATCTGAGGACCACTGGGAGAGTGTACATCAGTTTCTCCCTTCCTCAGCATGTCAGTCTTAAAGAGTTCTCTTAGACTGTGTTCTCCTCAACTCTGCATATATAAGAATTCAAGTTTTATTGGCTACTATTTTTTATCAGTAGGTCATTTTGTACTCCATATGCCTTGAAAAGTAACTTAAATCCTGATGAAAAAAATTAAAATACCATAAAATTAGACACACTATCTTAACAACAAGCCACTTTGTCTTGATAAGTCTCTACCATGAGGAAATGTGAAACACCTTGACCAAAGCAGCTTAGAGAGGGCAGGGTTTCTATCCTAGGTAACAGTTCATCACTGCTGGAAGTGAGGGCAGGAGCCTAGAAGCAGGAGTGACACAGACAGAGGCTGTGGAAGAGTGCTGCTTATTGGCTTGTTCTCATGGATTGCCTAGTTTGCTTTTTTATAACACCCAGAACCAACCTCTTAGGCTCTTGATGATTATTTCAGTTAAATTGCTTTCAAACACACACAGTCTTTAAGTGCCCCAGCACTCCCTCTGTAGACCAAGCTGGTCTTCAGCTTATGGTAGCCCTCCACAGATACGCAGCCAGGGTTAGGATTTCAGAGTTTTGCCAGCATACCAAACAAGATGGCTGAGCTATCTCCCCAGCCTCCAAGTTGCTTTTTAAGACGAAAGAATTTCTTTCAAAGCAAAATATTTAAGAAAGTGCAAAACTAATTAAATTCATATTGACTAATACCTCAGTGATATAGCCCTTAACTTAAGTGTAATAGAAGTTGTTGCAGCTTGAGCCATTTATTTATGTATTTATGTATTCATTTATGTATTTATTTAGGTCATTCTCATTTGTTTTCCTGTTATGCTGACTGTTTTGTTTCCCTACTGTAATAGAGTAGAGTAGTGAGTAGTACTCGATTACAGTAGTTATCAGCCTGGAGAGAACGTATTCCCCAGGGGCACTTCAGAGTTGTTGTCTGGGTACATTTCAGGTTGCTTTAACTAAGCAGTGGTATTTTTGAGATCAGGTGGGTGGGGTACAAAGATACTGTTAAATATTCTACAGTGTACAATAAGTATCTCAAAATAAAGAATTACCTGGCCTAGAATTACAATCTCTGGTACTGAGGTTAACCTTTGAAAACCTTGAAGTAGATGATGTTATTGTTTCATGTTCTCCTAGCACAGATCATAATTATTTTACATCTCTGGTGATATCATAAGCATCTATAAAGAGCTCGTCTAGATCCAATATGTTTACTTAAATTGTTTTCAATAGTCAAAATAAAAGTATAAAATTAAGAATTGAGCAATCTGAGGCTGGTGAGATGGCTCAGTGGTTAAGAGCACCGACTGCTCTTCTGAAGGTCCCCGAGTTCAAATCCCAGCAACCACATGGTGGCTCACAACCATCCGTAACAAAATCTGATGCCCTCTTCTGGAGTGTCTGAAGACAGCTACAGTGTACTTACATATAATAAATAAATAAATCTTTAAAAAAAAAAAAGAATTGAGCAATCTGAGGAGATGAGCTTGTCTAGATCCAATATGTTTACTTAAATTGTTTTCGATAATCAAAAGTATAAAATTAAGAATTGAGCAGTCTGAGGAGATGATTCAGATGGTAAAGTATTTGCTGTACAAGTGTGAGGACTGGATCAGATTTCTTAGATGGTGTGGTAGCATACCTGGAGTGCCAGGAGTAAGTTGACTATCCAGACTAGCCAAAATAGAAAGAGTTGAGTGAGAAACCCTGCTTCAGTATATAAGGGGGAAGGTAATTAAGGAAGATAACACCCTCCATCAACTCTGAGCCTACACCATACACATATACCAAAGACATACAACTCTCCTCCCCGGTGTTTTATCCTGCCTCTTGGCACTTTGTAAAATGCTTGTGTGGTACTGTGAATTCTGATCCCTAGCACCCATGTACAGAGCAGGATGGCAGCCTGTAATTTCTGTACTGGAAAGGCAGAGACATGAGTATCACAGGTTCTCTAAAAAGTCTAATTAGCAGGTTCAGTGAGAGATCATGTCTCAAAAAACAAGGTGGAAGGTGATAAAGACAACTGACACCTAACCTATAGTTTCCATATGCACAAGCACAAACATGTACACATGCATGCATATACATATACCTACCTTACATACATGTATAATAGATAAAATTATGAGTTTCTTACAGAGAACTCAAAAATACTGTTCACTAATACAGAATATGATTGAGAGCCATGACTTGGAAAGATCTTTAGTTGTGTCATTCACAAATGCATGTTAGTTCATTCCTTCACCTGAATCAGAAGTACACTTTAGATGTTAAAAGACCTAGGCGTCATGGCATGAGCCTGAGGTTTCAGTTTTTCGTAGGTGAAGGCAAGAAGATTTTTAATTTGAAGCCAGCCTGGGCTACATAGGAAGAAGTTTCTGTCTCTAAATACAAAGCAAAACAAAAAACCAGTTGTAGTATGTATGACTTTGGCTTTTTTGGGTTTTTTTTGTTGTTGTTGTTGTTGTTGTTGTTGTTGTTGTTGTTGTTGTTGTTTCGTTTTGTTTTTGTTGAAAAGTAGAGCATATCATCGTTCTTCATGTTTTTGGCTTTCTACAAACTGTAGAATCTCAGCACAGCATGTTATAAATATATCAACAAAAGAGCCTTAAACGGCTTTTATAATTCCAGCTCTTTTCTCCACTCTTTCATTCCTTCCTTTCTGTCTTTTTTCTCTTTCAAGAAAGGGCATTTACTCTTGTTCCTCTCTTGCCTTCTTGTTCCCACCCTTGTTCTCCCCCACCCCACCTCCCACCCCCAGCTCATGGTTGGCCTCTACTCTCTTTCTGCCTCTATTGCCCTCTTGACTCCCCTCCCTATGCCTTTAATAAAGTCTATTCTATACTAAAAGAAAAGAGAAGAAGAGAGGGCATTCACTGCAAAACCATGCTGGCCTCTAGAGTCCCTTGCCCACTTCCCTCACTTGCCTGACTTCTGTTACAAATTGTCAGGAACTGTCAGTTGACTTTGCTACAGTAGCACAGCTAAATAGTACCTCAGAGGAGACAGGATCATGTATTTTATCCTCTTCTGTGGACATGAACTTACATCTGGGACTGCCACTTTTCAAATTGGTGCTCTAAATTCATAAAGGCACCTTGTGCTGCCTTCAAGCAAGACATAGAGGATTATTATGACTCTGAGGTAAGAGGTAAGTACTTTACTCCATGGTAGTCCTAGCTTGCATCTTCCATCAGATGTTCACCACTAAAACTTTGGAGAAGAGCTTTGTGACTGGTAAACTAATGGTCCTGGGAAATGCTGTTACCTTTCCTAAGGTCCAGTTTCTGAAAAACAAGCAGCAGCATGGTTACTCTGATTTGTGGTCTTTTTAGGGAAGGAGAAAGGACACTTTCACACACCTCTGTTTGCTGGCTTTTCTCACATTCTCCTAGACTTTTGTGAAGTCGTTAATACAAAAATAATTGAGTCTCCGCTTAAACTTTCTAAGTGTAAAAGTGTAGGCATTGTGGTTCTAATTCTTGTACTCTGTTTTATTACCTTTTGAAATCTCCATTGATGAAGCCAACTGTGCTTACAGAAATAGCCCACATGTGATTACTATGACATGCCTGAGTGCACAGTAAAACATTGATTGTGTCCTAGCCCTTTCGGCTTAGTTGTAAGCTACAGTTAAATATGAAGCTTAAAGTTTTTCCGTCCCCACTTCCCTGGCCTTTTAATTATCTTACATGCTGATAGATGTAAAAGCCTCAAATTCAGACTGCAGGGAATTTTTTCCCCAGAGTGAGTCTGTAGCAGCCTTTACTAGTGAATACTGGGGTTGGAAGGGTAGCTCAGAGTGAATGTTTGTGTTCAAAGACCGGTTTGCTCTTCTGGGCTGCAAAAAAAAAAAAAAAACAAGGAAAGAGTAAAGCACCTTACTGTCACACGTTCATCTGTCACTTCCTGTTTGGGTCACCAGAAATGCTTGCAATAAAATAAGCGGAAGATCAAAGCTCACCTCAACAAATCTATTTGGCTTAGTCTTCATGATGTTAGTTTTTCCACTTAATTTTAATTGGTTCCCACCTTAAGAAAAAAATCTGAGGGCTGGTGAGATGGCTCAGCAGTTAAGAGCACTGACTGCTCTTCTGAAGGTCCTGAGTTCAAATCCCAGCAACCACGTGGTGGCTTACAACCATCAGTAACAAGATCTGATGCCCCTTTCTGGAGTGTCCGAAAACAGCTATAGTCTACTTATAAATAAATAATTTAAAAAAAAAAAAAAGAAAGAAAGAAAAAATCTGAGTCATATAGTGACATACACTTGTTAGTTCCTGAGGCAGAAACCTAGAGCTGGCTTCTGCAGCATGGCTGTCAAGTGTCTTCTGCGTTTCTGTGTGATTGACTGGTTTTGGTTTATTCTCTTGTTGCTGCTGTTTAATTAGATGGTTATGATGATGTAGTTGGACTTCTGATCCCTCTGCTGGGATTACAGATATGAACCCACCATGCTTTGAGGCCCATCTCTCAAACAAAACAAAACACCTAGAAGTGCTCAGTAAGTCAACCTTTGATTTGTCGTGGACTGTCTGATACCATTGGGACTATACTCAGCAAGCCTCATTCCAGCTTAGTAGGTGCTGTCTCTCACTCACTCTCCAAACAAACAGCTTTATGTTCCACATCACCCTGTACAGTCTGTGAGTCATCGCCAGATTCCTTTAAACACTTGAGTTGTCACTCAGACCTACTCAGTGTTCCTTCCCATGTCCCTGAGTTCTGACTGACACTGGACACACTGGAGTGGTCTCCCACCCTCCTGTGTTGGGCTCACTTCGTGCAGTCATCTGATCTGATTGCTGTAACTTGTAACTTGGCATTCTACATCAGCTTCCAGTATTTCCTTTATTTTTCTTCTCAGAGGAAAGAATGCTTTCAGCATTCCTCTTTTTTTTAACTGACTTTAGTATCAAAACGTCAGTACTTTTTACATGTTCTGAAAAAACTGAAGACTTATTTAATAATATAAGTATCTGTTTCATCCATGAATAGTAGTAGTTTCTGAACTTTGAAACAGCATGCCCACACAGCCAGTCGTGACTTCACTGATTGAGTTATACAAAATAGAGAATACGGATGCACGGTTTCCACTCTGTAAGGTCTGCCTGGGTCTTTGACAGTCTGACCTATCATAGTTGGTTGTTGTCATACTCAGTATTGCCAGAGAGCTGAAGTGTTTGGGTTTCTCTTGGTACTGAAAAAGGAATTGGGCTCTGACTTACAGTGTGTTCTGAGGAACAGTGCGTGTGCCGGCTGCTGTGCTCTCGAGACTTCACTGTTTGCTGACTTTTTTGTTTTGTTTTGTTTTTGTTAGTTTGACTAGGATCTGTTTCTGTCATTCAGTTCTCTATGTGGGTGTGTGTGTGGGTGTGTGTGTGGGTGTGTGTGTTGAGGGATCAGAACAGACATATAACCAGTTGGTTGAGGGAAGATAATCCTAGGGCCAAAATTAAACAAAAGTAGCTATCTAGATCAAATAGCTATGAACATATTCCATGTGTGTGTTTTGTTTATATTGTTTGTCCTTAGAATTCCATATAAAGTATCCTGAATCCTAAAGCTTCATAAATATTGACTTAACACAGTTCCCTTCTCAAGTAGTTACAGTGTTGAAACAGAAGTGTAAAGAGAAGAATGTGTCTTGGCACCTGTGTGCAGCTGTGCCCAGTGTGCTGGGTTTGGAACCGATCACTGGGTGCCGTTGGGTTTGGAGTCGATCACTGGGTGTGGAGCCGATCACTGGGTGCCGTTGTGTGCTGGGTTTGGAGCCGATCACTGGGTGCGGAGCCGATCACTGGGTGCCGTTGTGTGCTGGTTTGGAGCCGATCACTGGGTGCCATTGTGTGCTGGTTTGGAGCCGATCACTGGGTGCCGTTGTGTGCTGGGTTTGGAGCCGATCACTGGGTGCCGTTTTCTTTGGGACTGTTTTACTTACTAGTGAATGGAGTCATTTGGTCACTAAAACTTGAGCATGTTTTGATCTTTTCACCTACTAAGAGTAGATTACTTGCCCACTAATCACAACCTAATTAACTCTGGAAAAGGGTCTATTTACAAAAGCTATATGCTTTTACAGGTAGTTGATTAAAAAAAACTCTCAAGCCGGGCGTGGTGGCGCACGCCTTTAATCCCAGCACTCGGGAGGCAGAGGCAGAGGCAGGCGGATTTCTGAGTTCGAGGCCAGCCTGGTCTTCAAAGTGAGTTCCAGGACAGCCAAGGCTACACAGAGAAACCCTGTCTCGAAAAACAAAACAAAAAAAAAAAAAAAAAACCTCTCAAGAGTATTACAGGTAGACTACATATTCTCTTATTGTGCATTTCTAATTGTTTCTCATCTTAGCACACAACTGTAATTTAAATAAAAACCAGCCGACCGTGTTCATGTTCTACTGTTTCAACTTAGCTTTTTTTTTTTGAAAATTTAAATTCATTTAAATTACTATCACAGTAATAGTAATATTAAGATGTAATAGTAATTCTAAGATGAATCATGTATTCTGTTGTAGTCTGAAAGGTTAAAGCAACCCAATTATACATAAGTGGGCGTGATGTGAGGAGAGTATTGAACCAGGTGCTGGTGCATACCTGACAAGTCTAACCCTGTGGAAGGAAGATAGGGTTCAAGGACAGACCGTGTAGCTACACGTGGCTCTCAGGGTAGAGTGTTTACCTAGCCTGTAGAAGCCCCTAGGTCAGCTCTCCAGTTGGGTGAGCGGACAAAAAGGTGCTGCGCTCTCTGAACTGCTCTAGCTCGTCCAGTTAAACGTGAAGCTCTGCGGTATTTCCGTCACAAGTAAGTACTATGCTGGATGCTCTTTTCCAGAAACCCTAATCCCTGGAGCTTGAATTGGGTACAATGGCCAAGTACTTGAGAGGTTGCTTCAGTTTGGCAGGTTGTCACTATTATATGTTAGAGGAAAGGGAGACAAAACAGCAGGGAAAAGAGGCCTGGGTTTTGGTATATACGATTGTTGATAGGAGAGGAAAAGGACTATTTACAGGTTGCAGAAGGTCAGAGCATCCATATCCAGAAGGAGATTGAAGCATAGGAGCCTTGCCTGTGTTCTGTTTCTAGCTCTGCTCGTGGCTAAACAGGATGCATAGGGAGTCTGCAGTCTGTCTTCAATTCACTGACTTCAAAAAGAAGAGCAACCAGGTGGTCGGTACTCTATAAACCAGTCTCACACTCAGACCTCTGCCTGCTTCCTGAGTGCTGAAAGTGTGCCCCACCAATGCCAGAACAGAAGTTCTTATTTAAAAAGAGATTTCCTTTAAACTGCTAATTTTGTTGTGTGCTTTTTTTTTTATTTGCAAGGTTTTTTTTTTATGATAAAGTTTATTTTAAAAATAAGAATAGTAACTGGGTGGTGGTACACACCTTTAATTCTAGCACAAGGTAGTCAGAGGCAGGCGTGTCTCTTGAGTTTGAGGCCAGCCTGATCTACAGAGTGAGTTCCAGGACAGCCAGCCAGGACTACATAGTGGATCTATGTCTTGAAAAACCAAAGAGAAAAAGAAAAGCAGTATGAGCAGCTGTGACCTGCTAGGTGCTTTGTTGTGACTGACAATAACTACAGAGTCTGCCTGGGCAGGTCAGTGCTAGCTGCCCTTTCTGAAAATAAACGTAAAAAGAGGGCTGTAGGCAGTTTAGTTGTACAGCACTTGCCATGAGTAAGGCTGGGACTGAAATATTAAAAGGAAAGGGGGTTAGTTTGCCATTTAATCTCAAGCCTATTAATAACCTCATTCTAGTTTTACAGTGCAGACAGCTGAGGCTGGGAGGGACGGACTTGGGTGACTGGTGATGAGTGGCTTGACCTAGTCTTTCTGACTGAAGCTGTACTCTTGCACCTTTCTGAAAGACAGGAGCAGCTGCATTGAGAACAGAATCTGACAGTCACAGATGAAAACTAGGGCAAGGTACTGACGGGGGAGAATGCTATTCTGGGTTCTTAGGGTCCAGGGGCAGGGATGGCAGGGACTTGGTAAAGGGAATTCTTTGATCTCAAGTGGGAAAGAAAGTTGGAGTCAGATAAGGAAAATAGAATTTTAATTAATTAATTTATTTATGTTGTTGTTGTTTTGTTTTTCGAGACAGGGTTTCTCTGTGTAGCCCTGGCTGTCCTGGAACTCACTTTGTAGACCAGGCTGGCCTCTAACTCAGAAATCTGCCTGCCTCTGCCTCCCGAGTGCTGGGATTAAAGGCATGCACCACCACCACCAGGCGGAAAATAGAATCTTAACCGAGTCTTGGAACCCATGAGATGGCTCAGGGAGGGTCCACTGCTCACTCAACCTTATGACACAGGTCGTTCCCTGGGACCCCATGGGAGCACAGTAAATAAATAAATACATAAAGATTCATTTTAAAGAAAAGGCATGTTTGTCCATTCTATCAGAATGTCACTTTACTGACTTCTTTTGGTGTGGAAGTATAAGCTGAATAAACCCTTTCTCTCCCAACTTGCTTCTTGGTCGTGATGTTTTGTGCAGGAATGGAAACCCTGACTAGAGGCTGGAGAGATAACTTAGAACACTTAAGAGCACTTCTAGAGGTCCTGAGTTCAATTCCCAGCAACCACATGGTGGCTCACATCCATCTGTAATGGGTTCTAATGCCTTCTTCTGGTGTGTCTGGAAACATCGACAGTGTACTCACTTACATACAATAAATAAAAATCTTTAGAAAGAAAGAAAGGAAGGAAGAAACCCTGACTAAGACATATTGGTATTCCTGTGACAACCAGACCGTGTTTTGGGGACGACTGCGGAAGGACTTTGGAACTTTGAGCTAGAAGAGCCATTGGAATGTTAAGAGCTCTGTGGGATGTTGTGTAGGAGCTTGGAAGATAATGTTGAGAACAGTGCAGAAGATGGAGGCCTGGCTTGTGAAATTTCAGAGGGAAGATTAAAGACTCTTATCAGAGCTGTTGCTATTTTGATTGTGAAGACTCTGTGGTTTTGGTTAGCTGGGGCTGAAGAATCAGTTGTGATTAACAAGACACCAGAACTACTAAAGTGAAACCTTTGTATTACTGGGACTATTGATGCTGGTTAGCTGGAGCTAAGAAATGAGTGGTGATTAAAAAGAGACCAGCCTCATTGAGGTGAAATCTGGGAAGTGTTTTCTGAGAGCACAGGGTCTGTGTTCTAGAGATAGCCAAGGTTGTACCTCGTGCTGCAGCAGGACTTGGCAATGTATAAGAGTCACCCAAGTGGTACTGGTTTTGAAAGCATGAAGGGGTCAAGGAGAGCAGCTGAGGCTTGGCACTGTGAGAGGCCATGAAAGGCCATTGGTGAAGGTGCAGCCTCAGTTGCAATTGATGGACCAGGACTAAAAGGGTTATGCAAAGGAGTTGAGGCATGGCACCATGAAGAGAACCTATGAGAGGCTATTGGTGAAGCCTAGTTGTAGTGTTTTGGAGATGCCAGTACCGTGAATAACCACTAAGAACAGCAGCAGCAGTGGAATACAGGCAGCTGGAGCCTAGAAGACAGGGTGTGTGCTACAAAGGGCAGAGTTGGAGAAGTGACTCAAGCTTGGAAAAGCCCAGCAGATCGTGAGTGTGGATCCCACTTACTGCACCATTAGAGTTTGATTTTGCTTTTGATTGTGACTGTGCCGATACTTTTCCCTTCTGAAAGAAGAAAGTATTTTGATGGAGCCCACAGAGACATTGAATTGTAAAAAGACTTTGTATTTTAAAAGAGATTAGATATTTTAAAGGGATTGAATTTTTTTTTTGTTTTGTTTTTTTGTTTTGTTTTTCGAGACAGGGTTTCTCTGTGTAGCCCTGGCTGTCCTGGAGCTTACTTTGTAGAACAGGCTGGCCTCGAACTCAGAAATCCACCTGCCTCTGCCCCCCCTCTCCCCCCTGCTGGGATTAAAGGCATGCGCCACCACGCCCGGCAATGGCAGTTGATTGAATTTTTAATATGTAAGAATTAGCAAAGACTGTGGGACTTTTAAAGTTATTTAGATCTTTGTGAATAAGAAAGTATGGGTTGAGGCTTAATAGTGATGTTTTTGTGTGTCAACTTGACACAAACTGGAGTTATCACAGAAAAAAGAACCTCCCTTGAGGAAATGCCTCCATGAGATCCAGCTGTAGGCATTTTCTCAGTGATTAAGGGTGGGAGGACCCATTGTGGGTAGTGCCATCCCTGGGCTGGTAGTCTTGGGTTCTATAAGAAAGCAAGCTGAGCAAGCCAGGGGAAGCAAGCCAGTAAGGAACATCCCTCCATGGCCTCTGCATCAGCTCCTGCTTCCTGTCCTGCTTGAGTTCCAATCCTGACTTTGTTTGGTGATGAACAGCAGTGTGGAAGTGTAAGCTAAACAAGCCCTTTCCTCCCCAACCTGCTTCTTGGTCTTGATGTTTTGTGCAGGAATAGAAACCCTGACTAAGACAGTCACCATCAGAAAGGCAGTTGCATCTGTGCTGGGTTTGGGGAGATTTATATGCTGTCTCTCGGACTGTGTTAAACCTGGGAAGTTCTCATTCTACCCTGAGACTCCAGGTTTGACTGTGAGGTTTGTGAGGGTGATGAAGGAATATTTGCTGGACTTGATAGAGTACTCGGGTACGTTTTACCTAGAAGGAAGCTTAACACTTAGGATATGCCTCCTTGCTGGGCGTGGTGGCGCACGCCTTTAATCCCAGGTGGATGCAGGCGGATTTCTGAGTTCGAGGCCAGCCAGGGCTATACAGAGAAACCCTATCTCCAAAATTTAAAAAAAAAAAAAAAGATATGCCTCCTTGATGACATTCTGTTTCCTGTCTGTGTCTGTGTACTTGGGGCAGGGCTTTTGGGTAGAATGTGTTGAGAATGCTGTGGGCTTGGTCCTGTTCCTTCATCTTTGAGAATGTATAGAGCCAGGTGTGTTGGACCACCCGTTTAATCCTGTACTCAGGAGACGGAGGCAAGTGGTTCTCTCTAAGTTCTAGGCAAGCCAAGGGCTACACAATGAGACCTTGTTTCAAAGACCAACAAAAGAGAGCAGAGGAGGAAGAAAACCTAAACCTTGTCTGATACAGTCTGGAGGCTCCAGGCTTTGATGAAAATTATTATTTTTTGAACAGTGTCCTATAATTCAACAAATGCATGCTTTGAGTGAGATGCACATAGAACTTCATGAGGTATATAGGGAGATATAAGAAAACCATTGCATTCTATTTAAATCTTGATAAGAGAGTCTATTAAGTGTTTAGGAAGGAGAAAAAAAGATTTATCCATAACAAATGGCATAATAGTCCTAGTGAATCCTTTCTGTCCCATTCCTCTCAAAAGAAAAACATTGAAATTCATACTTCTTAAGATAGTTGATCCTCACTGAGCATGGTGGTGCAAAAGTGTAATCCCAGTTACTTGGAAGGCAGCAGCAGGAGTTCAAGGCCTGCCTGGTCCACAGACTAAGGTGAGTTCAGGCACCTCAGTGAGGCCTTCTCTAAAAGGGTTGGGGCTATAGATAGTTCAGTAGTAAGCTTATTACCAAAGGGGGGCAGGGAATGACTTGAGTTTACAGAAATCTAAATCTATGTGGGACCTGCACCAGCACCAGCTTTGTTAGCTGTTGATTAATTGAATTTCTCCAAACTTAAGAGGAATGGCCTCATTCACTGCTCATCAACAGTAGCAGTCTTTCCTGAAGTTCTCTGACCATTTCTCTTGAGGAAATGGAACATATGACAGAAAAAGGGTAGTTTCATTTATCTAGATGTGATTACTCTGTGTGTGTGTGTGTGTGTGTGTGTGTGTGTGTGTGTGTATACGTACATACATACACATGTGTGTTTTTCCACTCTTGCTTCTCCCCAGCCCTCGTTGAGTAGATGCTTTTGTCCCTGATGTTGAGTATATCATTTGTAGATTCACTGAGAGCTTATGTAGTAATGCTTGCCTTATTTTTTTCTCTTCCACTCTTGTTTTATTTTTTACTTTTTTTTTCTCTTTGTGATGTGACGTTTTCAGCTGATGTTTTGAGAGCAAATCCTTCTAATTTGGGAGCCCAGATCACAAGAGTGAGTTTTTCTATAGTGTCTTTAGCTGTATATCTTTTGTGTGTGTGTGTCTTTCTACCCTTCCCCCTCCCAGTTCCCAAAGATTTGAAACACATTTCATAAATATTAGGTAAGAAAATTCCTCTGTCTGTTGAACACCATGCCTTTCTAAAGCAATGTCCACTTTATATTGGGTCAGCTCCCTTTTCCTAAGCTTTGGCAGAGCCTAGGCTGATGGGCAGGCCAAGCCTAGGCTGGTGGGCAGGCCTTGCTTTCACTTCTCATGTTCTGGAGTGTTGCACTGTCTTCATTGCAGACGGGTATGTCGGACTCTGTCACCAGCCTGTCTCATGACAATTCTTCCGCTTTTGTTTTGTTTTTGTTTTGAGGAAAATTACACAGTAGCTTCTGAGAACAAAAGGCCCATTCTGTTACTAGAATTTTAAGTCACAGAATCTTCAACTTTCCTGTGTCCTCCTTCTTCCCTGGTGTTCCTCTCAGGGCTATGAAGGAGTGGAAAGCAACATAATTATTTCCATTTTAGCAGACAGGCTGGATGAAAGTGGTCAGGCTGAGTTCTGAACATGCCAGGGTTGGAAAACCTCTCGACTTTCTTTAATAATTGTAAGAAACCTCTGTTATCACTAAAACCAGATAAAAAACCCCACACTTTTATGATGGGGAAAGAAAGTATTTGTGTTTGCTCTGATAATGATAACCTCCCATGTAAGCTGTACATTGCTTTTTTTTTTTTTTTAGCTCTTAGACCTTGGGTAATTTTCTGTTCCAGCCTAACCCCTTTCTGTCCCTTTGGCCTGTGTTACTGCGATTTCTCTCACACTTGTCTGTCTGCCTCTGCATCCTGGAAGAGCAGGTGATTGGTCTCTATTCTTTCTTCCCAATAGTCTACAATTTGCGTGTTGCTTCTGAAATCATTTTGTTTTGTACAATAAGGCAAATGACTTGCTGTCCTAATTACAAATGCCCATAATCCAAGTGTGATGCTCAAAGTGACCAGCCATTGTATTTCTGAGTACCACATGAATAGAATAGTGTATTCCATGCCAGTGTTATAACATTGGTTCAGGGTAAATATTATAAAGGCTTTGCCTTCACATCTGTGTATTATTTAAAATTGCTCACCTTCTGTTTCTTTCTTTTTAACTCAGAGATTAAAAGATCTCAAGCAGAGAGAGTTTGCCCGAAATGTCTCTTCAAGATCCCGCAAAGATGAGAAAAAACAAGAAAAAGCCCTTCGGCGGCTCCATGAGTTGGCAGAGCAAAGAAAACAAGCCGAATGGTAGGAAAATTTCATGTCAGGAATGTCCTGTAGATAAATAGAATCCTTAAATTTTAAATTTACAGATTTAAAATTATAATTCAAACACTAGATGTAGTAGCTCATGCCTATAGTCTTAGCACTTGGGAGTCTGAGGCAAGAGAATTGCTGTAAGATTAAAGCCAACCTGGCTGATGAGACCTGATCTCAAAAAGTATATATCTAAAAATGTTTAACTTGGGTGGTGGGGGAGGGCCTGTGGAGAGATGGCTCAGCAGTATGAACACTGGCTGCTCTTCCATAGGTCCCGTTCAGTTCCCAGCAACCACTGGGTGCCTCACAACCCTCTGTAAAGAATCTGCTGCCAGGCATGGTAGCACACGCCTTTAATCCCAGCACTCGGGAGGCAGAGGCAGGCGGATTTCTGAGTTGGAGGCCAGCCTGGTCTACAAAGTGAGTTCCAGGACAGCCAGGGCTACACAGAGAAACCCTGTCTCGAAAAACCAAAAAAAGAAAAAAAAAAAAAGAATCTGCTGCCCTCTTCTGGTGATCACGTGTACATGCCGAGTGCTCATAAGTAAAAATAAAGTAGAAACTCTAAGACAAGGTTTTGAATTGGGCCCGGTGTCTATCTCAGTGCTTTACATAAGGCTATATAATACCCTAGGTTTGATTCTGCAATACCACATGAGAATGTTGGCAATACCTGTAATCCCAGGGCTCAGGAGGTAGAGGCAGGTTGACCAGAAGTCCAGGGCTGTACTCATTTGTGTAATGAGTCTGAGGTCATCCTGGGACACCTGAGAGCCTGTCTGAAAAGAGAAAGGAGAAGGAATTGGAGGGCTTCGTTGAGTTGTCCTTAAGAGTGACTGACTAACTCCATTAGACACAACTAAAAGGTGTCTCCTGCCACGGTGAGGCCGTGGTTTCTGTTCCATGTTCTCCAGCACACCATGCAGAAAAGCACAGTACTCCAGGTTACCACCTCAACCTCTTGGCACATGTTTGCTGAGTCAAGTATTATCACTGCCTTTTAAAACTATACAGTTAGCCAGTGTGATTGTGTATGCCCTAATCTCAGCACTCTGGAAATAGAGACGGGCCGATTTCTGAATTTGAAGCCAGATTGATCTATATAATGAGTTTTATCATTTCAAAAACAAAACTAAAACTTAAAACTTAAGGCCGGGCGTGGTGGCGCACGCCTTTAATCCCAGTACTCGGGAGGCAGAGGCAGGTGGATTTCTGAGTTCGAGGCCAGCCTGGTCTACAAAGTGAGTTCCAGGACAGCCAGGGCTACAGAGAAACACTGTCTCAAAAAAACAAACAAACAAACAAAAAAAAAAACTTAAAATAAAGTTTTATTATTAAAAAGGTATATTGTGTGTGGGGTAGGATAGAGTACCTCTTTAAGGATCCAAGTTCTTCACTACTGGGAAAAATAAAAACCTTTAAAAGTGAGAAGGAGGAGCCAGGCATAGTGGTGTACACCTTTCATCCCAGCACTTGGGAGGCAGAAACAGGCAAATCTCTAGGGGTTCGAAATCATGCTTATCTACCTAGCGAGCTCCAGGACAGCCAGGACTACACAGGAAAACAAACAAAAAAGGAGGAGGAGGAGGAGGAGGAGGAGGAGGAGGAGGAGGAGGAGGAGGATGGGACAGAGCCTTGGCTTCTGAATGTTCAGAAATCTTACCACTTTACCTGCAAAAGCGTAATACCCTGGCGTGTGAAACACGTGTCACTCTCCAGAGAACCATTCCCCTCATATTTCTTGGTTTAGTCTTAGCCTATATTTCATATTTCTATTTTGTGTTTGATTTGTTTGGTGTGTAGACCAGGCTGGCCTTGAACTCAGAGATCCTCCTGCCTCTGTCTCCAGAGTGCTGGGATCAGAGGTATGGGCTACCATGCTTGGTTGCAGTTTCTTAATCTGACAAATTTACAAACTGCATTTGCTTAACTGTGTTTGTGCATGGATTTATGTGCCATGGTGTGTGTGGATGACAGAGGACAGCACTGCAGTCTGGTCTGTTTATTCACCTTTACATGGGTTCTTGGGATTAAACTCAGGTCACTAGGCTTTGATGGCCACCCTTTACCTGCTGAACCATCTCACAAGCCCAATTTGCAACTTTTTCTATAGTAAATGCATCTTTCTTGGGCATGTTTTAAGGATATCTCCACAAAAGATGTATGTCAGGCTACTTTCTGGTTCAGGACATATTGAAAAACACTTGTTTTTCTTCGGAAGCAACTTTAGCTATTTTATAAATTAGCAGTTAAAAGATGACCAGGTAAGAATGATCACTGTGTGGGTTACTGGTTTGGCACTGGGCCCTATACATGCAACATCATTTGTTCATAGCTATGAGGTAGACTGTGACATACTATAATATATCTTACTATCTATGTCTGGTTGGATTCTATCTTGAACAGCAGCAGCACATACAACAAAATTTAAATACCATAGTATCTGGATTTTTTGGCCCCAAGTTAAATATAACTCACAGTTAGTTATATCTAACTAATTGTCTTTAGTTACTGAGTTCAGGCTTCAGGAAATGCCTAGATAGTCTATACATAGCAGGATGGGCAGTAAACACTGGCTTTAAAGCACCTTAGTAGTTCTGTTGTAGGAGCTGGAACATTGCTTGTTACAGGCATCATTCTGAAAACCCCCCCAAAGTATAATTTTTTTTTTTTTTAAGATTTGCTTTATGTATGTGGATATTGTGTCACTCTCTTCAGACACACCAGAAGGTGGCATCAAATGCCCATTACAGATGGTTGTGAGCTACCATGTGGTTGCTGGGAATTGAACCCAGGACTTCAGGAAGAGCAGTCAGTGCTCTTAACTGCTGAGCCATCTCCAGCCCAAGTATAAATCATTCTTGCAATTCAACAGGGGCCAACAGCATGGCTCAACAGGTAGAGGAGGCAAGCCTGAAAGTCTCATTTAGTCCCAGAACCCACATAGCAGGAGATAACCAACTCTACAAGTTGTTCTCTGATATCCACACATGTACCATGGCTTGTGTACGTTCACACACACAGTTAATAAAATGTAACAAAAAAATACATTTAAAAAAAGAAATACAGCTGGGCATGGTGGCGCATGCCTTTAATCCTAGCAGAGGCAGGCAGATTTCTGAGTTTGAGGCCAGCCTGGTCTACAAAGTAAGTTTCAGACAGCCAGGGCTATAAAGAGAAACCCTGTCTCGAAACAAAACAAAACAAAACAAAACAAAACAAAACAATACATTAAAAAGAAAATTATAGAATTATTAATAAGTTTAAGCTGTGTGCTATATGTGCTATAATGCCTGAAAGATGAATCATTGCTTTATTTGCTTTTTCCATGCTCCCTATCCGTTGATGGGAAGAAAAAGTCCATGTTCCCATAACTTGCATTATAAATTATAAACTAACAATTAAACTTTATTATAATGTAGCCTCTCTCTCTGTGGATGTGTACGTGTGTGTAAGTACAATCCAGTGTCATGTACCCACCTTCAAATATCTAACACCATGACTGTAATAATCTGTCATTAAACCAAAGCATGGACTTAGGTATAATGCCCAAGACATAGGGAAGACTATTTAATTTGTTTGTTTGTTTGTTTGTTTGTTTGTTTTTGAGACATGGTTTCTCTGTGTAGCCCAGGCTGGCCTTGAACTCAGAAATCTGCCTGCCTCTGCCTCCCAAGTGTTGAGATTAAAGGGGTGCACCACCACTGCCCAGCTAATTTCTAAAACAAATATAACCACATGGTAGTCCAGTAGAGGCTTCCAGCTATGTTTAATTCAGAATGTGTATGTGTATATATAAAATTTGTAAGCTGTATATATGCTTGTAAATCCAGCCTTCTAAATTCAAACCAGTTTCATCATCTTCTACTACTACTACTTTCTCTTCCTCCTTCTTCCTTTTCCTCCTCTTCATCTCCCTTTCTTCTTCTTCTTCTTCTTCTTCTTCTTCTTCTTCTTCTTCTTCTTCTTCTTCTTCTTCTTCTTCTTCTTCTTCTTCTTCTTCTTCTAATTGTTCATTGTCATCTTCTTCTCATTCTTATCCTCCTCCTTTTCATCCCCTTTCCCCTTCCTTCCTTCTTCTTTATTAAATGAAATTTGAACAGAGTGTGGTAGGGCATAGCTCAGGCTAACCTCTGAGTTGAAGGTCAGCCTATATACAAAATGAGTTCTAGGCTAGCTAAGGCTACATAGTGAGACACTGTCTCAAAAAAATAAATAAATAAAAGTAAAATTTGAAACACTTCCCACCAGCTCTGTGTAATGGGAGAAGATAACCCTCAGGTCCTAACCTCAGCATGAATGGCATAGCATAAATGAACACACAAATAGAAAGAGAAACTTTTTAATGTCAATTTGAAAGTGTAGGGGAAAATTAAAGCTTTTCTTTAGCTAAATGAAATATAGCCCTTTGGGGTGGGATTGGGAGAACAAGGTCCTACTTTGTTGTCTAGGATGAACTAGAACTCACTGCATAGATGAAACCAATCTTTTTGTTGTTGTTGTTTTGTTTTTTGTTTTTTTGAGACAGGGTTTTTCTGTATAGCCTTGGCTGTCCTGGAACTCACTCTGTAGACCAGGCTGGCCTTGAACTCAGAAATCCACCTGCCTCTGCCTCCTGAGTGCTGGGAAACCAATCTTGAATTCAATAGTAATCCTGTGTCTCTGCTTCCTAAGTACTATGCTTAAAGGCTTAAACCACCATGCCCTGTAGAATAACCTTTGGAATGATTGCATATCCGCATAGTTGATTATATGCCAGGTTACGGTAGGGTGGTGGGAAGATTGGAAGCCCAGCAAGATGGCCCAGTGGGTAAGGGTTTTTGCCACCTAATTTCAAACCCCAGAATACACATGGTAGATGGAGGCTAGCTCTATCTAGCCTCTAAATACAGACCTTTAACATGCATTCCTTCTGTCTGTCTGTCTGTCTGTCTGCCCCACCACCACCACCACTACTAAACAAATACATGTAATCTTGAAAGTGGAGATGCTAGAGAGATTGTTCAGTGGTTAAAGAGCACTAGATGCCCTTCAGAGAACTTGGATTCAATTTCTAGTTCACAATCTTTTATAAACTCCAATCCCAGGGGATCCAATGTCCTCTTCTGACTTCCAAAGGCAATGCATACATGTAGTACACAGGCATACATAAAAGTAAAATGTGCACATAAAACTAAAATAAAATGAAAAGGAAAATTTTGTTTTAAATATATGATTGCTCTAATACATGATTTGCTGTCTGCATGTACACCTGCATGCCAGGAGAGAGCATCAGATCCCTTTATAGATGGTTGTGAGCCACCATGTGGTTGCTGAGAATTGAACTTGGGACCTTTGAAAGAGCAACCAGTGCTCTTAATCACTAAGCCATCTCATCAGCCCAGAGAAATAATTAAAAAAAAAAAAAAAGGCTTGGTAACAGATTAAAGAAGAAACTGTGAGATGCTACTGGTAAATAACTTGAGCTTTTTTTGTAGGGCAAACAGCTTAAAGGATAACAATAGCTAGCTGGCCTTGGGAATTTAGCCTGGTACTTGAACCAAATGAAACTTTGCCTACCTCCATTCAACAAGTTCCATTCATCAGCACATTGATATAAGATCTATAACTTGAATCCTCTCTTTTGTTTTCTCACTTTCTCAACCACTGTATAGTGCACCGGGAAGCGGGCCCATGTTCCGACCAACCACGGTGGCTGTGGATGAGGATGGCGGAGAGGAGGATAAAGACGAGTCGTCCACCAACAGTGGTGCAAGTGCCGTTTCTTCTTGTGGCTTTGGAGCTGACTTCTCCACAGATAAAGGAGGCCCCTTCACGTCAGTACAGATCACTAATACCACTGGACTGTCACAGGCTCCTGGGTTAGCCTCCCAAGGTATCAGCTTTGGCATTAAGAATAATCTGGGACCCCCACTGCAGAAATTGGGAGTATCATTTTCCTTTGCCAAGAAAGCTCCCGTCAAACTTGAATCAATAGCATCCGTTTTCAAGGACCATGCAGAGGAAGGGAGCTCAGAAGATGGAACAAAGGCTGATGAGAAGAGTTCTGACCAAGGGGTGCAGAAGGTGGGAGATACTGATGGCACTGGTAACCTTGATGGAAAGAAAGAAGATGAAGACCCTCAGGATGGAGGGTCCCTTGCCTCAACGCTGTCCAAGTTGAAAAGGATGAAACGGGAAGAAGGAACAGGGGCTACAGAGCCAGAGTATTACCACTACATCCCCCCAGCACACTGCAAGGTCAAACCTAATTTCCCCTTCTTACTCTTTATGAGAGCCAGTGAACAGATGGAAGGGGATCATAGTACACACTCAAAGAATGACCCCGAGAACAGGAAAAGCAGTTCTCCCAAGCCTAAAGGCTGTAGTAAGGCAGCAGCAAGCCAAGGAACAGAAAAAACAGTTAGTGAAGTTTCTGAGCTGCAAAAGGAAGCCACTGTGGCTGGGCCTTCAGAGCCTGGAAGCAAAACTGAAACAAAGAAAGGCTCTGGAGCAGGGGAAGATGAGCAGAGTGTAGAGAGTAGGGAGACTTCAGAGAGCCCGATGTGTGAGTCCAATCCTAAAGACATTTCTCAGGCCACCCCAGCAACAAAAGCAGGCCAGGGACCCAAGCATCCTACTGGTCCATTCTTTCCAGTTTTAAGCAAGGATGAAAGCACTGCCCTCCAGTGGCCATCAGAACTACTCATTTTCACCAAAGCAGAGCCTTCCATCTCCTACAGTTGTAATCCTTTATACTTTGACTTTAAACTTTCAAGAAACAAAGATGCTAAAGCTAAAGGGACAGAAAAGCCAAAAGATGTCGGAGGCTCCTCAAAGGATCATCTCCAGAGCCTTGATCCTAGAGAACCGAATAAAAGGCAGGAAGAGGAGCAGGATGTGGTGCTCTCTTCAGAAGGCAGAGTGGATGAACCTGCTTCAGGGGCTGCCTGTAGCAGCCTGAACAAGCAGGAGCCTGAGGGTAGCCATACGTCAGAAACTGAAGACACTGGGAGAAGCCATCCTAGCAAGAAAGAACCATCAGGCAAGTCTCATAGACACAAAAAGAAAAAGAAACACAAAAAATCCAGCAAGCACAAACGTAGACACAAAGCTGACATGGAAGAGAAGAGTTCTAAAGCAGAGTCTGGGGAGAAATCTAAGAAGCGCAAAAAACGAAAAAGGAAGAAGAACAAATCATCAGCTGCAGCTGATTCTGAACGTGGACCCAAACCAGAGCCTCCTGGAAGTGGCAGCCCTGCGCCACCGAGAAGACGGCGCCGAGCTCAAGATGATTCCCAGCGGAGATCCCTTCCTGCTGAAGAAGGAAACAGTGGCAGGAAGGATGATGGGGGTGGTGGGAGCAGTTGCCAAGATCACAGTGGGAGGAAACACAAAGGCGATCCACCAACTTCCTCCTGCCAGCGGAGAGCTAACACCAAACCTAGCAGCCGGTCCAGCCATCGGAGCCAGCCCAGCAGTGGTGATGAAGATAGTGACGATGCTTCTTCACACCGACTGCACCAGAAGTCTCCATCCCAGTACAGTGAGGAGGAGGAAGAGGAAGAAGAGGAGGAGGAGGAGGAAGAGGAGGAAGAAGATGAAGACTCGGGTAGTGAGCATTCTCGCAGCCGCTCTCGATCTGGCCACCGCCATTCCTCACATCGTTCCTCCCGGCGCTCTTATTCTAGCAGCTCTGACGCCTCTTCAGACCAGAGCTGCTATAGTAGACAGCACAGTTACTCTGATGATAGCTATAGTGACTACAGTGACCGATCACGAAGGCACTCTAAGCGCTCTCACGATTCAGATGATTCAGACTATGCCAGCTCCAAACACAGGTCTAAACGACACAAATACTCATCATCTGATGATGACTACAGCCTCACTTGCAGCCAGTCCCGAAGCCGATCTCGGAGTCATACAAGGGAGCGTTCAAGATCCCGGGGTCGAAGCCGCAGTAGCAGCTGTAGTCGCAGTCGAAGCAAGAGGAGAAGTCGCAGCACCACAGCCCACAGCTGGCAGCGAAGCCGAAGCTATAGCCGGGACCGGAGCCGCAGCACCAGGAGCCCTTCTCAGAGATCAGGCTCCAGAAAGGGATCGTGGGGCCATGAGAGCCCAGAGGAAAGGCGCTCTGGCCGCCGGGATTTCATTCGTTCAAAGATCTACCGCTCTCAATCCCCCCACTATTTCCGATCAGGTCGGGGAGAAGGTCCTGGAAAGAAAGAAGATGACAGAGGAGGTGACAGTAAAGGAGCAGGCCTGCCCTCCCAGAATAGCAGCAATACTGCCCCAGGAAGGGGGTCAGAGAGTGACTGCAGTCCTGAAGATAAGAATTCTGTTACTGCCAGACAGCTGCTAGAGAAGATCCAGTCCAGGAAAGTGGAGAGGAAACCCAATGTGTGTGAGGAGGTGCTGGCCACCCCTAATAAGGCTGGGCTCAAGTACAAGAACCCCCCACAAGGTTACTTTGGGCCTAAGCTCCCCCCATCTCTTGGTAATAAGCCTGTTCTTCCAATGATAGGGAAGCTTCCAGCTACCCGGAAGTCCAATAAGAAATGTGAAGAGTCTGGCTTAGAAAGGGGAGAAGAGCAAGAGCATTCAGAGCCAGAAGAAGGGTCCCCAAGGAGTAGTGATGCTCCATTTGGGCATCAGTTCTCAGAGGAAGCAGCTGGTCCCTTATCAGACCCTCCCCCAGAAGAGCCAAAGTCTGAAGAAGCTACTGCTGATCACTCTGTGGCTCCTCTAGGCACCCCAGCCCACACTGACTGCTACCCTGGGGATCCAGCCATATCCCATAACTACCTCCCGGACCCCAGTGATGGGGATACTCTAGAGTCTCTGGATAGTGGCAGTCAACCAGGCCCTGTGGAATCCAGCTTGCTGCCTATAGCCCCAGACCTTGAGCACTTCCCCAATTATGCACCTCCCAGTGGGGAACCTAGTATTGAATCAACAGATGGCACTGAGGATGCTTCCTTGGCTCCTCTCGAGAGCCAGCCCATCACCTTCACCCCTGAGGAGATGGAGAAGTACAGCAAGCTCCAGCAGGCCGCACAGCAGCACATCCAGCAGCAACTGCTGGCCAAACAAGTAAAGGCCTTTCCAGCCTCAACCGCCCTAGCTCCAGCCACACCAGCCCTGCAACCCATCCACATTCAGCAGCCAGCCACAGCCTCTGCCACCTCCATCACAACTGTTCAGCATGCCATCCTACAGCATCATGCTGCAGCCGCCGCTGCTGCCATTGGCATTCACCCTCACCCCCACCCTCAGCCCCTTGCACAAGTACATCATATTCCCCAGCCCCATCTAACCCCTATTTCCTTGTCCCATCTCACTCACTCAATTATCCCTGGCCACCCTGCCACCTTTCTTGCTAGCCACCCTATCCATATAATTCCTGCCTCAGCCATCCATCCTGGGCCCTTCACCTTTCATCCCGTCCCACACGCTGCTCTCTACCCCACCCTGCTTGCCCCACGGCCTGCTGCAGCAGCTGCCACAGCCCTCCATCTTCACCCACTGCTTCACCCCATCTTCTCAGGTCAGGACCTGCAGCACCCTCCCAGCCATGGGACTTGAGTTTTGGGAGTCAGAAGCCTGTGTTGAGCCAGGGAAGGTGACCTCTTCTTCCCTTGGGGGTGTCGAGCCATTTATACCAGCAAGTAAAAGCTGGAATGGGCAGTGTCTTGACAGCCAAAGAAGTGAGTTTTGGCTTGCAGGGATGGATTTAGATTTGAGGTTTGCTTTGGGTTTATTATCAGGGATATTTACCCCCTTTCTATTAGTCCCCCCTCCTGTGTTTCTAAGCTAGGGAACACCAGTAAGTGCTACCCACACTCCTCTGCAGCAGCACCCCCAGACTGTCAAGTCATCCTCCTTCCTCTGCACTTCCCCTCTGTAAGTTCAAAACATTTTCCTCCTCTAATGGGTTGTCACCAAAGCACTTGCCATGGGCCCATTGGTCCTGCCTTCTCAGTGCCACGAGGAAGGCCAGGCTGTCTCTCCAGTGGTGAATACTCCACTTTTCGGCAGTGTCTTTGACTATCCCTTTGTGACACGTTATCCCAGGTGAGGTGGAAGAGGGAGTCTAACCTAGAACCAAAAGCAACTCAGGCTGCAATTTGATCCACTTTCCTTACAAACAGAGCCATGCATTTGGCACTACTGTCCTCATGCCCCTCATCCCAGAAGAGGCATCTACATATCCCAGAAAAGAAGATCCTATCGTGAGTAGAAGCTACGCTGAACATAGGGTCACCCATGTGCTTCCCAGAAAGGAGCTCGTGTCTGAAGGGTATATTTCCTTCTGTTATGTTGATGTTTTCTTCTTAATTTATAGGATTTTTAAATGTAAAATTGCACTGAACTCTATAAACGTAAATGCTGCTTTTTGTAGCTCATATTAAAAAGGTTCCGTATTTGTAGTATACTGCAATAATATTTTTTACATCCAGCTCTTTAAGTGATCCTTGTTCTGGTGGCTTTCTGTAAATATGTTTGCCCTAGTTGAATTAAGAAACTTTAAAGGTTATAAAATAAAAGAAAAAAAATAAAATATTTGTTTTCTGCTAGATGCAAAAATGAGTAAGCATGTATATTTTATCAACTTGTATTTTTTGAAGTTATGAACTTTAAAAATGTTGATACTTTTTTTTTTTTTTCTGGGACAAGTGTTAAATAATTTGCAGTAGTTGGTTCATCCTGTACTGGGACTCTGGGGTTGATGAGCAGCAGGCAGCTGCTGCTGTCAGGAGGATGTGCAGTTGTAGTGGTCTCCCTGACGTGCTTTGTTACACAGAGAAACAGAGGACTCCGTGGAGGAGGGAAGGATTGGTTCAACAGCTTTATTCTCTGGAAACAGTGACACTCGGTGATTGTCTGGAAAAAGGGACCCTATGGTTTCCCTGGGTACCATGTTCCAGACAGTCTTATTTGCCTTCCTAGTATTTAGCCCCCTCTGACAATTTTTTAAATGTGCCTTTTGGGTTGGCTAGACACTAAAATAGAAGTAGACCAGAGGATATTAGAGTTGGGACAGTTCTCTCTTTGTTGTGAGGTGAGCACGTTTATAGGTAGGTTGAAATTTTTGGCTTCGAAGTTCTGTGCCGTCTGCCCAGCTCGATTGCTATTTCAGTAGTAGAGGTTCCTTTTTCCTTTTCTCCAGTGACACTGACCAGAAGTCCATTCATCCCTCTCCCTTTTGCCCTTCCTCCAGGCTCTCAGCCCTCCTTAACACTGACCCAAAGGTGCTTGTGATGCAGGTCTCATCTCCTTTGTTAGTGCTCTTCCTATGACTAGAACTGGTTAAGCAGTCAACTGACATAAACCCTGCCTGCCTAGGCCAAGGTTCTCTGTTCCTGCCTTCTCAAATCCCCAGCAGAGTGGGCCGTGTTAGGGAAGTGAGTGCTGTGCACCTGAGGCCCAGTCCAGCCTGAGCTTCTCCTACCTTCTGCTCATTGTCCCCTTACAAGTATCACTTTTCGGATAACTAGCCCTGGAAAAGTGGCATCTGTTTGAAGTGAAGGGACTGGTTCGTTTTGCTTTCAGCCCGTGTAAATATTTAAATAAAACAGTATTAACATTTTTGTGCTGCTTCTCGTTAGGTTGTAGATCTAGCCATGCTCTGGCCACCTCTGCCATCCTGGAGGCAGTTTTCCTTAACTTCCAGAATAGTGATTTTAAAACTTAAAAAAAAAAAAAAAAACAAGGAAAAAAACAAGGAAAAAAACAAGGAAAAACAAAATAACCTATCCTTACATACAAGCATAACAGATTGTATTTAACTTTATCACATATGATAGAGATATATATGCTGTAAAGTGAGGGAAAGGAACTTTCTAATAAACCAATGCTTTGTGGAAACTTAGTGGAGTCTGTTGTGATTGCTGCTGCATAGGCTGGGGCATTTGGGAGTGTGGGTTATAAACAGCGTCCTGTTGGATGCAGTCAGATAATGGGCCCTCTAGGCCAACTTGAAATGTTGAAAATTGTTCTGAGCACTCAGGTTGCCCGTGATCAGGATTAGTTTACCTTAAGAGGAAGACCTGAATGCTTTTCCGGTCTTAGGCAGGTGACTGGGAGTGTGCACTTAAGATTCATCTGCCTCGCCTTTGACCTCCAGGTAAAATTCTGTATTGCCAGGCTTGAGTTATCATATTCAGCTCTGATTACTGCTGTAATGTTGGAGTGCTTCTGCCTGGCCAGCAAAAATCTTCATCCACACCAGAAAGTCACATCAGGAGGGACAGGGAGAGCTGGCATGGAGGGAGTCCAGTGTTGGCTTCCCTCTTCCACAGCATCTCAGAGCTGTGTGATGTCTGTCTCCTCCCTTCTTTGGATGCAGTTGTTTGCTCTCTAGCTACCACAGCTGAGTGCTTCAAAGACCAAGCAGCTGTGTTCAAACAGTGATAGCCTGGGCTCTGTCAAGTCAGCTGTTTTGTTCTAGTCTTGAAACATGAAAGTACTCCCTCTTACCCCCCTGGAGGACTAATCCAGTACTATATCTATTCTTTGTTTTTTTTTTTTTTTTGGTTTTTCAAGACAGGGTTTCTCTTTATAGCCCTGGCTGTCCTGGAACTCACTTTGTAGACCAGGCTGGCCTCGAACTCAGAAATCCGCCTGCCTCTGCCTCCCGAGTGCTGGGATTAAAGGCGTGCGCCACCACGCCCGGCTTACTATATCTATTCTTGTTGCCACAGAAAGCGCCACCTCACCCACACCAACTCAACCAGCTCTTTCCTAGCCGGCATCCCTAGCTAGAATCTAACCCCCTGCCCCATGTAAGCGTAGCATCTTTCCAGAACCCAAGTGCCATTCATCCTACATTCAGTGCTTAAAGTAAAATCAATCATAAGCTCTGAGAGGACATTTCTCTTAGTGTAGGAATGCTCTTGTCTGCATGTATATCTACATGCCAGAAGAGGGCATCAGACGCCTTTTGTAGATGGTCATGCATCACTGTTTGGTTGCTGGGAATTGAACTCAGGACCTCAGAACAGCCAGTGTTCTTTACCACTAGGCCATCTCACCAGTCCAGCAAGCTAATTCTTTTTTTTTTTTTTTTTTTTTTTTTTTTTTGGTTTTTTGAGACAGGGTTTCTCTGAGTAGTCCTGGCTGTCCTGGAACTCACTCTGTAGACCAGGCTGGCCTCGAACTTAGAAATCCACCTGCCTCTGCCTCCCAAGTGCTGGGATTACAGGCGTGCGCCACCCCACCCGGCTCAGCAAGCTAATTCTTAGATCTCCTTAAAAAGAGATGAAAAAGCCACCTGTAGGCATTCTATTACCTCGCTCAATGCCAAGACATAACAGAAGCTTGATGGTTCTAGATTAAATGATGCTTAGAACTGGGTTCCTTGGGATTCGATGCCCACAGACTGATGGAATAGGAAAGCCAGGATATTGCCAGTCCTCAACCCACTTTCAGATGCAAGATAACCCAGTTCTGACACCAAAGCAATGCAGTCCTCCCACCTCAGGCTTCTGGTTTTATTTACTGGTGACACACCCCATCAGACTTGGTCACTTCCAGCTACTGATTTTGTACTTAGTTGCTGTTTCTGTTTTTGTCACCTTGGATGGCCTTGGTGGGTTGGTATAAGGCTCAGAGTAACTTCAAGCTTGGTGTGTCATCTTCCTCCCAATTGCTGAATTATAGTCTTGTGTCACTATGCCCATCTCTGCTGTCTCATTCTTTTTTTTTTTTTGGTTTTTCGAGACAGGGTTTCTCTGTATAGCCCTGGCTGTCCTGGAACTCACTTTGTAGACCAGGCTGGCCTCGAACTCAGAAATCCACCTGCCTCTGCCTCCCAAGTGCTGGGATTAAAGGCGTGCGCCACCACGCCCGGCCTGCTGTCTCATTCTTAACCACCAGTACCTGGTTCAGGCATTACCACCTTTAACCCAGAATTCTGCCCTACCCAGCTGGTTTTAACACAAGATCCTTCCTTCCTTCTCCATTCCTTGTAGCCACAGGCAGCCAGTATCATATTCTAAATTGAATCTCACTGTCTTAGGGTGTCTACTGCTGCGATAAATGCCATGACCAAGGCAAGTTGTAAGGGAAGGGTTTTCAGCTTACACTTCCAAATCATAGTTCATCATCAAAGGAAGTCAGAATTCCTACTCATTCAGGGCAGGAACCTAGAGGCTGATGCAGAAGCTGTGAAGGGGTGCTGCTTACTGGCTTGCTCCTCATGGCTTGCTCAGCCTGCTTTCTTTCTTTTTTTGGTTTTTTTTTTTTTTTTTTTTTGGTATTTTGAGACAGGGTTTCTCTATGTGCCCTGGCTGTCCTGGAACTCACTTTGTAGACCAGGCTGGCCTCGAACTCAGAAATCTACCTGCCTCTGCCTCCCGAGTGCTGGGATTAAAGGCGTGTGCCACCACACGCTTTCTTATTGAACCCAGGACCACCTGCCCAGGGATGGCCCCGCCCACAATGGGCTGGGCCCTCGCCTCCTACAACTCAATTTTCATGAAAGCATTTTCTTTTCTCTTTTTTTTTTTTTGTGGGGGGGAAGGGGAGGACATTTTCTTAATTGAGGTTTCCTCCTCTTAAATGACTTTAGCTTATCCATCTCTGATAAATAGATGTCAAGTTGACATAAAACTAGCCAGCACAAGCTGTTTCCTACTTTTATTTTGTACTTGGATGCTGGCAAGCGTGTGGAGCTGGTACTCCTACCACCTTGTACAATGAGAACGGAACGCGCACCATTTAAGCCTGGTGATTTAATCTCTTATTTCTTAACATCTTTAGATAGCTGGCCATGTTAACACACACCTTTTAATCCCAGCACTCAGGGAGCAACAGGCAAGCAGATATCTCAAATTCCAGACCAGCCTGGTCTGCATAGTGAAACCCTGTCTCAAATAAAATAAAATAAAATAAAATAAAATAAAATAAAAATCTTTAGAACGCTCCATCTCTGATAAATAGATGTTCAAATTCCTTGGTATGACTTTCAAGTCCCCTTCAGTGTTGTGAGTTCCTGCCTGTCTTTCCTACGCTCATACCCCACCTGCCCCTTACTCTCCTCACTTAGCCCTCTACTTACTCCTCTTGATTCCTGAGCTCTGGTCTCCTGCTCTGGTTATGTGTGTTATTCCGTGTCAACAAGACAAAGCAACCTGTGCTTGAATCCTACCGTTGCTGCCTGTTGGCATTCCGCCTATGGACAGTGTACCCAGAACTCTTCTGAGGCTAGTCTTTGTCTCCATGAAATAGTCCAAGCAGTATCCACTTTCTAGAGCCACTTCATAATTTCTGTTTTCCAAGGCAAACTTGCTGTTCCCCAGTGGTGGTTCTGAGTGCCCTGGGCTTAACCTGCTCTGTCTGGACTGAGTTGAGATCCTTGACTCTTATCTTTGTAGCTTTTATGCCTCAAACAATAGAAATTGTTTTCTAAAACTCCAGCTGGAGAGAGCAGTTAAGAGGATTTACTGCTCTTGCAAAGGACCCGGATTCAGTTCTCTGCATCCATATCAGGCAGTTAACAACTGCTTGTAACTGCAGACCCAAAACACTTTGGCCTCTGTGGCACTTGTACACACATGATGCAAATAAGCATATACACGTGAACAATACATGTTTTTTTTAAAAAAATCAAAAAGCTTTTCATGCGGTACACACTTTTAATCCCAGCACTTGGGAAGTAGAGGCTGGCAGATCTCTTTGAGTTTGAGGTTAACATGCTCTACAGAATGTCAGGATAGCCACAGATACACAGAGCAATCTTGTCTGAGAAACAACAAAACAGAATCTACTCCAGTGCATAAACCAGGGTTAGTAGTGGCATCCCTGGAATCTCAGCGCTCCAGAGGTGGAGGCGGCAAGAGCTGAAGTTTAAGGCCAGCCTGGGCTAAATGAGACCCTGATTTAAAAAGAGGCCACAAGGGGGTAGGAGTGAAGGAACAAAGACAGGGAGAAGGCTCAGTGAGTGAAAATACTCGGTGCCAAGTCTGATGACTGGAGTTCAATTCCTGAGACCCAGGTGGTAGAAGAAAACCAATTTTTTTTTTTGAGACAGGGTTTCTCTGTGTAGCCCTGGCTGTCCTGGAACTCACTCTGTAGACCAGGCAGGCCTTGAACTCAGAAATCTGCCTGCCTCTGCCTCCCAAGTGCTGGGATTAAAGGCGTGTGCCACCATGCCCGGTGAAAACTAATTTTTAAAAGTTGTGAACCCCCATACTCATGCCTTGCCACACATGCCCATACATACATACATACATACATACATACATACATACATACACAAAATGGATTTAAACTGGTTTAAAAAAAAAATCCAAGGCAAGGGCCTGGAGAGATGGCTCAGGGGTTAAGAGCACTGACTGCTCTTCCAGAGGTCCTGAGTTTAAGTCCCAGCAACCACATGGTGGCTCACAACTATCTGTAATGGGGTCCAGTGCCCTCTTCTAGTGTGTATCTGAAGACAGTGTGCAGTGTGCTCACATACGTAAATAATTTTTTTTAATTGTAAGGCAAAAAACTACCATATGATGTGAGTTAATATTGGGCTACACAGAACAGACCAACAATGCAGGAAGTACTCATCTGGGAACAGTGGGGAGACAGAGGGTCAGCAGACGCTGGTGCTGGTGTGTGACTGACTACATACCTGTCATGACTTGGCACTGGGAACACACCACTGAAGAAAGCCCTGATTAAAATCCAAGGAGCTTTCTGCTTAATGAGGGGTAAAATGTTAGGCTGTGTGCTGAGGGGAGGCATGAGAGGAAGGGAAGAATTAGCTCTTCAGAAGCAGGGACGGTGGTAAAGTGGGATAAGGCAGTGGTTAATTCATCGGAAATAAAGATGGAGCCTAGGGGACATGGCTCCTTGGTAGAGCACTTGTCCTGCATTCATGAGGCTATCCCTAGCCCTGCAGAAAAGGAGAGGAAAGAAAGACTTAAAGGAGGGTGTGGCTATAGTCCTATGTTCCTTTGCCTTGGGGCAAAAGTGAGCCAGAGCAGCAGGGCATGCGTGGTGCTCTTCTGCTCTCTGCCCCCCACCCCCATAGAGAAGGATCTTTGTACTCAGAATCTGACCCTTCTCACTTCGTTTACTCCCTCCATCCTTTAGGATGACTTCAGATTCAGCCTTTCAGCAGCACTACATGCTGGGCTGTGGGCTAGGCCCCGGGACAGCAGAAAGAACCCTTGCTCTCAAAGGACTCGGGTACTCAGTCTAGTAAAAAGTGCCATCAGGTACCGTGCCCATGTGTGTGTATGCCAAGGTGCCAACCTGAGGACTCCATCCACAATCAATTCTGAAAGGTTCTAGCTATCTTTCTATTTTATTTATTTACGTAGATACTGTCAACCAAAAAGGAGCGAAGCTGTTCAATTGAACAGCTGGTGCTCAATCTCGAGGTCTGTGAACACCGCACCTCAGAATGATATCCTTTTAGCTCCATCTCCCCCCCCCACTTAGGCCAAGATCCATTCATCACCCCTTTGCCCAGTATTGAAGGCTCCAGTGTAACCACACTAAGACTTGGTTCAAGATGGAGACATGAGGGAAGAGATGGTCAAATGCCACCAGCTGAGACTGCCCAAAGGCTCCTGGGGGAGGAAGTGGGTAAATGTCTTACTCAAAATGATGATAGCCTTGGGTCTTATCAGGGGAGAGCAGCTTCCTTATTCCTTCCCCTCCCCTTGGCCAAGTCACAGTGTTCAAGAGCAGGATGGTCAGCTCCATGGGGGAGGTAAGAGCTGTACAACTGTGGGCTGGGGTAAAGTGAGCCAGGCAGTGAGTTCATGCCTATACTTTGCCAGGCAGAAAGGGATGGTGGCCGGACTTTCATAGTGACAGAGAAAGAGAAAGGGGATTTCCGGGCTTGTGGCTGAGAAACGGAGACAACAGGACTTGGAGGTGAGCTTTCCTAGAGAGGAAGGGGGAGCAATGACTTCCAACCATCAGCATCCATCCCCGGGGTGGACCCTCCCCCGTCCTAGTCGTCGTCTAGAGGCTATTGCCATGCCTGCTGCTCAGCCATGAGCTCCAGTCTGATAAGCTGGAACTTCCGGTGGTGGGAACTTCAGGGAAAGGGAAAGAGCTGGCCCATTCCTGTTTAGGACCTTTGGGGAGAAGGAAGATGGCCAGAGGCTCATGCGCATGGCATGCCCTGTGGCTTCTGCGGTGGACACCACTGTTCTTGGGGCCTAGTGCTGCTCCTCCAGCCTGGGCCTTGAACCTGGACTCTGTGAAGTTCTCCGTCTATGCAGGCCCCAATGGCAGCCACTTTGGCTTCTCAGTGGACTTTCATAAGGACAAACATGGAAGGTAAGCACTAAAGGAGATATGGGTGTTAAGAGAGGTCTTCACCCTCGCATTGCTCCTGTGGCCTCTCTGGTTCGCCGGTCTGAGTGGAGCTCCTGTCAATAGAGGAACAAGTTCCAGGGCGGGTACTGGGGAGAGCATCAGGGAGATGAGCACAGAGCACAAAAGGTAAAAGCTGCTGTCTTCCTTTTAACTTTTCCCCAAGTGTCAGTGATGTGACTCACTTTACCTCCCTCCCCTCACCCTAAACTGACTGGCAAAGCTACAGGTGCCTACCTGGTACACCTTGCTTTCCATGCCTCATCTCCTTCCAAATTACAGATGTTCGAAAAGAAGTATTAGATTACTAACAGTCGGTATGGATCAGGCTTTGAGGTCAGACTCCTGGCTCATCTACATAGCTGTGTTTATCCTGAATGACTTATTGAGAGGGACACTGGAATGCCCAGGTCTGGGGAATAGTAATGACTATTCTCAAAGACAGCTGCAAGAAATTATTTCTTCTGCCTGAGAGAGCCACTTCCTCAAAAATCAGGTCCCCTTCCCAAGATGGCTTGCACGCAGAGGCTATTCGTGAAGGGGAAGAACCCAGGGTTGCCTCAATTCTGATGATTCTAAAGGGCACTTCTCTAGCTGAGTATGGTGTAGCATGAGCTTGTAAACCCAGGACTTGGAAGCTGAGGCAGGAGAACTACCATGAGTTAAATAGCCAGGGCCACATAACAATACTCCATCAGAATAAATAAATAGAATTCCTGATGGGTGTCATGACAGACGCCTTTAATCAATCTCCTTTAATGGAAAGCAGAGGTAGGCAGAGCCAGCCTGCTAATCCAAATAGTGAGTTTCCGGGACAGCCAGAGCTACATAGAGAGAACCTGTCTCAAAACAAAGAGAAACCAAACAAACAAAACCCTCCTGGCATCAAAGCTCCTGAGTGTTTCTGTTCAACTCCTTTCTTTTCTTCCGGTCTCCTGCTTCATTCCCCAAGGTCTGGTCACTCGGGCACAATTTAATAAGCATCCTGTGTGTTTATTAACACACACATTTACAAAAGCATGTTGCCGGGTCATACTAAATACCTCT
The DNA here is from genome assembly GCA_902729485.2 of Mus minutoides. Classification (NCBI taxonomy): domain Eukaryota; kingdom Metazoa; phylum Chordata; class Mammalia; order Rodentia; family Muridae; genus Mus; species Mus minutoides. The sequence goes on from LR753668.1 coordinate 54,039, forward strand.
CACATATGTGCTTCATTTACTCTTCCAACAGCAACATTGGTTACATTGTCTCCGTTTTACATATGGCGGCCCTGATTTAAACAGAGATCTGCTAGGCTCCTCAACCCTGTCAGTACCACACATCCCAGTTAGCTCTCCCTGGCCTTCCCCCTTTCAACCAGTTCTCGCTAAGGGAATCTCTCTGGAAGTTTGACAGGCAGACATTTTGTCTGGTTCTTGTTGGGAGGGAGTGGGGGTACGGGAAACCGGTGTACGAAGGAAGCATAACAGGTCTTTTCAGTAAGGATTATTAAAGCCTTCCCATCCAAACCAAACCAACTGGTTTAGTCTCGGGTTAATTTCCTAAGAGTCCACTTTCAGCTAAAATGAAGAGGTTGGCCTCAAAGGTTAGACTATCTGTGAGGAAAGGTGGTCCAGTTTTTCCTATGCCACACCTCCTTCCAGGTACTGCTGGGGCAGTGGGCACCGGGCAGGATAGAAAGGCCATAACCTGTGCTCACCCAGCTTTCCTACACAGCGTGTCCATCGTGGTGGGCGCCCCCAAGGCCCTAAACGCAAGTCAAGAGGAGACTGGAGGCGTGTTCCTGTGCCCCTGGAAGGCCAATGGCGGCGAGTGTAACTCGTTGCTCTTCGACCTCAGTGAGTCTCAAGCATGGAGGGGAAAGGGTCCCCGGGTGGAAATGGATAGCCAGGCTCCAGAGCTCCACCTTTCCTTGTGCCCTCCAGGGGATGAGACACGAAACCTAGGCTTCCAAACTTTCCAAACCTTCAAGACCGGGCAAGGACTTGGGGCGTCGGTCGTCAGCTGGAATGACGTCATTGTGGTGGGCACTGTGGACAGGTCAAAGGGAGCAAATCCAGGGCAGGGACACGTTGGGGGAAGCCCAAATAAGCCCCCTTCCCTACTCTCCTGTGGGTCTGCTCTAGGCCTGTGCCCCCTGGCAGCACTGGAATGTTCTGGAAAAGCGCGATGAGGCAGAGAAGACTCCGGTAGGAGGCTGCTTCTTGGCTCAGCTCCAAAGCGGGGGCCGCGCAGAGTACTCGCCCTGTCGCGCCAACACCATGAGCTCCGTTTACGCAGAGAGTTTTCGTAAGCGCTGGTCCGCCATTCGCTCCGCCCACTGATCGCTGCCAACCCCGCCCCACCAACGACCCCACGCCCCGGAGCCCCGCCCCTCCGCTACACCACGCCCCTGGGCCCCGCCTCCTTGTCCTCCTGGCTCTGCATAGTTCCGCCTGCCCACGCGGGGCTCTTGGCTTAAGCGCGCGTTCAGGGGACCTCCCCTTGGCTGATCCCCGCTTGCCTCTTGTAGGCGGAGACAAGCGATACTGTGAAGCAGGCTTCAGCTTGGCGGTGACCCAGGCAAGTCACAGGCAAAAGCAAACGAGAGCTCAGCTTGGTGGTTGAGGCAGGGGGATAGCGAGTTTGAGGTCAGCCTGGGCTACATAGCAAGTTTAAGGCAAGCCTGGGCTTTAAAGTAAAACTGCTCTTAAAAGGAGAAGGGGTAGGTCGGGGAGGATGAGAATAAATGAATATGAGAATACCATACAGGCAAAATGGTTCTGGGTTGTTCTAGAATAGGAGAGACCCTCTCACCAGCAGGACTTCTTTTTCAGGCTGGAGAGCTAGTGCTTGGAGCCCCTGGAGGATACTTTTTTTTAGGTATGAGCCCAGTAATCCAACCCACTCCCATCTCGCAGTTTGGGACTCATGTTTCTGAGCTCCCACAGCCCTCTCCCTGTGCCCTTCCTAGGTCTCCTGGCTCGCGTTCCAATTGCGAATATCATCTCGAGCTACCGCCCGGGTACCCTTTTGTGGCACGTTTCCAACCAGCGCTTCACCTACGACAACAGCAACCCGGTGTTTTTCGACGGTTACCGGGGTAACCCTGGCAGCTCCTTTCCAGGCTTCCCAAAACCCTGAGTCAGGTCCTGCCTCTGTTCGAGCCTCTATGCCAATCTTAGCTAGTCATCCCCAGCACAAAGGCACCCCGCCCTCTGTTCCTGCCTCTTCCCCACACATGTCCACTTCCCATCCACACTGGCTCTCCCTTCTCGCTGTGGATTCTAGTGAGATCTCGGGTATGCCTCAGTTTTCCTAGACGCCCTAGGCAGTTTGTACTAATGACCTAGGTACTCATGACCCTTGAGCTCTTCCTCCTTGCTTTACTCGTAAACTGCTAAACTGTGCTGTGTCTTCAGGATATTCAGTAGCTGTGGGCGAGTTCGATGGGGATCCGAGCACTACAGGCAAGGAATGCAGGGGGCGAGGGGGGCGGAGCCCTGGGGCGGGAGCAAACTCCGCACAATTTCCCCTGGGTCCTGGTGAGAGAATTGAGTAAGTGGATACTAAGGATCTGATTTGCTGAGCCTTGCTCTCCACAGAGTACGTATCGGGTGCCCCCACTTGGAGCTGGACCTTGGGAGCGGTGAGTAGCCGCTCTCTCACCGCTTAGCATTCCGAACCCCGTGACCCTAGTCCTCTTGTTTACTCTCCCACACTTGCCAATGCCCTGGCCTTTCTTAGTGAGGGTGACTGGCCAAAGAGGGAGCATAACAGATACATTTTGGTGTGTCCCTCCATGCAGGTGGAAATTTTGGACTCCTACTACCAGCCCCTGCACCATCTGCATGGAGAACAGGTGGGGCTGTAACCCACCCCATGGGCGTGGCTAAAGTCAGGGAATTGAACCGCTCACATCCAAACTAGCTCATGGGATTTGAGGGTGATGTTAACAGTGGACGCTGAATGCAGAAGCACAGACTGAAGTGCTATTCCTCTTATAGATGGCTTCATATTTCGGGCACTCGGTGGCAGTCACTGACGTCAACGGGGACGGGTGAGAAGAGGGACTGTCCCACCCTTACCCAGCTGGGTCTTTAATGGCCAGAGGCAGGAGTTAACATCTTCTCCCAAGGGTGCCCAAGAATTGCCCTTATTCCCAGCATCTTCCTAGCTCAGCTGCACCTAACCTTACCCATCTGGTCCACAGGAGGCATGACCTACTGGTGGGGGCTCCATTGTATATGGAGAGCAGGGCAGACCGCAAGCTGGCCGAGGTGGGCCGCGTGTATTTGTTTCTGCAGCCTAAGGGCCTCCAAGCTCTGAGCACACCCACTCTCCTGCTGACTGGCACCCAGCTCTATGGGAGATTTGGATCTGCCATTGCACCCCTGGGTGACCTCAACCGAGACGGCTATAATGGTGAGTGGGGGAGCTGCATTTAGCCATGAGAGGGCTAGCAGCCCTCACAAAAAGATGGACTTACACCATATATGATGGAGTACACCAGCCATCCCGGTGTGAGGGAGGCTGGGACACAGGGACACCTTGGACACTTGGAACTAGAAAAGGCTTGATTCCTGAGTGGAGCGTGGGTACCCGAGTTCAAGGAATCAAGGAATCCAGTTGAGACAGTTTGTCTAGATCATGGTGAGCCCTGCATGCAGACTTTGGAGACTTGAGTAAGAGATGAGGTGGCTTTACACATATTTAGGGCTTGGACTATTGGTGCTGAGTGGGAAATGGAATATGGAGTCAGAATGAAAGGGAAGTGGAGTGGGAGTGAGGAGCTCTGTAGCTCAGTTCTGGGCTAGGTGAGTTTGAAGGGTTTGGGAATGTTAAGTGGAAATAATCCTGAGCACTGCTACCGTCGACGTTCCCCACTTCCATGAGAGAGAGTCCAGGGCAAGATGAAGAATTTGGGAGAGTGGATGGGATCTGGAGGCTGTGAAATAGAAAGAGGCCCAGCACAGAACCCCAGGGAAGTAAAAGCATTTAGGGAACTCCCAGAGGTGACGACGTTGGGAAACAGACAGAATGTCCAGATGAATGGGAGTGAGACCAGAAGAGCAGTAGCCCAAAACTCTACTAGAGTAGTTTGAACAGGAGGAAGGAATGGTCCTGGAGGCCCCCTCACTCCTGAAAGGTACAGTTGGGTGGGACTGAATAAATATCATGGTGTTAGCAAGAATGAGATCATTGGTGGCGGTGACAAAAACCAACCAAGACCAGGTATGGTGGTGCATACCAGCAATTCTGGAACTCAAGGAGTGGAGGCAGGAGGATCAGAAGTCCAAGGTCATCATCCTCTGCTACATATGAGGTTGGAGACCAGTCAGGGATATGTTAAACCCTCTCTCAAAAAAACCCCGCCAACCTGTGAAAGGCAGCTTAGGAGCATAAACCAGAAGACCACAGAGGATGGGGGCAGAGGATGAATAGAGGTGAAATGCTCAGCGCTCAGTGGGCAATGCAGACAGCTCTTTCCTCAATCTGACCAAGAAAGGAAAAGCAGGGCCTTTGTGGACCTGGGATGGGAACTGTGGGAGGTCACCTTTAACTACAAAGGAAAATGGTATTTCGAGGAACTGGAGGGGTCAGCCAGAGCAGGGTGGATGCAGAGACTCCATTAGAGGCAGGAGATGCCTAATCCAAAGATCACATGGGGAAAGCAGGAAGAAAATGAGCAACAGGGTCCCTTACTGATGGAGGTGGGATGACAGCCTGGAACAAGGGAGATCACTAGAAAGAAGTTCTATGAGGAGGTTCACAAGATGGGTGAGAGGCCCCAAGAGTCCCGAGGAAGACTTAGTGCCCCATCTGCTCCGTGTCTCCTGCAACCCTGGGCTGAATTAGGTTTGGATAGAGTCTTGTCAGGCTGACCCAAAACTGGCCATGGGGACAAGAAGGCTGGAGAAATAATGAGTGAACCAAACGGTTGGGAAATTCGTGAAGACCAAGTGAGACAAAGACGGAGACAATGAAGAGGCCCTGGGACCAGATGGTACCATTATAGTCAGAGGCCTCTGTCGGTTATGTGGTTTTTGTTGTTGTTGTTTGTTTGGTTGTTGTTTTTTTGGTTGTTGGGTTTTTTTAAGATTTATTTATTTATTAAATATTACATGTAAGTACACTGTAGCTGCTTTCAGACACTCCAGAAGAGGGAGTCAGATCTCCTTACAGGGTTTCTCTGGCTTGAAAAAGCCTGGCTGTCCTGGAACTCACTTTGTAGACCAGGCTGGCCTTGAACTCAGAAATCCGCCTGTCTCTGCCTCCTGAGTGCTGGGATTAAAGGCATGTGCCACCATGCCTGGCTGGTTGTGTTTTTGAGACAAGATTTCCCTATATAGCTCTAGCTGGCCTGGAACGCTCTATGAAGACTGACTGGCCTTGAACTCACAGAGATCCACCTGCCTCTGCATCCTGAAGACTGAGACAAAATACTTTTATTTAAATTATGTATACAGTGATCTAGAAAATAGCAAGACATGCTGGAAACAAATCAGGAAAGCAGTTAAGGTACATAGATGTGGATCTAAAATAGCGTTATGCAAAGAGCTCAGACAATAATGTAATGAGGTCATGCTAAAAGACACACTTTCAGGGAAGGTCTTTTTTTTGTTTTTGTTTTTCGAGACAAGGTTTCTCTGTATAGCCCTGGCTGTCCTGGAACTCACTCTGTAGACCAGGCTGGCCTCGAACTCAGAAATCTGCCTGCCTCTGCCTCCCAAGTGCTGGGATTAAAGGCTTGCGCCACCACACCCAGCTTCAGGGAAGGTCTTAAAGTTCTTGGTGTCAATGAACCTATGATGTCAGTGAGCCTATGATGTGTCTGTAAGTGGTGTCAGTGAACCTATAATGTGGCTGTAAGTGGTGTCGCTGAGCCTTTGATGTGGCTGTGAAAGTTTGTACAGTGAAGATGAAACAGCCTCTGGAGACCAGGGTTCAGTTCATTTTTCTTTCTTTCTTTTTTGCTTTTGTTTTGTGTTTGGAAACAGGATCTCACTATGTAGCCTGAGCTGGCCTGGAACTCAATATGTACATCAGGCTGGCCTAGGGATCCTCCTGCCTCTGCCTCCTGAGTGCTGGGAGCAAGGGTGTGTGCCAGGACGCCAGGCCTAACACCACCCCTCCCTTACGGGGGCTTGAATGTAGGATCTCAAGTGTACTACCTCAGTACAAAGTTCTTTTGTTTTTTTTCCTCCCTTGTTCCGGTCAACCCCGCTCGCTCCACTCCACCTCGCTCGCTCCCGCCAGCTCTGCTTGCTCTGGCCAGCCCGACTCGCTCCCTGCCGCCCCACCCCACCCCCTACAGTCCCGCTTGTTCCAGCCAGGCCCGCTCGCACCAGTCGGCCCCCCGCTCACTTTGATCAGCTCTGCTTGCTCCGGTTGGCCTGGCTTGTTCCCGCCATCCCCGTTAGGCCCCACTCGCTCCGGCCCGCCAGCTCTGGCCGTCCCCGCTTGCTCCGGCCGTTCTGCTCCACTCGCTCCGGACAGCCTTGCTTGCTCCGGCTGGTCTCTCCGGTCCAAGGATTCACCTCCTATCATTCATAAGTACGCTGCAGCTGACTTCAGATGCACCAGAGGAGGCTGTCAGATCCTGTTACGGGTGGTTGCAAGCCACCATGTGGTTGCTGGGATTTGAACTCATCACCTTCGGAAGAGCAGTCGGGTGCTCTAACCCGCTGAGCCATCTCATCAGCCCCCAGTACAAAGTTCTTTACCTCAGTCTACACTCAGTCATTTAATCTTCTGGGACTCAGTGTTTTCTTCTAAGATGGAAGCTATAGGACAGGGATGTAGCTGAGCTAATAGAACTTGCTTAGCATGCACAAAGCTCACCATGGACCAGGGGTGATGGTGCCCATACCAGTCCTCCTAGATGAAGGAGGTAAAGGCAGGAGGGCCAGAAGTTCAAGGTCATAACAAATGACCCCGCTGCATAGAGAGAGGTTGGTGTGTGACACATGCCAACCTGTGTCGGGGGCATGGTGGCACACGCCTCTAATCCCAGCACTCGGGAGGCAGAGGCAGGCAGATTTCTGAGTTCGAGGCCAGCCTGGTCTATAGAGTTCCAGGACAGCCAGGGCTATACAGAGAAACCCTGTCTCGAACCCCCCCCCCAAAAAAAAGGCAGACATGGGGGCATCTCTTGAAAATTTGAGGCCAGCCTGGTCTACATAGCAAATTCCAGAACAGCCAGGGATACATAGAGAGACCTTTTCTCAGAAAAACAAAACCAAAAACCCTGTCTCAAATTAACAATAATAACAGGAAAAAGGATAACAACACCCAATTATCAGGAATAAATGGAATCTTTTTGTTTGTTTGTTTGTTTGTTTGTTTGTTCAGACAAGGGGTGTGTGTGTGTGTGTGTGTGTGTGTGTGTGTGTGTGTGTGTGTAGCCTCAACTGTTCTGGAACTCACTCTGGACCAGGCTGGCCTTGAACTCACAGAGATCCACCTGCTAATGCCTCCAGATTGCTAAAACCAAAGGTGTGCACCACCACGGGGTGGAGACGAGGGAATCTTACCGTGCATTTCCCTTATAGACAGTGAAGACTGTTGGAACTTTTGTAACAATCTTTTAATACTTGACTGACTTCTCTCCTGCCTCCTTGATACAGACTTTGCACCCTTCTCTTGGTCTCCCGGGACCTAGAGAACAGGGCTAGAGAAGCAGCTTTGGAGAGATTGACAGAATCCCCTGGGGAGACTTAACCACAAACCGCCACACTCTTTCTCTCTCCTTCCAGATGTTGCTGTGGCTGCCCCCTATGGGGGTCCCCGCGGTCAGGGCCAAGTGCTGATATTCCTGGGTCAGAGTGAAGGGCTGAGTCCACGTCCCTCCCAGGTCCTGGACAGCCCCTTCCCCACAGGCTCTGGCTTTGGCTTCTCCCTTCGTGGTGCTGTAGACATCGATGACAATGGATACCCAGGTGACTGTGGGTTGCAGCCAACCAGTCAAGGCTGGCCTTTGAGTACTTGCTGGAAAGGTGGCAAAACGCACAGCTGGGGGTTCATGTCTGACCTGGGGCCACTGTGGGTTCTAACTTGTGTATATGGCCGGGATGCTTGGGTTTGGCTTCAGGACAACTTGAACTTCCAGGGGATTGATGGTATGGAGAATATTTTGGGAGATAAGGACTCACTCTCTGCCCTACACTAATGGCCACTCTTGACCCTTCTCCCTATGCCTATAGACCTGATTGTGGGAGCATATGGGGCTAGCAAGGTGGCTGTGTACAGGTGAGCTCTGGCTAGGGAGAGGGACCACATGTTCAGAGGAGGCTGGGTCAGGACAGGGTGGTGAGCCTCTTCCAATCCCATCAGAGCTCAGCCTGTGGTGATGGCCACTGTCCAACTGATGGTTCAAGACTCCCTGAATCCAACACTGAAGAACTGTGTCCTGGATCAGACCAAGACACCAGTCAGCTGGTGAGGAGGTGAAGGTCACAGACTTGGCTGGGGTTTTGGGACCTTAGGAGGCCCTAACCCACAAACCTGCCCTCATCTTTGCAGCTTCAACATCCAGATGTGTGTGGGAGCCACGGGACACAACATTCCACAGAAGCTACGTGAGTGCCACGGAATGAGGGGTTGGAGGAAGAGAAGTCTGGGTATCCCCACTCCAGGGAGACCTGGAGCCTTCCTGCTTGCCCTGCAGATCTAAAGGCAGAGCTGCAGTTGGACTTACAGAAGCCCCGTCAGGGCCGCCGGGTGCTCCTGCTGGCTTCTCAACAGGCGAGCCTCACCCTGAGCCTGGACCTGGGTGGAAGAGACAAACCTATCTGCCACACCACGGAGGCCTTCCTTCGAGTATGCTCAGGCTAGGGTGGGAGGGGATGGCTGTGCAGGGTTCTCCTGGAGTCAGCCCTGAGACCCCAGCACAGAGACAGATAGCCAGATTCTTGCCGTGCGCTAGGATGAGGCCGACTTCCGGGACAAGCTGAGCCCAATTGTGCTAAGCCTCAACGTGTCGCTGCCCCCAGAAGAGACTGGAGGAGCCCCTGCCGTGGTATTGCATGGAGAAACCCACGTCCAGGAGCAGGTAGGAACGGTGGGACGAGCAAGATCCTCGATAGGGAAGGACTTAAAGCCATGCACCCCAAGCCTTGGAGTCATCCCAAATTCTGATGCAATTCCCCACATCTCAGTGTCCCCCAACTTTGTTGTAACTCATAAGCCAACTATCACCAGAACTTTAGCATCATTCCAAACCCTCACATACATTCCAGCCCTTACTCTCTGAAGTCTGAAGAGCACAACCCCCCCTTGAGGCTCTTTGAGCTCTGAGGTGCTAAACCTCAGAAGCCCTCAGCTTACCCACACATCCCATTGCGTCCCCTAGACACGGATCATCCTGGATTGTGGGGAAGACGACCTGTGCGTGCCGCAGCTCCGGCTCACAGCTACCGCGTGAGAGAATGTTCCACTCTACCCACCCTGTACCTCCATGCCCCAGGAGACCCACTCCTTACCTGAGCCCTCTTTCATCTCCCTGACCTAGTCCTAAACCAAGCACTCCCCATACAGGGGGGACTCCCCACTCCTAATTGGTGCTGACAATGTGTTGGAGCTGAAGATTGAAGCAGCCAATGATGGCGAGGGAGCCTACGAGGCAGAGCTGGCCGTGCACCTGCCTCCAGGTGCCCACTACATGCGGGCTCTCAGCAACATTGAGGTGAGGTACCGCCCTGGGCATAGCCAGCAGGCAGCAGGTATGAGAGCCTTGACTCTGGCCTCCCACCCAAAGACCCACTGCTCTAACGCTTTGGCTATGAAGTTTTCAGCTTTTAGATGCAGCATAGATAGGTGCAATGCACATATGAGGACCGCTGGCTAATGGCTCAAATGTCTAGAACCCTGTTTGTTTCAAAATCACCGACAGGCTCAGGAAGCAGATGTTAATTAGAATCACTTTAACATCTGCTGGGAGCTTCACTGACAGCTCAGCTGTTAAAATTCTTTTCACCCAAGTAGAGAACCTGGCTATGGCTTCCCAGACCTGCAAGGAAAGTGGGGCATGGCAGTGTGAGCCTGGAACTCTAGTCCTGGGATTGGTGATCCCTCAAGCTCACTGACCAGGCAGGCTAGCCACATCTATGAAACCCTGTCTCAATTAAGATACCCGATATCAACCTCTGGTTTCCACACATACACACACCACATGTACAACCTGCAGTCTTCCTCTTTCCCTCTAATGTTAGTGGGCACTTATATGGAAAACATTGAAATTAAGTCAAATTCAGACTTCATGCATGCAGGTATGTGCATATGTATACAGCCATGAAAGGGCATATGTAATGTGTATGTACAAGCCTGTGGAAGCCAGAGATCAGTCATATGTTGTTCTTAAAAAAAAAAAAAAAAAAAAAGCCGGGTGGTGGTGGCACACGCCTTTAATCCCAGCACTTGGGAAGCAAAGGCAGGCAGATTTCTAAGTTCGAGGCAAGCCTGGTCTACAAAGTGAGTTCCAGGACAGCCAGGACTATACAGAAAAACCCTGTCTCAAAAAAACAAAAAACAAAACAAAACAAAAAATATTTATTTATTTTATGTATATGAGTACACTGTAGCTGTCTTCAGACACACCAGAAGAAGGCAGTGGATCCCATTACAGATGGTTGTGAGCCACCATGTGGTTGCTGGGAATTGAACTCATGGACCTCTAGAAGAGCAGTCAGTGCTCTTAACCACTTAATTCTTCTCTCTAGCCCTCCATCCCTTTTTTGAGACAAGGTTTCTCTGTGTAGCCCTGGCTGTCCTGGAGCTCGCTCTGTAGACCAGGCTGGCCTCCAACTCAGAGAGCTCCATCCATCTGCCTCTGCCTCCTGAGTGCTGGAATTAATGGAGTGTGCCACCACATCTGGCTTTATTTTGTTAATATAATTTATAACAACTAGGTCACTCTGGGTAATATTTTTTTTTATTTTCAAAACTGAAAATCCTTTAAAAACTAGTAGAAACGATACGTCAGTGGAGCAGGACAGCGATAGAAAGTGGCAGTCGCTTGAAATCCCCCCCAGGACCCTCCCCCACGACTGTCTGGCAAGCCTTCTGCAGACCCGTAGGGCACCCCACGCCCACCCCATCCCCACACTGATCTGCCCCACCTGTCTGTGCATCTCCAGGGCTTTGAGAGGCTCGTCTGCACTCAGAAGAAAGAGAATGAGTCCAGGGTGGCCCTCTGTGAGCTGGGCAACCCCATGAAAAAGGACACCCGGGTAAGGGCTCTGCGATGTAACTCTAGCTACATCTCAGGGAACAGAAGCTCCTGGGGGGTCTGAGGGTGACGGATAATAATGGTGGCTTTGGAGCAGGACTGGGCCCAGAATGGACACTGGGGTGGTGACATTGGATTTTCCATCTTCCAGATAGGAATCACGATGCTGGTGAGCGTGGAGAACCTGGAAGAAGCTGGCGATTCCGTGTCCTTTCAGCTGCAGGTCAGGAGGTACTGAGCTGGGTAGCGTGGCTGACTACCACCCTTCCTCCATCTGCCCCTCATGCAGAAACCCTCCCACACCGGAAGGAAGGCCTGCCCCGTTCCCTTTCTTCCGTGGTGACTTGTTTCTGAGTCTTTGGGTCCTAGAGGACATCCTTTCTCAGGTCTAACCAGCGGGGGATGCTTTTTGGGTGGGATTGACCTTCCCTGAGCCATCTGAAGTTCTGCTGTCCTCTTCTTCTCACCTTCTCCCCTTCAGCAAGAACAGCCAGAATCCAAACAGTAAGGTCGTGCTGCTGCCTGTGGCAGTCCAAGCTGAAGCCACAGTGGAGCTTCGAGGGTGAGAGACCAGGCATGGGAAGGGAAAATGGCAGAGGGGCCTTTGGTTCGGAGGAGGAGGTGGGCGTGTAGCCCGTTACATCGCATGATTAACATGTGAAAGGGTCCCATCCCCAGGATCTCATAAAAGAGTAAAGTTTGAGGGGTCCTGGAGGACCCACCAGAGGTCTGTCAAGGATTCACATGCACTCTGGGGGCTTGGACACTTGCAGGAACTCCTTCCCTGCCTCCCTGGTGGTGGCAGCAGAAGAAGGTGACAGGGAGCAGGACGACTTGGACAGCTGGGTCTCCAGGGTGGAGCACACCTATGAGGTAGGGAGAAGCCTCTGGGTAAGATGGGGCTGGGCGCGCACACACGCGCGCACGTGTGCGCACCTATGACAGACAGTCCTGAGAGCTACAGCCTGGCAGCTGAGCCACCCCGCTGTCTCCACCCCCAGCTCCACAACATTGGCCCTGGCACTGTGAATGGCCTCAGACTCCTCATCCACCTTCCTGGCCAGTCCCAGCCTTCGGACCTGCTCTACATCCTGGATGTGCAGCCGCAGGGGGGTCTCCTTTGCTCCACACAACCATCCCCCAAGGTAAGGTTCTGGGGGAGAGAAGGAGCTGTGAGAGACCCCAGACCCACAGCCAGAGCAGGGTGTGGATGCAGACCCTGGAAGCGAATTAATTGTGTCCTTGTCCGTCCCCCCAGGGGGAGTGGAAGCTACCCACGTCTAGCCCTTCTTCCATTCACCCCGTCCATCACCAGCGGGAGCGCAGACAGGCATTCCTGCAGGGACCCAAGCCAGAGCAGCAGGACCCCGTTCTGGTGGTGAGAAGGCTCAGTGGGCTCAAGCTGGTGCCTTTAGAGGACAGAGGAGGTGGGAGGCAGGGGCAGTGGGGCTGGTGAGATGCTGGGCTGGCTGGGGCAGAGGGGACACATTGATTCTCTCTGTGTGTATCTCTGTCTCTGTCTCTGTCTCTCCTTTTGTTTTCCTTTGAAGAAATACCATAGCGAGCCAGTGATAGTGCAAGCCTTTAATCCCAGCAATTGGCAGGCAGTGGCAATTAGATCACTGAGTTCGAGGCCAGCCTGGTCTACAGAGCGAGTTCCAGGACAGCCAGGACTACACAGAGAAACCCTATTTTGAAAACAGGGGCCGGGCGTGGTGGCTCACGCCTTTAATCCCAGCACTTGGGAGGCAGAGGCAGGCGGATTTCTGAGTTCGAGGCCAGCCTGGTCTACAGAGTGAGTTCCAGGACAGCCTGGGCTATACAGAGAAACCCTGTCTCGGGGGGAAAAAAAAAAAAAAACAGGGGAGGAAAAAAAGCCAAACCAATGTCACAAAAACATCTAGTACCGCAGGCTACGGATGACCCCTGCCTCTGGACCTCATTCCTGTAGCCCTGAACTGTTGGGCAAATGTAATAAAGAGGAAACCATCTGAATGAAGCTCAACCAGAGACCAATGTTTTCTGACCCTTCTGTCTCTCCACGTTGGGTTCTTGATTGATGGGGGGATGATTGCCAGGAGGGCCTGTGAACTTACTACACATCCACCCCCCTCAGAGCTGCGACGGCTCAGCGCCCTGTACGGTGGTGGAGTGTGAGCTACGGGAGATGGTGCGCGGGCAGCGGGCCATGGTCACGGTGCAGGCCACGCTGGGGCTGTCCAGCCTCCGCCAGGTGGGGCTGGACGCGGAGGGGCGGGGCGGAGCGGGGCCTGCGGAGGTGGGGTAGGAGTTTGCTCTGGGTTTGAGCGGGTTCACACAGGCCTGGGGAAGATTTGCCTTGGGGCGGGGGTAGGGTAAAACCCAAGCGGGACTCAACAGCAGGGAGCCCCGGGCTTGGATTGCGGCCATCTCCAGGTCTCGAGTGACTGTGGTAAGCTCCTGTCACCCCCTCCCCATACAGAGGCCGCAGGAGCAGTTTGTGCTGCAGTCGCACGCCTGGTTCAACGTCTCCTCCCTACCTTACTCGGTGCCGGTGGTCAGCTTGCCCAGTGGGCAAGCTCGGGTAAGAGACCCTAGTTCTCCTGCTGTCAGCGCCCAGCCAGCGCGGGGCGGGGTCTCGCCAGGGCTGAGTGGCGGGGCCACCCTGGATTGAAGGACAAGGTCTGAGGAAGAGGGGCGGGGTCTCTGTGGGACTGAGGTATGGTTACTAGGAGACGGCTTGGCCGAGCATCCTTCTCCGCGGTCACAGCCCCCTGAAGTGACATCTAGTTTGCTCTCAGGTGCAGACACAGCTGCTTCGGGCCTTGGAGGAGAGGGCCATTCCTGTCTGGTGGGTGCTGGTGGGCGTGCTGGGCGGTCTGCTGCTGCTGACCGTGCTAGTTTTGGCCATGTGGAAGGTGAGGCTGAAAGGGAGACACAGACTTCCCCAGACTTCCCAGATGGTCATAGGCTAACAGAAAGGGGTACAGGACCTGTCTCATCTCCATATCCACTATTAGACTGCCACTTGTCTGAGGACTTGTGCTGGCCATGTACCATCCCTCCCCTCCCCCCTCCCCCCAAGCAAGACGTCTGAAATCCTCAGGCCTTCAGACACCCCCCCCCCCTGTCTGGAAGTCGGGAAGTCAGAGGAAACCGAGGACCTGCCCTCAGAGTTTCCTGACTGCTCTGGGAAGGGCTCACCTCCAGTCCTAGTTAGCTTTCTGTTGCAGTGATCAAACACCACGACTAAAAGAAACTTGGGGAGGAGAAGATTTATTTAATTTTACACTTCACAGTAAGCGAGATAAACCAGGCAGGAACTTGCAGGCAGGAACTGAAGGGCAGCTGCTTAGAGACTTTGCTTCCTTGCTTGCTGTCTTAACCAGCCCAGGCCCGACTGCCCAGACAGGGGACTACCCACAGTGGGCTGGGCCCCTACATCAATTAGCAATTAAGAAAATGTCTCGTGGGGCTGTAAGGATGGGCTAAGAGCATTGGCCGTTCTTCCAGAGGACCAGCATTCTGCTCCAGCA
>LR753668.1:68662-102353 GCA_902729485.2 Mus minutoides
TTAAGGTTCCCTCTTCCCAGGTGACTTTAGGTTTGTGTCAAACAACTGAAGCTGACTAGGACAGTATTCAGAACTATCCTTCCCCTTAGCAAGATAGGAAGCTGAAAGCTCTTGACCAGCGGCTCTCAGCCTTTCTAATGCTGCAACCCTTTAATACAGTTCCCTGTGCTGTTGTGACCCAAACCATAACATTATTTTTGTTGCTACTCCATATCTGTAATTCGACACGGTTATGAACTGTAATGTAAATACCCACTGTTTTCCAATGGACTTATGTGAAAGGGGTCATTCAACTCCCAAAAAGAGTCCCAGACCCACAGGTTGAGAACCTCCGATCTAGACCCTGCCTCTGGTTCCTAAGAGGGTCACTCACTTCTTTGTGCTGGGGAACACAGGGATGAGTTATGTAGAGAGGGAAAAAAGTTAAAGCCAAACATGGTAACAGAAATGTAATCCTAAAGGTCTGGGAGTGCAGGCTGCACAGCAAGCTCTAGGGCAGCCTGGGCTGCACGAGATCCTGTCTCAAGAAAGGAAACGAAACGAAACAAAATAGAGGCTGCTGATGCCTCGGGATAAAGGCACCTGTCACCAAGTCTAATGGCTTGAGTTCTAACCCTGGGACGCACATAATAGAAGGAGAGAACCCTTTTTTTTTTTGGTTTTTGAGAAAGAGTTTCTCTGTGTATCCCTGGCTGTCCTGGAACTCACTCTGTAGACAAAGCTAGTGTCGAACTCAAGATCTGCCTGCCTCTGCCTCCTGAATGCTGGAACTAAAGGCATGCGCCACCACTGCCCAGCTGAGAAAACCAATACTTAAAAGCTGTCCTCTGACCTTCAGACATGCACATGCATAAATAAATATAATGTATTTTTTCCTTTAATCTATGAAGGAAGCATCTCCCGGTTTTTTTTCTTTTCAATTTTTTTTTCATTTTATTTTATTTTATTATATGTAAGTACACTGTAGCTGTCCTCAGACACTCCAGAAGAGGGAGCCAGATCTCATTACGGATGGTTGTGAGCCACCATGTGGTTGCTGGGATTTGAACTTATCACTTTCAGAAGAGCAGTCGGGTGCTCTTACCTGCTGAGCCATCTCACCAGCCCCCTTCTTTCCAATTTTTATTAGGTATTTTCTTCATTTACCAATTTTTTAAAAGATTTATTTATTTATTTATTTATTTATTTTCGAGACAGGGTTTCTCTGTATAGCCCTGGCTGTCCTAGAACTCACTTTGTAGACCAGGCTGGCCTCGAACTCAGAAATCTGCCTGTCTCTGCCTCCCAAGTGCTGGGATCAAAGGCGTGCGCCACCACCACCTGGCTAAAGATTTATTTATTATTATACATAAGTTCACTGTAGCTGACTTCAGACACACCAGAAGAGGGCGTCATATCTCATTATGGGTGGTTGTGAGCCACCATATGGTTGCTAGGATTTGAACTCAGAACCTTTGGAAGAGCAGTCAGTGCCCTTTCCTGCTGAGCCATCTCACCAGCCCCGCAGCTCCCAATTAAAAAAAAAAAAACCCAGGCTGGTGAGATGGCTCAGCGGGTAAGAGCACCCGACTCCTCTTCCGAAGGTGATAAGTTCAAATCCCAGCATCCACATGGTGGCTCACAACCATCTGTAACGAGATCTGGCGCCCTCTTCTGGAGTGTCTGAAGATAGCTACAGTGTACTTACATATAATAAATAAAAATAAATCTTTAAAAAAAAAACAAACAAACAAAAAAAAAACCACTTCTCAGATGCTGGGGATACAGCTCCATCCCATGGGTTTTGAAGCAGCAGGTGGGGCATGTAACCTGTCCCAGTGCCCTGACCCCAGCTCCTGTGCCCTTCCCCTTCCAGGCTGGCTTCTTCAAGCGGAATCGACCACCTCTGGAGGAAGATGAAGAGGAAGAGTGACAGCAGAGGGGACCGGGTTCCTGGTGGGAAAGCTGAGTACCTGCTTCCTGTTTCCAGCCAGTTGCCTCTGCTCAGAACTCCATGGGGTCTTCCCTTCCCAGCAGACCGGGTGCATCCCTTTTCCTATTGCCTAATAAAGAGCTTGACACCGATATCCACCATGCTGCCTTGGGATCTGAGAATAAGCGGGAGCTAGAGGGATGTCTGTGGGGTCTAAGGAAGCAGCTTGGGTAGTCAGTACTGACAGGGCAGCAAATGACCCCTGGAGCAGAAAGCAGAGTGGCAGGGATGAGGGAACAAGGGACAAATTAGAAGGGCCTCCCACAAGACTCAGTGGACAGTAAGTTGGGGGTTAGGAGCACTAGAGAAGTAATGTTGGTAGGTAGCTTTGTATCTGTTTTGTTTTGAGACAGAATCTCACTATGTAGCCCTAGCTGGCCAAGAGCTCACTGTGTAGACCAGGCTGGCTTCTAACTCAGAAAGGGTTAGAAGCCAGCTATCTACTTTAACTTCTCAGATACTGGAATTAAAGACCTGAGCCATCATGCCTGGCTCTCTGGTGTGCAGTGTTTGGGTTGTTTGTTTGTTTTGGTTTGTTTGTTTGTTTGAGACAGGGTTTCTCTGTGTAGCCCTGGCTGTCCTGGAACTCACTCTGTAGACCAGGCTGGCCTTGAACTCAGAAATCTGCCTGCCTCTGCTTCCCAAGTGGTGGGATTAAAGGCCACTGCCTGGCTCTGGTGTGCAGCTTTAAGCTATGTGTATTGCATAGTTTTGGAGGGACAAACCTCAAAAATAGTCCAAGACTTGGAAAAATAACCTTCACCTCTTTTGTCTGTTTCCCACAACAAAGACTTTAAAGTGCTATCCTGAAGAAAGGCAGAAGAAACAAGCTCAACTAAGCTTGAAGAAGAAAGTGTCACACCAGGGAGGGGACAGCAGGTGTTGTCCCGTGCAGCCCCCTAATGCTGATCCTTCTGAGGAGACAGATCTTCCACTTAAAAGGCAGATGAGGCATAGAAGGCAGATTTCCAGCTGTGGGGATCAAGGTCAGGTGGCAGGGTAGAGGTCAGGCTATTCTCTGGAGTTCCATGGAGTTTATGGTACACATGTGTTTAGACTATTCCAAAGCTAGGCTGAGCAGTGAATAAAGCCAGTCTCTATCCCATGTCATCTATGTTCAAGAAGATGAATGAAGTAAACCAAGAAATAAAGGTGTAGTCAGTGCTGGCCAGGGCTGTGAATGGGAAGAGAGGAAAGAGTCTGTAGTCCCAGCTATTCTAGAGGTAGAGGCAGGAGAATCACAAGTTCACAGCCTGCCTGGACTATAAGCTGAGTTCAGGGCCAATCTGAGGTACAGGGTGAGTTCAGGGCCAGCCTAGGCAACAGGGTGAGTTCAAGGTCAGCTTAGGCTACAGAATGAGTTCAAGGCTAGCCTGGGCAGCTTATTCTAAGATTTTGAGATGATGTCTCAAAAAGTAATTTTGTGTGTGTGTGTGTGTGTGTGTGTGTGTGTAGAGAGAGGGGGGGGTAGCTCTGCTAGGTCTGTTAGGGTATTTACCTAGGATACAGGAAACTCTAGTCAGGTTCAGTAAGCCAGGAGTGGTAGCACAAACATGTTTAACCAGAATTCATGCAGTAGGGAGAATACGATCAGAAGTTTGACTAAGAGTTGGAGGCTAGCCGGGCGGTGGTGGCTCACGCCTTTAATCCCAGCACTCAGGAGGCAGAGGCAGGCAGATTTCTGAGTTTGAGGCCAGCCTGGTCTTACAAAGTGAGTTCTAGGACAGCCAGGGCTATACAGAGAAACCCTGTCTCGAAAAACAAACAAACAAACAAAACCCCAAAAATAAAGGGTTGGAGGCTAGCCTGGGCTACGTTAGACTCTGTCTAAAGGGTACTTTGAGTGTACTTTGAGCCTGTACTGGATGCTATTGTGTGTCAACCTCAGACAGGAAGGAGCTTCAGTTGAGACAATGCCTCGGTGAGATCCAGTTGTAGGACAGTTTCTCAGTTCTAGCACACTAGTGATCACTGGGGGATGGCTCAGCCCATTGTGGTCCTGGGTTCTATAAGAAAACAGACTGACCAAGCCAGGGAAAGCAAGCCAGCAAGCAGCAACCCTTCATGGTCTCTGCATCATCTCCTGCTCCAGATTCCAGCCCTGCTTGAGTTCCTGTCCTGACTTCCTCTCCTGATGACCTATGATCTGGAAGTGTAAGCCAAATAAACCCTTTCCTTCCCAACTTGCTTTTTGGTCATGGTGTTTTTCGTCAAGTCAATAGAAACCCTAAGACAATGCCTCTCCCCAGCATACCACCCTACCCCCATTCCTCCTTGATAACGGTCCTATTTCTAGCACATTTTTAGAAAGGAAAAAGAAAGCCGAGGAATCTTTCAGTGGAGGAGCAGTTGTTTACTGTGTCCAAGATTCTGAGTTCAGAGGCAGAGGCAGGTGGATTTCTGAGTTCGAGGCCAGCCTGGTCTACAAAGTGAGTTCCAGGACAGCCAGGGCTATACAGAGAAACCTTGTCTTGAAAAACCAAAAAAAAAAAAAAAAAGATTCTGAGTTCAATCTTCAGTACTGAGGGTGGGGAGAAAGACAGAGAAGGGGGCGGAGGAGAGAGAAGAGAGGAGGGGAAGAAAGGAGAGGGGAGGAGAGGGGATAGAATAGGACAGGAGAGAAGAGGGGGGGAGGGAGGAGAGGGAGAGGGCAAGGGGGAGGGGAGAAAGAGAAAGAGGGAGAGAGGAGAGGAGAGGAGAGGAGAGGAGAGGAGAGGAGAGGAGAGGCAGAAGGAGGCGTGGAGGGGAGTGGGGAGGAGACATCAGTGGGTGCTGGTGGAGGTGCCACTCCCGAAGTCTTCAAAGGGAAGCCAGGTAGTCAAAGACAGGGCTCGGCGGTTGATCTGAGGAATGAAAGAGCCATTCGCTGCATGGAGCAAAGTGTTCAGAAAAGAAATGTCTGCCAGTAACAAGGGGGGCAAGTTCTGGCAAAGAGGGAGTCGCTGAGGCTGGAGCAGGGTGGGGAGAGCCCTGGGGTACTTGTCTGTTAGGGAGGCAGGGGTGGCAGCTGAGCAGACACGCCTTGAACACTGAACTCAATGCTACGTGTCCAGGGACGGGATAGGTGCATAGATTCACCTCACCAGAGCCAGTACTTGATTGTACCCAGAGGGGTAAAATGGCAAATTCTGATAACAATGATTTGACATCCATGCATGGCAAGTTCCAGAACAGGTTTCTAGTTGGATGACTGAATATTTAAGTAAAGATTAAGCCGTGATCCTTGAACACCAGCCAAATTTCCTCTCTAGTCAGTCAGCCATTGCAACTGAATGGCCTAGACCACCTATCTTGATCCCAGCAAAGCATTTTAACCTTGGGCCTCACAGACAAGAGAAATGTGAGTGGGACTGTAGTGGTTGGGATTTTAGATCTAAATGATTCTGATAAAACTGGGGTGCGGTGTAGGGGGGGGTCTCTCTGGGATGTCTCAGCTCCATGTCAACTCTGGGCTGCCTAGAGACATCAGGAGATCCTTGACCGGAAGCAGCAGAAGCCTCTCTGCCCCGCAGATAGCTCCTGGCTGTGGCGGGCACAGGGATGATATATACAGTGGGCAAGCGAGGCAGATTCCAGGGAGCCCTGACAGATTGTGAAGTCGGCTTGAGACCAATACGATGAAATTCACCAAGGAAGAGTGCTAAAGCCTGCGCTTAGGTTCCAAAAAAAAAAAAAAAAAAAAAAAAAAGTTACATAAGCACAGAACTAGGAAATATGCTTACACGTAAATCTCTATTAAAAAGGAGGAGATGCCTGCAATCCCCTCTACCCTTGGCTGGCTACTCCAGGGTCTGAGGTGGGGGGCGGGGCCGGTGAGCTCGAGGACAGCTTAGACTGTTTAGTGAGCCGCTGCCAAAAAGGAGGAGGAAGAGGAGACAGATGGAAATGAGGGGAGGAGAAAAAAAGAAGGAAAAGATGGAAAGAGGAAAGGATGGGATGAAGGGAAAGACCTGGTGACTTTGCCTCCTTAAGCAGAGAGCCTTAGAGGGAAGCCTGCCGCGTCCCCTAGGGGAAGCCATCCTTGTCATAGGTCTCCTCCTGGGTAGCAGGCTGTGCTGAAGAGGTGACTCGGCAGAGAGAACCACTCAAAACAGAAGCTAAGGGATGGTGACAGCCAGAAACAGTAGGGAGAGAAAAATTGTTTGGGAGCTAGTCTTCAAACGTGGGGTTCAGCGAAGGAAGATCCAGTTTGTCAATCAGGGTGTCAGAACCAATGGGATTCTTTTGTGGGGGAGGCGTCTGCTTCCACCTCTCCAAAACCTCTCTAGCCAGATGTCTCCTCCAGAAGAAGGGGGTCTTATTATTCCAAGGGAGGCAAGCCCCTCCCTGGCCAACAATAGCACCACTTATCGCACCGGTGCACCTGACAGACTTGTGTTAGAGGACCAGGCACTGGCTACATAGAGCAAGGTGGCCTTGAACTCACAGAGCTCTTCCTGTTGGGATTAAAGGTGCCTGGCATTCCTCTACCACCACCACCACTACCACCACCACCCCCTTTCACACACCCTGGTATCTCAACCATGTTACTTGGTAAAGATTATTATGATTGTCACTTTAAAAGATAAGTGAGGCTGAATATAGCGGCTCACATTTGAAATCCCAACACTCTGGAAGTGGAGGCAGGAAAAGGGCCATAAATTTGAGGCCAGTCTGAACTTCAGACCATCCTGTTTAAAGCAAGAGAGAGGCTAAGAAGGCTGTAAGGAACTTGTCTTGCCTGTTTCTGAATGGAAGTCATGGGTGGGGGAGTTGGGGGGCTGACATGACCACAGGTCAGCTTCCCAATGTTGGATGGAGACCGCAGCCTCCTTAACACTACGGTGTGGGAGGAAATTCTCACTCTTTCCAACTACAACCCTTAAGAGTCGGCAATAGCCATTCTCCTACCCCTCAATTTTACACCACATCTCAAGAGCTCTCCAACCCCAACCCGGGTAATTGCCCCCTAATCGCTGCACTCCATTGCTGTCTGGAGTCTTGGGTTACCGGGTGGGGGCTGCCGGGTGGGCTGCAGGCAGAGCCGGGCCTCGAGGGGGCGGTGCCCGCTGGCCCGCCATGCCGGGTGCCGACTGCAGGGGGCGCTGGCGGCCGCTCCGGGCGGAGACAATCGCGCCGAGCGGGCGCCGCAGCCGGAGCGGGAGCCCAACCCGGAGCTGCACAGAGCGGTGCAGAGCTGGGGCTGAGCGGGGCCGGCCGAGCAGGGCCGGGCGGCAGCGATGGACCGCTAGGGCCCGGCCAAGCCCCGCGATGCCGCCGCCGAGTGGCCCCGGCGTCCTCGCGCGGCTGCTGCCGCTGCTGGGGCTGCTGCTCGGCGGCGCCTCCCGGGCTCCCGGCAAGTCTCCGCCAGAGCCCCCCAGCCCGCAGGGTGAGTCTCGGCCTCGAGGGGCGGCGATCGTGGGCCTGTACCCTGTGATAGGCTGCCACCGCTGGCCCCCTTTTCACGGTGCTAGTGACTTGGGGTGCATTCTGCTCCCAGGATGGCGGGGGGGGGGGGAAGCGACCCGAGATCGGTGCTTCTGGGGGAGAGATTGGGAGACTGTTTGCTGCAGGGGTCTTGGGGAGACACAATGGAGAGGGCGAGGGTCTCCAGGCTCGGCGCTGCCGCCTCCTCCGACTTGTTTTTCTCCCTCCTGGTCCGCGAGGCACTGCAGCCAGAGCTATTGTCTGCGGAAGACACCCGCCCAGGGGCGGGTTGGGGCGGGCGCCGGCTCCGCAGCCCCCCGCGGGTCCCTAGCTGCGACCCAGGCTGGGTGGGGGCGCAGACATCGGCTGCCACCCTGGCCGGACTGGGGCTGGGAGCTTAGAGCTGGGCTGCGAGGGGGGAGGGGAGAGGGGGAGTGGGTGAGGCTGTGGGCGGGATTGACTGCTCGAATGGGGTTTTCACCCAGGAGCCTGACAGCTTCCAGGCAACCCCCCAGGTTTAGAATTTGGGGCGCACCGAATAAACACTGATCAGCTCATGCTAGAGGGAGGGGATGCATTTGGAAGGGGGGCCGAGAAAAGGCGTTATTGTGATCCCCAGCTCAAGGCGCATGGCAGGGCTGTGGTCATGGAGCCATGCTGAGCTGGCTGGCTCGCTGTGGGCAGTACCAGCTGAGAGGGCAGGTGTCTGGGTCCTTGTCCAGCCCGTCTCTTGCAACTACTCTCCGCTACCAGCTTCCAGCTCTCCCCCTCTTCATTTCACTCACTCCCCCGCCCCCAAAGGAGACCCTGACCCTCCTAACGCCTAACTTGGCCCACATGGGTGTGTGAGGTGAAGGTAGAGCTGGCCCCTGCGGTGGGAGCTGGACACCCTGACTCCACAGCTCACTCGTGGGTGCTATGGGCCTCTCTTCATCCCTGCTTCCCTCTCCCACCTTTCTGGTTCCTGCGCCACCACCCCACAATTGCTCTTCCTTTCCCTGCCTGTGGGTCCATCCTGAAACAGTGTTCTTTTCTCCTTACGCCACCCCCCCTCCGCTTGCACACACACACACACACACACACACACACACACACACACACACACACCAGAAGCTAGCAGGAAAGGCGGAAGGGGGGGGTTCTGGTTGAGGGAAGTAGGGTCCGGATGAAGGAAGGAGGTCGGATTTCCTCCTGGAATGAGGCAGGGCTAAGTGGAGAGATGCAGGTACTGTATGGAATGCCAAGATTTGAGGGTGGAGAGGGATCTTCCTGTGCCTCAGTCTCCCCTGATTTCCTAGAGAAGAGGCCCAAACTAGGAAGCTCCTCCTCCTCCAAGGCCCAGGGGAGGGAGGGCCCAGGGAATTGGCTGGAATACAGCCAGAATAAGGGGCTCTCTCAGGCAGCTGGCAGGGAGCCCAGGCTGTGAGGAAGAGGGGAAAGGAGTCTGCTAGACACCTGCCCCACCTCCCAGCTTGGCACTGACGCTCCTTCCGGCCTTACCTGCCCACCTCTGTTTTGTTTCCCAGGTCCCTCCTCTACCTCTTTTGAGGCTTTGACCCTTGAACCAAAAGGCTTCCCTCAAGTGACAAAATTTCAGACTCCTGGATCCTCTCTGCCCAGCTCTCTCCAGCTGTTGCTAGCCTAGGATGGGGCTGGGAGCAGTCAGACTCTTTTAGCTTCTCAGAATTCCTCCTGGGGCAGGAGACTGCCACTCCTTGGAGAGCCAGCGTGGGAGTGGGCAGAGTGGGTGCCCCACCCTAATAAGCTAGACTCTGGCTTATCCTGGAGAGGGAGGTGGGCTCTGGGAATAGCTGGATGGCATGCCAGGACCAGGCGTGGTATCCTACTTTGGAAGCCTGAGAAGAGACACCTGTCACTGTGGAGTGTCAAGTCGGTGAAAGGCCTTGCGGTTCTGTGGCTGCCCACGCCCCCTGGCCCCGCCCCTTCTGCTCTCAGCTCCAGGCTCTAGGCTCCCTGTCTACCTGGGATTTCCCCCAGCATCCAGTGCACCCTCCACTTGCCTCCCAAGCGAGCGAGCTCTTAACCTCCCCATCTAAGTTGCTCATTAGGAAGGCGGGGCGGGGCCTAGTCTTGAGGGAGAAGCGGGTGCTGAGTGGAAAGGGTTAGATGGCAGAGGCGGCCTGTGGAAATCCATGAGAGTAACTCAAGTTCTCATCACCTATCCAAACCCAAGCAGCTCACCTTCAGGGCCAGCGTGGCCAGGTTACCCTGGAGGAGGGGAGATGGGGGCGGGGGGGTCACAGATAGCCTGGAAATCTAGACGTTTATGCGACCCAGTCCCTGCACACTCTTTCCCTTGGGCCTGGGTCTGCTTTCCGTGTAGCCCTTCTCCATCAGCGCCCCAGCTCCTTTGCTTGATCTCCTGGGAGGAATGAGGGCGTTGCCATGGTGACTGACTGTCGCTGACCAGCTACAGACATGGAGGGAGGAATCAAGATACACCTTTGCTCTTAGGAGCTGGGGCAGGTCCCTAAATTTGAAGGGTTTTGGAAAGGATCCTGGAAAGAGGATGTGCACAAGAAGTGACAGGTTCCTTAGTGGCTTGACTTGATTTTTTTTTTCTTCCTTGAGACCTCAAGAGGGAACCTAGCTTCCATCCTTCCTCTAAGTTACTTGATCTTGCCCTCTCCCCCTCCACCTGAGGCTCGCCATTTTCCCAGGACTCATTCTTTCTTGGTCTCTCTTCTCCTCTCCAGACCATTGTTCTCTTAGGATAGACTGGCTAACATTTTTTATTCTAGAAGTAAACTACTAGGTTCAAAGCTCAAATTTCTCACTTTGCTGCAGCACAAGGATTTAACACCTTCTAAGCCTCACTTTCTTTATCTGTAAAATGGGCTGAAGGCATATTTTAGCAAATGTAGCATTTCACTGGCTGTATAAAGTATATTCCTATTTTGTGAACCAGTAAGAATGGGGGTGGGGGTGGGGAATGCTGTCAATTATAACGATGACATCACCCATCACAGGCATTGCCCAAGTTTAGAATTGTGAAAGTATGCATGGGCTAGCGCTGGTGAAAGGGGATAAATAGCCCTTCTCCTCCTCTGCTGACTTTGGCAGAGAGCACAACTCACCGACATAGGCCCTGGATTTGATCCCCAGGGCCGTGCTGGAGTCAGCCCCCAAACCTCTCTCCCCCAGCAGTCCCCTCCCTCACTCCTCATCCCCTCACCCCGTCTTCCCACAGAGATCCTGATCAAGGTGCAGGTATATGTGAGCGGGGAGCTAGTGCCGCTGGCCCGTGCCTCAGTAGACGTCTTTGGGAACCGCACTCTTCTGGCTGCTGGTACTACGGACTCAGAGGGCGTGGCCACACTACCCCTCAGTTACCGCCTGGGGACCTGGGTGTTGGTCACTGCTGCCCGCCCGGGTTTCCTCACCAACTCAGTGCCCTGGCGTGTTGACAAGCTGCCCTGTGAGTGCAGGGGAAAGAGGAGGGGAGGAGGGGGAGGGGGAGGAGCGGGTTGGATGGCAGCTGACCCACCATCAGCCCCTTCCCAAAATAGTCCTTGGGGGTGGAAGGGCAGTTTCCCAGCAGCTGCTGCCTGGGCTGGGGCATACTGGGCCATGGGAGGGTGAAGACAAGGGAGTACCTAGGGAATGCTTCTAGAGCTGACAGGCCACCCATTTTACAGTGTATGCATCTGTCAGCCTCTACCTGCTCCCAGAGAGACCAGCCACCCTCATCCTCTATGAGGACCTCGTGCACATCCTCCTAGGCTCCCCAGGTAAGCCCTATCCTCTCCATTCCTTAGCTCCCCTTCCATCCTTGACCTGTATGCAGAAACTTCTGCTTCTTCACACAGTAGCTGGGTGTCCTTGGGCAAGTCACTTAACCTCTCTGAGCCATACTTAACTTGTGTAGAAGATGTGGAAGGGTATTTAATCCCAGCACTTGGGAGGCAGAGGCAGGCAGATTTCTGAGTTTGAGGCCAGCCTGGTCTACAGAGTGAGTTCCAGGACAGCCAGGGCTATACAGAGAAACCCTGTCTCGAAAAAAACAAAAAACAAAAACAAAACAAACAACAACAACAAAAAAAAGATGTGGAAGGGTAATACTTATTTCATCAAATTAAGGTTTAAAAAAATTGCATCAAGAGCCGGGCGTGGTGACGCACGCCTTTAATCCCAGCACTTGGGAGGCAGAGGCAGAGGCAGAGGCAGAGGCAGAGGCAGAGGCAGAGGCAGAGGCAGAGGCAGAGGCAGAGGCAGAGGCAGAGGCAGAGGCAGAGGCAGAGGCAGAGGCAGAGGCAGAGGCAGAGGCAGAGGCAGGCAGATTTCTGAGTTCGAGGCTAGCCTGGTCTAGAGTGAGTTCCAGGACAGCCAGGGCTACACAGAGAAACCCTGTCTCAAAAAACAAAACAAACAAACAACAACAACAAAAAATTTGCATCAAATGTGCAAAGAGAAAAAAAAACACGGGTATTTAATAAATATTTCTAGTTTCCTTGGGGGCTTTGTGATTTATCTCCTGCTTCTCACCTCCCTAACCTGTTTATCTTCAGTGGATCTACCTGTCTTTGTTGAGCACCTACTAGGTGCCTGGCTGTTCTGAAGCCATGAGGGCTTTCTAGGGCAACTGGGCGTCTCTCCAGTGGCCTGGAGCTTCCTCAGTGGTCCTTCTGCACAAGCCTTCAGTCTCATCTTCTGCACTTGCCCTGTGCCACTTACAGGGCTGGGCCTGGGGCGTGGGGGTGAGGAAGAACAGCCCACAGCCTGCCTGTGGTCATGAGCAAGTAGGAAGACAGACAAACACCATCTCAAATTCTGGGAGCATCACAGAGCAGGTAGACAGTGGCAGAAATGCCCCTCACCTTTGGGGGCAGTCTGGTGGAGCTAATAAAGGGAGCTAGGTGGGCTGGGGGTAGAGGATGAGCAGGGGAGAGAGAGAGAGAGAGAGAGAGAGAGAGAGAGAGAGAGAGAGTTGGGTGGAGTTGGCAGGCAGGCAGGATGGGTGGTGAAGGCTCAGGGTACTTTCTGGCCTGGTATGTAGTATTGTATAAGGTGCTTGGCCAGGACTACAGAGCCACAGTGGGGTTTGGAGTTTGAGAGAGCCCTCTCCAGTTTAAATTCTTACTCAGTTATTGGCAAATTTCTTGTTTGCCAGCTGCATCTGGATAACCCCATACTGGAGGCCTCCAATGCCCCCTCCCCCAGGGACTCTAAAATGACAAATGGATCTTGGTGGCCCCAGAGCTTGCTGCCTGTGAAGTGCAGTGTATTGGCAGTACTAGTCAGAATGCCCCAGCCGCCACACCACTGTAGCCTGTGACCGCTGGGTCTCTCTCCTACAGGCAACTCCCACTTTCTTTCTCCCTTACTCTACGACACCCCACAGGGTAGCCCAGGCTCCCAACATTTAGTAATAAAGCAGGAAAGAGTTGTGTAGAGGGGTGTGGGGTGACAGGGCCGGGCTCCAGGGACGGTGGCCTTGGTATGCTGCTAAAGTTCTTGTTCCATTTCTGCATCTGTAAAATGGAGTTGATACCTCAGGGGCTGTTAGGCTAATTAAGGGGGTTACTATACATAGCCTGCTTAGAACAGCATCCAGCATATTTTGAAGCTTAATAAATGTTACCTATGACCACACAGGATTGGAATTCTGTTTATATGTCTGCTCCAGCAGCCCCCCCCACCCCGCCCCCATCACAGCACTGTAAGCTAAGCTAATGTGTGTCTATCTAAATGGAAACAATTTGGGCCTGGAGAGATGGCTCAGTGCTTGAGAGAACTTGTTGCTTTTCCAAGTACTTGGGTCCTTTTGGATTCCCAGAACCCATAAGGTACCTCACAGACTACCTTGTCCTGGGGAAATCTCACTCCCTCTTCTGGCCTCTAAGAGCACTGCACACCTGTGGGACACAGACATACAGGCAGACAAAACACTCCTGCACATAAAAATAAAGGAAAAAGAATTTTTAAAAAGTAGACTGTGAGCCGGGCATGGTGGCGCATGCCTTTAATCCCAGCACTTGGGAGGCAGAGGCAGGCAGATTTCTGAGTTCGAGGCCAGCCTGGTCTACAGAGTGAGTTCCAGGACAGCCAGGGCTATACAGAGAAACCCTGTCTCAACAAATAAAAAAACAAAAAACAAAAACCAAAACAACAACAAAAAAAGTAGACTGTGTTCATTGGTCACTTTTCTCTTTTTCTATAATTTTTGAGACAGTATCTTAGAACTCTGTAGTTCAGAACCCTGGCCTGAGACTCCAGATCGTGCAGCAGACTCTCCTGTGCCGACGTTACACATGTGTGCCACCGGGCCAGGCTCCCTTACCATATGTATTCAGTGAGTGCTAAATGAGGGCCCAGACAAAACACTTCTTGCCATCAGGACAGAAGGTTCTGGAGAAACTGTGAAGAACAGATCACACTGCCCAACAGTGGCAGTGCACGCCTTTGATCCAGCACCCAAGAGGCAGAGGCAGGTAGATCTCTGGGAGCTCCAGGACAGCCTGGGCTACAGCATGAGTGTCAGGAGAGTCAGAGCCACATAGCGACACCCTGCCTCAAAAAAACATAAAACCAAAATAAATAAATAGTGAGACAGGCAGGCAGGCAGGCAGGCAGGCAGGAGCCTAAGCACGAAGACAGTTCTGCATCCCATGACCTAACTCAATGCCTGCCACTCAGATGTTGGCTCAGGACATGATGTGTGTGTGTGTGTGTGTGTGTGTGTGTGTGCATGCTTTCTGTGTATCATGTGCAGAAAAGGTATTGGGTCGCCTGGAACTAGAATTACAGGTGGTTGTGAGCTGCCATGTAGGTTCTGGGAATAGAACCCTGAGTGTTAGCGGTGGCCTTCCTCTAGACCACGGTGACTTCTTTCTCTTCAGCCCCTTGACCCTCGTCATGTATATGTTTATAAGGAAACTTCAGAGGAAGTGAATAATTTGTGGGAGGTCACACAGTCTCCAGGACTGGAGGTTCCGGTATCACATCCCTTCAAGTTAGCAATCTGTGGCTATCCCATCCTCTCTCTATTCCCACCCTCCCCCGCCTTTCCAATTAGCCTAACCCAGTGGTTCTCTTTTTTTGGATACTTGCTTCGTGCTTTGGTCTGGGTCAGGCTACCACAGTGCCTGCTTTCCATCCAGGTGCCCGCTCCCAGCCCTGGGTGCAGTTCCAGCGTAGAGCTGCCCGCCTGCCTGTCAGTTCCACCTATAGCCAGCTTTGGGCTTCACTCACACCAGCCAGCACCCAGCAGGAAATGCGGGCTTTCCCTGCCTTCCTGGGGACGGAGGCCTCCAGCTCAGGTGAGCATGTACTTAATGTAGAGGGGAGACACCTTCCTTCAGTAAGGACATGGCCATTGGTACCAGTGTCCTCTTCCCTCAGGCAATGGCTCCTGGCTGGAGCTGATACCCCTGGCTGCTGTGAGCGTCCACCTGCTAACAGGCAATGGGACAGAGGTGCCTCTCTCAGGCCCCATTCACCTGTCCCTGCCAGTGCCCTCAGAGCCTCGTGCCCTTGCTGTGGGCACCAGCATTCCAGCCTGGAGGTTTGACCCCAAGAGTGGTAAGTGTTAGGAGAAGGGTGCCGGTGCTAGAGGATGGGGCTTCTGTTAGAGGTGGCAGAACATTGAGTCTGATGAACTCCCCTGGCCTCTTTCTAGGGCTGTGGGTACGAAATGGCACCGGTGTAATTCGGAAGGAAGGCCGACAGCTCTACTGGACTTTTGTCTCCCCGCAGCTAGGGTACTGGGTAGCTGCCATGGCCTCTCCTACATCTGGTGAGATTGGTGGGGCAGTGGGGGAAGGGCAGTGGGGAGAGGGAAGGCTGGGGGAGTTAAGGCCTTGTGAAAGGCGAGAAGGGCGTCCTAAGCCCTTGCCTGGCACAGGGCTGGTTACCATCACCTCAGGCATTCAGGACATTGGCACCTACCACACAATCTTCCTGCTGACGATCCTGGCCGCCCTAGCGCTGCTGGTGCTCATTCTGCTGTGTCTACTGATCTACTACTGCAGGTGAGTTCTCCTGGGGCCCGTCCCGCCTTCTCTCACCACATCCCTAGGCCTGTGCTTGTGTTCTGCACTGCAGTCCCATAGATGCTTCTAGAAAATCCTCAAGGTGCTTCCAGGAAAGAATGCCAATGCAAGAGCTAAGACTCCAGAGACTGGTGGCTTTAGAGAATGGGGTGACAGATGGCAGGACCTGCAGGCCTTGCCTCTGCAGAGACTCCAACCGCGGCTCCAACCAGCCCAGCTCTCACTCCCAGAGCAGGCACTCCTAGCTGGTGTACATGCCAAGCGTTGCCAAGTTTACCCCCATGAAGCTGAACGTGTGCAGGTCCCTCTTTCTACAAACAGCTTCTAGACATCATTTGGGTCCCCCCACCATTTCTCTAAAACGTTCCAGGCATCCTCCATCTCAACCCCACTGCTGTCTTCATCCCTTGTGTTGGCAGCTGTGGGGGGTTACAGAGATACCTTTACTTTAGGCATCCCTGAGTGCCTGTCTCTTTCCTCCTCTGCAGAAGACGCTGCTTGAAGCCAAGACAACAGCACCGCAAGCTGCAGCTTTCCGGTCCCTCGGACAACAAACGAGATCAGGCTACGTCGATGTCTCAACTCCATCTCATCTGCGGGGGACCCCTGGAGCCTACGTCGTCGGGAGACCCCGAGGCCCCTCCCCCAGGCTCCCTACACTCGGCCTTCTCCAGCTCCCGAGACTTAGCATCCTCGCGGGATGACTTCTTCCGTGCCAAACCGCGCTCCGCCAGCCGACCGACCGCCGAGCCTCCTGGTGCCCGCACCGTTGAGGGTGCCGGGCTCAAGAGCGCCCGCTCCGTCGAGGGTCCTGGCGGGCTGGAGCCGAGCCTGGACGAATACCGGCGGGGTCCAGCTGGGGCCGCGGCCTTCCTGCATGAGCCTCCCTCGCCGCCGCCGTCCTTCGACCATTATCTGGGCCACAAGGGGGCGGCCGAGAGCAAGACCCCCGACTTTCTGCTGTCACAGTCGGTGGACCAGCTGGCGCGGCCGCCGTCCCTCAGCCAGCCGGGCCAGCTCATTTTCTGCGGTTCCATCGACCACCTCAAGGACAACGTGTACCGCAATGTCATGCCCACCCTGGTGATTCCCGCACACTATGTGCGCCTGGGCGGAGAGGCGGGCGCCGCGGGAGTGGGCGACGAGGCCACCCCGCCGGAGGGCTCGGCCGCCGGCCCCGCGCGCCCCTTTCCTCAACCCGACCCCCAGCGCCCGCTGATGCAGGGCCACGCGGGTGCGGGAGGCGACGGCGGTGGCGGCGAGGGCTGGGGCGGCGGGCGTTCCGCACCGGTCAGCGGCTCGGTCACCATTCCGGTGCTGTTCAACGAGTCCACCATGGCGCAGCTCAACGGCGAGCTGCAGGCTCTAACCGAGAAGAAGCTGCTGGAACTGGGAGTGAAGCCTCACCCGCGCGCCTGGTTCGTGTCTCTGGACGGACGTTCCAATTCACAAGTGCGCCACTCCTACATCGACCTGCAGGCGGGCGGCGGCGGCCGCAGCACCGATGCCAGCCTGGACTCAGGCGTCGACGTGCACGAGGCTCGACCTGCGCGCCGCCGGCCCCCGAGGGAGGAGCGGGAGCGCGCGCAGCTGCCCGCGCCGCCGCCGCCCGCGCCCCCGCGCCTGGCGCTCAGCGAAGACACAGAGCCCAGCAGCAGCGAGAGCCGCACCGGCCTCTGCTCGCCGGAGGACAACTCGCTTACGCCCCTGCTGGACGAAGTGGTGGCACCCGAAGGCCGGGCAGCCACGGTACCCAGGGGTCGGGGCCGCAGCCGTGGGGACAGTTCCCGCAGCAGCGCTAGTGAGCTGCGGCGCGATTCGCTCACCAGCCCGGAGGACGAGCTGGGGGCGGAGGTGGGCGACGAGGCTGGCGACAAGAAGAGCCCGTGGCAGCGGCGGGAGGAGCGGCCGCTAATGGTGTTCAACGTCAAGTAGTGCGGCCCGGGGGGCGGGGGGCGCCCACCGCCCCTGCCGCCAGTGCAGGTTCCCAGAGTGCGCGCCCCGGGATGCTGCGGCGCAGGGGCACGCGCTCTTAGCCCGGAGAAGAGCTCAGGGGTCGGCAGAGCTCATCTGTGGTATGTGCTGGGGGAGTGTCTTGGGAAGGGACCCTGGATTGGCCTCCAAGCAGAGGGAGGTGGGAGGGACCCGGTCCCCCATGGGAGGGGCTGGGGAAGAGGGCTGGGGTGGGGGAGCAGTGCCTGTATAAACGTGGCTGTACATAGAAAGATCTATTGTGGGAGAGCAGGAGGGGCGAGCCAGCCTCAGCTGCTAGGAGGGCTGGGAAGGGAGGGACAATCTCTGGACCCTTGGGAGGGGAGGGGTGCTGCTTGGATGTCACAGGGCTGGTGGCTGGGGCGATCCTGGGGACTAGAGGATGTGATAACACTCTGGACAACAAAAAAAAAAATACAAAGCTGGTGAGGTTAAAGCTTTGTGTGAGTGTGTGTATATGTGTGATTTTTTTTTCCTATGGGGAATGCAGGTATCAGAGGGCGCAGCAAATCAGATACTATTCAGAAAGTGTACAAACTTTATTGGAGCAACACGCACGCACGAGCACACACACACACACACAAGCAAGCTCACACAACACCTGTGGCTCGGGAAGAGCACCTGGCCACAAGGTCCACAGAAACCGGAAGAAATGGCAGTTTGATACAGGGCTTTTTGCCACAGCCTTCTTTCCATAAAAGAAGGTCTTAGTTTGAGGCTCCACCTCCCATGGTGATAGGGTGACTCAGGATGAGTAAGCAGGAGAGACTCGAGGGGAAGAGGTGCTAGGGAGGCCTGAGTAGTGGATACCCATCGGAACAGGGTTCCCAGGACTGTGGAGTTCTTTAAGTCTGTAGCCCTTTCTTACAGTAGCGGTCTTGGGGCCGGATCCCTCAAAAACATGTCCCAGCGAGGAATCTTCTTTCGAAAACACTTGGTTCCCTTGGCTGAACAGTGGAAGCCACTGGGGCAACAGTGACGTCCGTCTCTACAGCAGACACCCTGGATGGTCAAGGGAGAGTAAGTAGTAGAGAGCAGAGCACTGCCCATGGCCACACCCAGCCCCACAGTCAGGAATGGCACCGACCTTCAGGTAGGGACAGCAGGCCCAGCCTCCTCCGCTGCTGTCTTTACAACAGGTCTGGTTATCATGGCAGAAATGCCCTTCACCACACTCCACGTTCCCAACCTTAGGACCAAGGGTCAGGAGCACGGGAGGCTGGATAAAGTCAACATCCTTCTCACAGGTCCTCGCCTTCACATTGCAGGTGTACCCGGCCGGGCAACAGTGCTGCCGGTCCTCACAGCACACAGCCTGTGGAGGAGGGGATGGGATCACACTCGTATCCCAGGAACACAGCTCCCTTCCCCCAGGGTGGTGGGGTGGAGACTCACATGGGGCAGCTGGCAGCAGGCCCAACTTCCCGTCAGGCTTGGGCAGCAGGTCTGCCCTACTGGGCAGCTGGTATGCTGGTCACAACCGATATCTCCAATTTGGAGCAGGGTTGTCTGGCGGGCAGGCATCTTCTCCAGGGCAGCCACCACTGTGTCTCCCTTCTGACAGTACCCCTGAGCCAGACATGTGAAGCCCTGAGGGCAGCAATGCTGGTTGTCTAAGCAGCAGACAGCCTAGGGGTGGGCAGAGAAGAATGTTCCTACAGAGGACCATGGGAGTCTACCTCTACAGCTCATAGCTTCTCCTGCTGGGGACAAGTCACAGCATTGGGTACCCCACCCCCCTGGACTAGGCAGAGTGCAGAAGAATAAAGCCACAGGACTCTTGTCACCCACCTGCCCAGGCCAAGATGCTATATCTATCTCTACCCCCTCAGGGTTACCTCCCTTTCCATGTTACCTCTGGGGTGGGACAGCAGCCCCAGTCCCCAGAACTGAGTTTGCAGCAGGTATTGTTTGCAGGACACTTAGTGAAGTCATCGCAGGGGACATCACTCTTCAAGAACTGTGGGTCTGGCTGGCGGAGGGGGGCTGTGACCTTCTTCATCCAGGGTACTTGGAGGACACCCATTTCGCAGGTTCCTTTCTCTGTGTGACACTGAAACCCTGCTGGGCAGCAGTGAATGTGGTCCTCGCAACACACGGCCTAAGGTAGACAGAGAGAAGCCAGGAAGCATTGGTGCCAAGCTGACTGCCCCTTCTGCTTGGACCGCTGTGCCCATTGCTCCCAAGTACCTTGGCAAATGGACAGCAGCCCCAGGCACCAGTGTTGAGGCGGCAGCAGGTATGTCCATCAGGGCAGCTCACCTCCAAGTCGCACTTCACCTCTGTCACTGTGAGGTGGGCAGAGACCAAGTCATCAAAGGCAGAGGGACCAGGTGTGGAGAACAGAGCACACAGCTACCCCAGCCACAGTGAGCCTCATGAAAGGCCAGTGGAGAGGGCCTACACCTGCCAGGTCCCTCCATGAGGCCATCAAAATCCACCCACCCAATAGCCGTTCCATAACTGAGGAGAACCCCTCTTTATAGAGGGGATGAAATGGGGGTCCAGTTTGGTCCTGTACCTGGGTATCCAGGCAGCTTGGTCAGGAGATCCGTGGTGTAGTCCTTGGATAGGCACTTACTCTGGATCAGGTCACATACAGTGTCCTGGGGGCAGCAGTGCAGGTGGTCGGAACAGCAGATGGCCTAGGTTGGGACAAGTATAAGTGTCTGAACTCCACCGGTCTTTAGTGAGCACAGGGAGCAAGCTAGGCTGATAGCGTGCACTATTCCAAACCGCCACTAGGGGGCAACATGAGCCTTAAAGCTCTCAGGGATCAGCCCAGTGCTTGGAGCCTCCTTGTAAGGCTATGTATGGGTCTAGGGGGATCCAGCCACTCACTCACGTTGGGCATTGGACAGCAGCCATACTTCCCAGTGGGTAGCTCACAGCAGGTAGAATCATCGGGGCACTGGGTCTGAGCATCAGGGCACACCACAGAAAAAGGCAAAGCCACTGAAAGAGCAATGAGGTATGTGGAGGGGAATGGTGGGAACTTTTTCCCAGCCAAGAGTCAAATGTGGCTCCACCCCCAGGTGCTGGCTGGGTGGCTCCCCGGCCTCCTCACCTGCCCTGTTGGTCTTTTGTGCAGGGAACTTCTTCAGTAGGGGGTGGGTGCCCGTGGGTGAAACGCATCGTGTGTGAACCAGGTCACAGGAGGCCCCATGGGGACAGCAATGCACTCTGTCTTCACAGCAAGAGGCCTGAAAAGAGACAGATAGTCCTAAATCCAGCTGCATCTGCCCCAGGTCCCAGTTCTACCCCTCCTAACCCGTTAGTCACCACTATCTCCCCACACCTGTACCTGGGGCATGGGACAACATCCCCACGAACCATCAACCATAATGCAGCAGGTGGCGGACTCAGGACATTCAAACTGGCTCCCGGGACACTGGACAGCACCCAAGAGGTCCTCTGCAAATAGAAGAATCCAGAATTCCATTAATCTAGTCAGTGAAGGTCATTTCCAGTGCCATCACAGAAGGAACTGCGGGTCTAGCTACAGGAGGTTTAGTGGTCGGTCCCAGAGCTTAGCTGATCTCCCAGGTAGCCCCTACTGCAGAAAGACAACTAAGGCATCTTGTGAAGCTGGGCTGGTGTTAAACCACTCTCCAGCATGGCCTCTCCATGTCCCTAAAGCCCTGGAGTTCGGCATCCTTGTCCGTCACCTTCTTCTCTCAAAACTGCCCCTCTGTTCTAGAATCAGGGCCACCCAGGTAGTTGGGCTCCTGGGCGCTTCAGGTACCACCCGATATCCCTCCCCACAATCCCCCCTCCCCTGTGCCCCACAGCACCTGACATCTGGAAGCAGGATTTCCCATCTGCACTACAGTGGAAGCCCTGGGGGCAGCAGTGGTGGCTGTCACCACAAGACACACCCTATGGACACAGAGAAGTCTGTGTGAGCAAGACGCTTTTGCCTGGGACTATTAGAGTGAAGGAAAGGGGTAAACGCAGATTTTAAGCAACCCCTTCCAATTCCCCAAGCCAATGGTACTGTCACCTTAGGGAACGGGCAGCAGCTGGAAGTCCCGGACACAGTGAGAAGACAAGAATAGCCAGAAGGACAGTGGCCATGGGTCTGGCAGGAGCCATCTAGATGATGGCTCGTTATTCTAGGCCATGTGTCCTGGAAAGAAGAGGTGACATCAACCAAAGGATCTGTGCCAGCCTTCCTCTGGCCAATCCAAGGTAGCCAGCCCTTCAAAAGGCCCAGGGTGCCAACTGGGGCAGGAGATACTCACCAGAAGAGGGTTACAGCAGCTGTAGTTGGCTCCTCCCTCGTCAAGGCAGCAGGCAACAGGGCAGAATTGTCCATCTGGACACTGTGTTCCAGCCACCAGCCCTGCCGCTAAGGCCAGCCAGCTCATCAGGACCCACATGGTCTGCCTGCAAATGCCAAGCAAAGTTTGGCAGCCACATTAAACTCTATGCCACCTTCTACTCTGAGGCCACACACTCCCCTGTGCTCTGACCAAGGCCCTGGTTTCACTGAATCTTCTCAACAAGCCGACAGGAAAGCAAGCAAATGTGTCGCTTGTGTCAGCATCCTATCCGTATGCAGCGAGCGCACATGCGTCAGCTGACACACGCCATGAGCACGAACTGTGGACAGGAACACTTGTGGATTCATGGCCTCACATACGGCCTAACACCTGAGTGTGTGGGGGGGGGGCAGGGTATGGCAATCAGGAAGGCATGTGGCTTTTGAGGCTTTATCTATGGGACTGTGGGCTAACGGAGGCAGAGGAGACTTCAGCAGACACAGGAGGATGGCTAGCCCCACTGCAGGCATGGCACTGAACTGCCACCTGTAGCTTTCAAAAGCCTTGGGGGATGGAGAGGGACAGTCATCAGTCACATGATCATATGGGAAACCGAGCAGTAGAGAAAGTTGTAAAAACAGAAGTGCGGTGGCCAGTGGGGTCTGGGCTGACCTCCCTACGGGCTAGCCACTGTCTACCCACAACTGTCCCCCCACCCCACCCAAGGGAAGGGGACACAGAGGCTGGGTCAGCCTTAAAGCTAACTTCATGGGGAGCCCTTCCCGATATCACCAGGGCCCCTTTGGACTCCTCAAACAGACCGCCTCCATCTCTCCCTGCTCAGAAACCGAAACTCAGCTGCAAGTGGGAAGGCCCAGCATACTGCCTCGCTGCCTCGGCAGGAGGAACCGAGCCTCTCACTTCCCTAATAAGCCTTTCCCCAGCTCAGCTGGCCTACCCAACAACCCGAAATGACTTACTCTGCCCAGGGCAGCAAACCTAGCAATATTCAAAGACCCTCTAGGGAGCCTTTTCCCCTCTCCTTATTGTATTTCTCTGCAACAACTATGCAAAGCAGTAATTATAATATTACTTACACTTTTCAAAACCATGCCTAAGGATCAAGTCAGGGAAAAAAAGACAGGATATTGGACTGGGTTTATATGCCCACTGGTGTCCCTGAACATTGGACCTTGAATCCCAGAGGCCAGAGGTCCAAACAGAAGGACAGGACAGAGCATTTTTCTGGCAGGTGACCCAAGCAGGATAGAAACAGGGTGGGAGCCGGGCAGTGGTGGTGCACACCTTTCATCCCAGCACTTGGGAGGCAGAGGCAGGCGGATTTCTGAGTTCCAGGCCAGCCTGGTCTACAGAGGGAGTTCCAGGACAGCCAGGGCTACAGAGAAACCCTGTCTTGAAAAACAAGAAAGAAAGAAAGAAAGAAAGAAAGAAAGAAAGAAAGAAAGAAAGAAAGAAAGAAAGAAAGAAAGAAAGAAAGAAAAGAGAAGAAGAAACAGGGTGAGCATAGGGACTTAGGGTTTAGTCCTGGAAATGACAACTCTATGGCTGAGGTCCTCAGAAGTTATTCCCTGTGTCTCAATTCTTCAATCTCTGCCTGGACACTGGCGGCTATGAAAGACAGGAAATGCCACCCACGCATGACAGGCATGCTTTTGATCCCAGCATTTGGGAAGCTGAGGTAGGAGGGTTGCAAGTGCCAGGCCACCTTGAGTTATAAGGTGAATCCCAGGCCAGCCTGGGCTACATAGAAGGATCCGCCGTCTTTCTCTCTCTCTTTCCTTCCCTAGGTCTTTTCAAGTGTCCTTTCACCTAATTCAAATAACATCCCAGAGGCCATCTCCTAACCAGGAATGGGTAGGGAAGACCCACTTCCTCTCAACAGGGCTAGGGAGTGGTGAGCCCCTGGCCACCCCTACACTACACAGCTAGGGAGAACAGGAGCCTTTCAAAGCCCTAGCTCCGACATCTTCCACTAGGTGGCACCCCCCAACTCCGAGTGTCGAGGGGAAATGAATTTCCTAAAAGGTGAGCCAATCCAGATGAGAAGCAGCAGGGAAAACTGGCGGGGAGAGGCGGAAATTAGCTCTCTCGCCCCCAAGAAAGGAAATAAAGCTGACACAAGCCAGGGATTCTGCCATCACGCCCAGGTCCTGCTCGCAACCCCTTTGAGCTCTGGGGGCCAAGGGCGGGAGATCCCCACCCACCGCTCGCCACCGCGGAGACCACTTGCAGCGTCCGAAAGAGAAAGAGCCAGGACCTGGAGACAGCGGTGGGAAGTACAGACAAGAGAGGAGCTGGCCCAAGAGTGGGGTGGTTCCTATCCTGGAGAAAAGCCTGCAGCTTTCCGACATGCTGGTCAAGAGAAACCTCTTATTGGGGCGTGTGGGGGGGTGTGTGTCTCTCTACAACAACTGCTCCCACCACCCAAAAAAAGAAAAGAAAAAACAACCTCGTTAGTGCATCTGAAACGCCTATGGGAGTTTCAAGAGGCAGATCTTCTCTTGTCTCTGAGCTGAGACTCCAGAGGACCCTCAATTGCACCAGTAGCCTGGTCAGGCCTCTGGACAGTAGCCGGGGAGATGCCTGCAAAGGGTCCTCCTACCTGTGTCGGGGTCCGCGCTCCCTGGGAGGCATCTGGCGGTCAGCTCCAGGACTAGGGCTTGGCCGCGCGATGGCCCGCCCACCTCAATTTCCATTAGCCATTGCTCGGAGATCCAGGGTTTCCATTGGTTACTTGTCTGCGTAGAGGCGGGACTCTCCTGGAATGCTGTGTTTCTTTTCTACTCAGTTCACATTCCTCCTCCCTTTCCTCTTTCTCCCCACACCCTATTTCTAGGGATCATGTGATTAGGGAATCATATGACAACATAGCCCGCCTCCCCCAGGGCAGCGCTTGCCGGTTTGGGTTCTGGCGGCAGAGAGTACGAGAGATGAGACACCCCGTGCCTAAGGGCACCCACAGTTAAGAGAGCTGCCCTGAAGGCACGCGTTCAAGGTCGTTTACTTGGAGGGAGTCTGCTTCTGGATCGGGACTTTTGTTCATTCGCTGTCTCTTCACGCCTGGCAGACAGGACTCCAAGCTAGTTGAAAGATGGTTATGAGGGTGAAGATAAATAGTCCCCAGGCTTGAATGGGGAGAGTGGCTTAGACTAAATCTAATAAAGATTCAAGGGCGAGTACCGGGCACTATAGATGTGTGTAGGGAAGCGGCAGGAGATTGGCTCAAGCTGGAGGGAAGAAGAGATTTAAATCCAGATTGATAGCACTGCATTAAATTGAAGCTGAAAGAATTTTAAGAGGCTGATTAGGCGGGATAGAGGAACTTGAAACTAGATGGGACAGCGAATCCTTTCCTTGGGTAGTTTATATCTTGTTCCTTACAGAAAGCTTCTAGCAAGGGTTGAAAGCCACGTTCAAGATAAGGGTATTAGACAAGTGTGTGGCACGGGCCTGTGGAGTAGGCTGGTGTCTGTCGAGATGAAAGGGGTTTCCTTGTTTCAGCTTTCCCTACCTTCGAGGAATTGTTATGATGGGTGAATAGAGAAATTTTAACAGTAGAACAGATCAGCCAGAAACAAGAGCCAGACTGCGGAGTGCCAAAGAGCCTGGGCCAGACAGAGACGGTTGATTGGAGACAGACCAAGAGGAAGACAGTCGCTAAGAAAGGCCAAGGCTGGGCCTTGGAGAAAAGGCTGTGTTTGCATTCAGAGTGGAGGGTAGGTTACCCCACCCCGTAGAAGCAGAGACCTTTCCTGGGAGACCAGTCATACATGACCATGGGGGTCAGCCATACAGTTCAGGACAGTGCGAATCTTGCATAGAGAGGCGTGCAGGGTTGTGGAACTCCATGAGGGCTTCTTACACTGGAGTCCCAGAAAGTGTGTAAGACTGGTGCGGAGAATCTAGCATCATTCTGCACCCTGATGATGTTAGCATAGGTGTCCCATGACATTCATACAGGTGTCCCCAGAACAGACCGTTGCTTATGCTTCTAGTGAGACACAGCCATGACACGGAGGCTGAGGAAGGGGTGCTGCCGAACCCCCAGGAGTTGGAAGCCGGCCTCAGCAACATTACAGCTCACCCTCTGAGTCAGGATTTCTTGTGTTCCAGACTAGCTTCTACTTGAAAGACAGCTGACACCGAGCTTCTGTTTTCTGCCCCCATCTCCCAAACGCCACTATTGCCATGTTTAGTTTCTGTGCTGCCAGGATTAGACCTAGGGCCTTGTGCGTGCTGAGCAAGTGCTAGCCACTGGGCTACATCCTAGACGCAGCACTGCCTCAAGGGAGAAAAAAAAAATGGGGGAAGGGCCGGAGGCTGAGCAGGTAAAGCGGCTTATCAACAAACCTGATTCCTTTGTTTCACAAGACAGAAATGACTCCCAGAAACCAAGACTTCTGCACACGCACTGTAGCATTAGTGCACCCCAAGACTTAACATATGTAATCGCTTGAAATAAATAATAAAAAGGTAGAACAAAATTCTGGGGCTACAGCTTAATGGCATTGCTCTCATCTAACACGAGAGGTTCTGGTTTCCTTCTGAAGGAAGGAGCGGGTGAGCGGGCGGGCGAGCGAGCGAGACTAGGCTTGCACATTTCACAGAACAACATTTGGACAGTTGATCTCTGTCCACCTGGTTTTGTTTATCAAGAAAGGGTTTCTCTGTGGAGTTCTGGCTAGCCTGGAACTCACTCTATAGACCAGGCTGGACTCAAACTCAGAGAGATCCACCTGCCTCTGTCTCCAGAGTGCTGGGGTTCACAGATACACACCACCACCACCACCCTAGCTTGTTTACCTTGTTTTTAAGGCAAGGTCTCTCATTGTTTTTGCCTCTGTGCTGTGTGCTTCATGCTACCTGGCCCTTAAGCCTCCAAATAATTTTCTTGACTCTGCCTCCCATCTTGCCATAGAAGATCAGCCTCTTTAAATTTTTTTTTTTTTTTTTGGTTTTTCAAGACAGGGTTTCTCTGTATAGAACGTGGCTGTCCTAAAACTCACTTTGTAGACCAGGCTGGCCTCGAACTCAGAAATCCGTCTGCCTCTGCCTCCCAAGTGCTGGGATTAAAGGCGTGCGCCACCACGCCCGGCTTTTAATTTTTTTTTAACTTTTTATTTTGAGATGGAGTCTCTCTAAGTTTTCCAGGCTATCCTTGAACTCACTATATAGCCCATATAGACCTTGAACTTCGACCTTTTAGCTGGGATTATAGACATGAACCAGCAGGCTCTGCCTCCTCCTCCTCCTCCCACCCCACTTTGGAGACAGTCTGTCTGGTCTCAGGCTCACTTTGTACCCTAGACTAGCCTTGAACTTCCTGACCTTGATCCTGGTGCCTCTGCTTCTTAAGTGCTGGGATTACAAATTTGAGCCCCTTTATCCAGTTTGCCATCTTCTCAGTTACTATTTTAGAACATAGGTTTTGTAAACTTCGTAAAAATTTTTTGAGTTATATATATGTATGTATGCGTGCATAAATTTATATATCATATGTGTGCAGGATTGGGGGCCAGAGGGTACTGAATCCCTGCAGCTGGAGTTACAGCCTAATGTGAGTGCTGCAAATCAAATCGTCTACCAGAACAATAAGCATTCGTAACAGCTGAGCTGTCTCTCCAGCCCTAGAACTTAGTTTTGTAAGTGCTTGTGGAAAATGGAAAATTATATTCTGGGGCTACTAAAAACATAGTTATAATGAAGTAATCATAATAAGATAGTATAACATTTTTGCTATAAAGCAGAAATATTGGAGTGTTGTGTAGCTAGTTCTCCTGAAATGAAACATCACCTCTTAGAAGGAAAAAGAAAGCTCAGAGGAAAGGTCAACTTAGAAGGCCCCGGAAAATCCTGAAACTTACAAGATTCATAGGGTAACACCTGAAGGTCATGTCACCAGGGACCTCTAGAGATACAGCTTTCCTGAGGTGTCTCTAATGCTAGGGTCGCCTTTTTGGTGATACAGCTGTCTTTGAATCATTTACACTCCCTTCTACACTTCCATACACTCCCATTAAACTCAGGTGTTCACTAAGCTAGAATTGGGTGTTTCTGGCCTGACATCAGTGTCCTCTATCAGGAGAGAGCAGATATTTGTTGAAGTCTCAAAAGTCACACAGCATACAAAAAGGTCCTTTAAAAATAACTTGGTTCTAGAAAACTCAAGTATGGATCTCAGGAAGCCCACAGTTTCGATGAAAAGTGCCCCTTGTGCCGCATCAAAATCTGATCCAGGTGCTTCCTAAAAGTAGCTGTTTGCGGTCTGGCTGCAGCCCTTTGTGTCTGCCCGCTAACCACAACCTCCAGGTGAGCGGCTTCACCATCCAGGATGCTAAGGACTGGTGGCTGTATGTCAGGGCCCTGGTCCCTCCAGGATGTCGCTCATTAAGTGATGGTTGTTTCGGCTATTGCACCAGCACCACTGAAATTCATTTTCGTGTGTCCACATTTCCATTCCTCTTACATAGCTGTGAAAATCTGAGGTCACATAAGAGTGACCTCGATTCTGTGCTGAACCTTTTGAGTGACTGTGAGAGTGTTTTTCCAAAGTGGCTGTACTACTATATCCCCACCAGCAACAGACACATGAGGATTTCGGTTCTCCCCATCTCACTTTCTGAGATAGGGGCTCACTGTGTAAACTTCTGTTGACCAGTCTGGCTTGGAATTCACAGAGATCCACCTGCCTCTGCCTCAAAGTGCTAGGATTAAAGGCACATGGTACTGTGCTCAGATTTACCTAGTCTTTTGATACATCCTCAATCTCCCACAGAACCGGTAGACAGCCATTTCAGCCAGACTGGCTTGGCCTGGACCCCCTGGAGTATACCTGTCTCCACTCCCTCCCTAATTGCAATGGCTGTGCACAGTCCTCACACTATGAGCACGTGACCTGCTGAGCCATGCCTCCATTCCTAGCCTCTGTTTGTTTGTTTATTTTTTGTATAGTGCTGGGGTATGTCTGGCAAGTGATCTACCTCTCCAGTCCCCATCTTAAAGCTTAGAGTACGCTGGGAGGCTCAAGACCCAGGAAAGCTAATGGTAGAAAAAAATCCAGGCCCATCTTTTTGTATGGTTCAGGCCTTCCATGGATTAGGGGGGGCCCCACTCCCATGATAAAGGACAATTTATTCTCCTGAGAAACCACTGACCTAAGCTTTTTTTTTTTCCTTGTTCCGGTCAACCCTGCTCACTCTGGTCGGCCCCACTCGCTCCAGCCGCTCCCACTCCAGCCACCCTTGTTCGGCCCTGCTCGCTCCAGTTGGTCCCGCTCGCTCGGGTCATCCCCACTCGCTCCCGCTAGCTCCCACTTGCTCAGTCCCTGCTCTCTTCGGTCCAAGGATTCATTTATTATTATTCACAAGTACACTATAGCTGACTTCAGACGCACCAGAGGAGGGCGTCAGATCTCATTACGGGTGGTTGTAAGCCACCATGTGGTTGCTGGGATTTGAACTCATCACCTTTGGAAGAGCAGTCGGGTGCTCTTACCCACTGAGCCATCTCACCAGCCCTGACCTAAACTTAATATTGTTCAACACACACACACACACACACACACACACACACACACACACACACACACACACGGAGGGACACACCCAGCTACCCTCTGATTTGTTTTCCTGAGTTTCCCCTTTTACTTACAGACAAAGTGCTTGGATGTCCTGGGTATTACATATTTTGCAGCCATTACCTCCCAGCCTGTCACTTGTGTTTTGTGACATTGCGTCATCTAAAATCTACTGATCAATCTTTCCTTCGTGGCTTCTGCTTTTTTTTTTTTCCTTCCCCTTGCCTGGTCAGGATTTATAAATAGGGCCTGGGTGTGGCCCCCGTGTCATGTGCACACTTGTGTGTCAAGTCCTGACTCTGTCATTATTATTAACCCATCCTGTCCATTTCCAGCCTGATGCCCAGATGCCAGACCTATGCTGGCACCGGCACAAGGCTGCACAAATGCCAGGATATCCTGCTTTGGATGATGAAAGCATAGGTGTCCCCAGGAAAGTTACACGCCTCCCTCCTCTCTCCTTCCTGTAGACCAGCCCAGTGCAGCCTTCAGAGCACATGGCCAAGTAAGGGTGACCTTCTCCTTCTCCCAACCTCCCCCTCATTTTTTTCAACAGTCCCTCAGGGCTTCTTCAGTCAGGGTTAACGCTCTGTCCCAATAGAAGGGCCATGACTATACCAGAGTGGGAGTTCCCCTACCCACTGGATCTTGACATGCCAGATAAAACAGAATGCCTGTTTAAATTGAATTTCGAATTCATGTGATTGTTTCTGAGACAGGGTCTCACTATGTACATAGCCTTGGCTGTTCTGGAACTCACTATGGAGACTAAGCTGGTCTCTACAGTGAGTTCCTGCCTCTGCCTTCTGAGGGCTGG
The DNA here is from genome assembly GCA_902729485.2 of Mus minutoides. NCBI lineage: Eukaryota > Metazoa > Chordata > Mammalia > Rodentia > Muridae > Mus > Mus minutoides. The sequence goes on from LR753668.1 coordinate 98,724, forward strand.
GATGGAAGGCATGTGATGCCACACCAAACTCTAAAGGTAAGTTTCCCTTAGCATAAGTATGTCTTATGCACAGAAATAAAGATAAAGACAATAGTAACAAAAGCACGGCTCATGCAGCACTTGGGACGTACTCAGAAAGCAGTCACTGTGGATCTGAAGCTGAAATCTTCCTGGTGGGTTTGCAGTTTTACTTACTGTATCTGCTGCTTAACCATGCAAAGTCAAGGCTGGAGAGAGCACAGCAGCAGCCCAGCCTCCCATCCCCCACTCTGCCTCTCTTGCCTTGAGTCACATGAGTCACACTGGTCAGGAGCAGTTCTTACTCTCCTTTCCCAGGCCCCAGGACACACAAGGTAGGATGAATCACAGCACAAAGGACTAGCTTGACAGGGGACCCTGGACCTCCTGTGTAAACTGAGTCACACAGTCACCGGTCTTCCATGGTAGGGATGTGGGGGTGGGGGAACTAGGATAGAGTGGGGTGGACCCAGAAAGTTAGCTTGGAAGGAAGACTGGAGCCCAACGGTCCCCTCACTGCACAGAGATGGAAACTGATGCCCAGAAACACTCAGGCTGAGGCCTGGTGAGCTCAGGAGATAGACTGAGGCAGGGGCCCCTTCACAAGGATGTGACCAGAGCCGTGGGCGTTTTGTTGTTTGTTTGTTTGTTTTGAGTGAGTCTTTTTTGGGGGTTGTTGTTGTTTTGTTTTGTTTTGTTTTTCGAGACAGGGTTTCTCTGTGTAGCCCTGGCTGTCCTGGAACTCACTGTGTAGACCAGGCTGGCCTCGAACTCAGAAATCCGCCTGCCTCTGCCTCCCGAGTGCTGGGATTAAAGGCGTGCGCCACCACCATGTTGTTGGTTGCACTGAAAACACTTAGTGCTGGTATTGCATCTGTACCAGACCTTCCTGATCATGTCCCATGCAGGGACTGTGGCCAAACTCTCACCAACAGTTCATAGAGCTGCAGATCACCTCTGCCATTGGGTTTTGTTTTAAAGATTTATTATGTATTCAGCATTCTGCCTGCATGTATATCTGCAGGCCAGAAGAGGGCTTGAGATCACATTATAGATGGTTATGAGCCACCATGTTGCTGGGAATTGAACTCAGGACCTCTGGAAGAGCAGCCAGTGCTCTTAACCTCTGAGCCATCTCTTGAGCTGGGCATTGGGGTTTTTATTTAATAACCTTATGGTTTTGGTGGTGGTCATGCTGTATTTCCTCATGAAGGATACACTTTAAAATATTTGCTGCTCCTTTTACAATATGTATCTAAATCTTTAAGACCCTCAAGACTTAGGGTTATGTAACAAAATCCTGTTATAGAGAATGAATAGGGTCCTTGAATGGCCAGCATCTTTTGTCCCAGGTTTGTGCTAGTTGGTCTTGAGTGGCTAAGGGGATAGGAGACCACCAGAGAAATAGAAAGGAGTTTCAACACAGCGTGGAAAGATTTTTTGTTGTTGTTGTTGTTATTCCAGACAGGGTTTCTCTGTATAGCCCTGGCTGTCCTGGAACTCACTTTGTAGACCAGGCTGGCTTCAAAGGAAAGATTTTTATCACCTGAATTAGTGTCTTCATCAAAAGAGTAACATTGAATACAGTGTCATGGATGGGCGATACCACCTCCAGAATCTATGGACCTTTCCTTTGAGCCATCCTGCCTCTGCACCCTGGGTACTGCTGTCACTGAAGGGCTACTCTGATGACGTCTGGCACAGGCTCAAGGGCTGCACAGTAACCTGTCATGCCTACTGCAGGAGCCAGCTCCCTTGTCAGACAGGCTCCCGCCCAACACTGTAGCCTTACCTTTCCCTTGCTTAGCAGACTGCTGAAAGGGCCTGGGTCAAAAAAATCTCTACCCCCACCCCCAGTACTGTTCACCACATACTCCAGGGAAAGTGTTTTCTACCCCTTAGGACAGGCGAATGTCGTTTATGAACGGCTGATTAGGTTTTTAAGTCTTCCAGAAGCTTTCTACTATAGCCTTTGGCTTCCTGTTGATTCATTTTGTTTTGAAGCAGACTCTTACCATGTAGCCCTGGCTGTCCTGGGACTCTCTACATAGACCAGGCTGGCCTTGAACACACAGAGATCTGCCTGCCTCTGCCTCCAGAGTGCTGGGATTGAAGGTCTGTGCCCAGTTTGTCAACTTTTTAAAGTAGCCAGTTCCGCAGGAGTCTTCTCACATCTGCCTGTGAGTAGCCGATTCTGACCCCTTTCTCTGTCTTCTTTTTTTTTGTTTTTTGTGTTTTGTTTTTTGTTTTTTTGAGACAGGGTTTCTCTGTATAGCCCTGGCTGTCCTGGAACTCACTTTGTAGACCAGGCTGGCCTCGAACTCAGAAATCCACCTGCCTCTGCCTCCGAAGTGCTGGGATTAAAGGCTTGCACCACCACGCTCGGCCTCCACAGTGCCATTTTTAAGGTCCTGATTGAACCAGTTAAAAAAATTTTTTTTTTTTTTTTTTTTTGCTTTTTCAAGATAGGGTTTCTCTGTGTAGCCCTGGCTGTTCTGGAACTCACTTTGTAGACCAGGCTGGCCTCGAACTCAGAAATCTGCCTGCCTCTGCCTCCCAAGTGCTGGGATTAAAGGCGCGCGCCACCACGCCCAGCTAAAAAAATTTTTTTTTAATGTGTATGAGTGCTTTACCTGTATCTGTTCACCAATTGCATGCTTACTGCCCATGGAGATCAGGGATGAGCATGGAATTCACTGGAACCAGAGACCGTTGTGAGCCACCGTGCAGGTACTGGGAACTGAACCCATTGTTCAAAGTGTTCTCTGCAAGAGCAGGTGGCTGTTAACCACTGAGCCATCTTTCTAGCCTGAATCAACAAGCCTTCTAATTCTCCTCTAAACACAGAACCATCAGGGCCAGGGATCTGGACACCAAGCACCTCCTAATTCTCCTAATAACACCTGGCCTGCCTTCCTTATCTCCCCAGGAACCTGATATTTATGAGAACCTCAGCAGGCCTTAATCAAGTGTCCCAAATGGCTCCTATGAGTCAGTCGACCAGGGACTGATTTTTCTTAGGTTATGTAGCCAAACACTCAGATTAACCCATCTGTCTCATGTGCTGGCCATTTTATGACAACCAACACAAGCTTAAGTCGTCTGAGAGGAAAGAAAGTTAATTGAGAAAATGCCCCAAAAGATTGGGCAGTAGGCAAGCCTATGGGATTTCTCTCTCTCTCTCTCTCTGTCTCTCTCTCTCTCTCATTTCTCTCACCTCTCATCTCTCTCTCTCTCTCATCTCTCTCAGTTTTTTTTCTTTTTTGGTTTTTGTTTTTTTGTTTTTTTGTTTTTTTTTTTTTAACTTTTATGTTTGTTTATTTTATGATCACAAGGCCCTTGGTTCAAGTTCCAATACCATTTTTTTTCCCTTGTTCCGGTCAACCCCGCTCGCTCTGCTCGACCCTGCTCGCTCCGGCCAGCCCCACTTGCTCCCGGCCACCCCCGTACGGCCCCCCTCTTGTTCCAGCCAGCCCCGCTCGCTCCGATCGGCTCTGCTTGCTCCGGTTTGGCCCCGCTCATTTCGGCCGTCCCCGTTCGGCCCCACTCGCTCCGGCCCTGCTAGCTCCGGCGTCCCAGCTTGCTCCAGCCGTCCCCGTTCGGCTCCGCTCA
>LR753668.1:102453-171268 GCA_902729485.2 Mus minutoides
GTTGGTCTCTCCGGTCCAAGGATTCATTTCTTATTATTCTTCATAAGTACGCTGTAGCTGACTTCAGACGCACCAGAGGAGGGCGTCAGATCTTGTTATGGGTGGTTGTAAGCCACCATGTGGTTGCTGGGATTTGAACTCATCACCTTCGGAAGAGCAGTCGGGTGCTCTAACCCGCTGAGCCATCTCACCAGCCCCGGTTTTTTTTTTTTTTTTTGAGACAGGGTTTCTTTGTGTAGCCCTGGCTGTCCTGGAACTCACTTTGTAGCCCAGGCTGCTCTAAAACTCAGAAATCTTCCTACCTCTGCCTCCTAAGTGCTAGGACTAAAGGCGTGCACCACCATCGCCCTGCTCTCTCGTTTTTTGTTGTAGCTCTGGCTATCTTGGAACTAGCTCCCGTAGATCAAGCTACCCTCGAACTCACAGAGATCCACCTGCATCTGCCTCTGCCTCCCTAGAGCTGCCACCCACCTACCACCAGGGCATCTTGTTAATTAGTGATTGATGGGGGAGGGCCCATCTTATTGTGGGTGGTGCTCTCCCTGCACTGGTGGTCCTGGGTTCCATAAAACATCAGGATGAGCAAGCCACGATGAGGAAGCCAGTAAGCAGCACCCCTCCATGGCCTCTGCCCCTGCCCTGTGTGAGCTCCTGTCCTGACTTCCTTTCATGATGAGCAGTGATGTAGAAGTGTAGACTGACTTATCCCTTTGCTCCCCAACTGGCTTTGGTCATAGTGTTCTTGTTGCAGAAACAGAAACCCTAATCAGGAGCCGGGGCGGTGGTGGCGCACGCCTTTAATCCCAGCACTCGGGAGGCAGAGGCAGGAGGATTTCTGAGTTCAAGGCCAGCCTGGTCTACAGAGTGAGTTCCAGGACAGCCAGGGCTATACAGACAAACCTTGTCTCAAAAAAAAAAAAAAAAAAAAAAAAAAAAAAAAAAAAAAAAAAAAAAAAAAAAAAGAAAGAAAGAAAGAAAGAAAGAAAGAAAGAAAGAAAGGCTAACCAGAATGCTCCATACCCGACAGCCTGGAGAGGCAGGCTGCAACTGAGCTTTTTTCATGGTTTGTTTCATGCTCTTTTCACTCAAGCCACTCAAGGGCAAGAACGCTCTTGACTCCCACTGTCCCTTGCGTCAGATCAGGCTCTTCTTTCTTTCTTTCTTTCTTTCTTTCTTTCTTTCTTTCTTTTTTTTTTTTTGTTTTGTTTTTCGAGACAGGGTTTCTCTGTGTAGTCCTGGCTGTCCTTGAACTCACTCTGTAGGCCAGGCTGGCCTCGAACTCAGAAATCTACCTGCCTCTGCCTCCTGAGTGCTGGGATTAAAGGCATGCGCCACCACTGCCTGGCTACTTTCAGAGACTTTAATCTATTTCTTTACTCCATCAGCTGTTTCAGGGACATCCCTGTACTCAAGGAGGCATGCCACCCCATACCAAGTAGAGGATGGTGGCTGTTTTTGGATCCCTTCCACAGACGTGGCGTTTTTAGCTCATGAGACACTATTTGCACTCCCTCTCGTCCACCATAGGGGGATGTGACCACCACTACATCAAGGAGGTCCTCCATCCCAGACCACATAGGTGGCCTCATCAGGATTTCCCCTGGGGATGCTCCATCCTCATACAGACTGGTTTCGGTTGTATGTCTCAGCATCTGGTGCAGGGGCCATGCAACCAGTCCCCTCAACTTGTAGTTGTCTAGGCATGTACTGTTCAGACATGTACTGTCTAGGCCTCATTTGTATTGTGGGACACTATTCCTGGGGATACATGAAGAAACAGCTACTCCCCCTGAATAGGGAACCCATGACAGGTCAAATACAACTTGGAAAACCAGTGAGTTTGTAGGAGTCGCTGATGGGAGTGTGGCTGATGCGTCAATAAAAGCCTGCCCCAGCATGGGCAGTGGGTGACTCACAAAAGCTGGAGCCTTAGACCTCTGTGTACTGCTTAAAGGCAGTTAGACAGCTCAGAGTCCTCCCTCCCCTCTCCTCCCCTCCCCTCCCCTCCCCTCCTCTTCCCTCTACTCCCCTCCCCTCCTCTCCCCTCTACTCCCCTCCTCTCCCCTCTACTCTCCTCCTCCTCTTCCCTCTCTCTCCCCCCTCCCCTCCTCTCTACTGCTTATTTGATCTTAGGGAGGGGGGAGTTCTGTGAATCTGATACATTTCAGGGTCTTCCTGAGGCTTAAGGAGTCTTACTGTAGAACTTCCAAAGTGTTAGGGAACCTCCAGAATGTTTCAACTCAGGGGACATTGTTACACACAACCCCCCCCACACACACACACACACACACTTCCCTTCAAATTCAGTTTCCTCCTTACTGGAATGTGCACACAACACCCTCCACAGGTGAGGTTCAAATAGCATAATGAACATGAAGAAATCTTGTAAAACGGCATATCAAAAGCAGAGGGGATTTTTTTTGTTTTGTTTTAGAACATCAAAGGGATCCTATGACTAACCTCCAAAGCGATGGGAGGGGACCCAGGCAAGGAAGCCAGCCTTCCCAGACTGCAGCAGCATAGCCATGAGCCCGAAGAGAGAAGAGAAGAGAAGGCTGCAGGGATGGAGGGAAGTGGCCAGGAGCTGACCACACGGGACACCTTTTCAGGTCACAAGCTGTAGCCACCATTCTCCACTGAGACCTTAGTGCTGCCCCCCACCCCAAGAAGGGAGCAGGGTCCCTCGGCAGCATCAGTGTTGGTGACATTGATAAAGCTGAAGAAATGGGAGCCTGTAGCTTAGTGGGGGAGCAGTTGCCTAACATAGGCAAGATCCTGGGTGCAGTCTGGTGCAGAAGGGAAGAAGAGATCAGAGATCAAGCTACTGTGCACCCCTGAAAGGAGATGGGTCAACCAATTAGGGAAGAAACCTGTGTCCATGCGTCAGGCTTTCTGCCACCCATCAGGTAGGCTACTGGCTCACCCTATTTTAGTGTTTATAAAAAGTAGGGTCTTAGCCGTATGGGGGTGACTTGTGCCTGCAAATCCCAGCACTGGGGAGGTTGAGGCAGGAGGATGTTAGGTTTAAGGCTAATGAGGCTACATAGCAAGACTGTCTCTACAGACAAACAGGTTAAAGCTGTAGTCAGCATGTCTGAAGGCTGGGTCTGATCCCCAGCACATCGGAACCCAGGAGTGGTGGTGCACACCTGTAATCTGTAATCGCAGCATTTGGGAGGTAGCCACAAGTGGATTAGGAATTCATGATCAGTTGCACAGAGAGTCTGAGGTCAGCCTGGGGCAACCCAGTCTCAAAAGCTATAAATCAAAACAAACCTCAAAGCCAAACCAACCAGAACAACAATTGTGTTCTGCTAATACTTACCATGATCTTCAGCACAGTAGCCTTTCCAGTAAACTCGCCTTGAATCTCTAACACAAATCTTGGTGGTAGGTACAGCCAATGTTCCTGCTTCTTGGCCCATGGTGATCTAGTGGGTAATTCACTCTCTCCCCCACCTTCTCTGGCTTTATTCCAGAGGCCTTATTTATAGCAGTAGACTGCTCTCAGAACTGCTAAATGCATGAGAGCTTCTCAGAACAATGAGGACCACACACGGCTAAACTGGACTTGCCGTTTCCAGAGGCATTGGGCAATGTGTGGGACAGGGAAGGCCTGCAGCACTCCAGTCTCCTGAGCCCGGTAATACCTACCTACTATCTAGTTCACCTTTGACACTCAGCCGTGAACTGCTACATGTGACCTCACATGCCCACAATCCCAGAAATCCAGGCAAGGGAGGAAGAGGAGGACCCAGAACTCGAAGCCAGCCTCGGCTCCATAGCAAGGTATGAGCTACCCTGTCTTCCCCCTCCCTGCTCCCAAAAGAAAACACTCCTTCATGAAATTCATAGATCCTGCGGGTCTTCCTACACATAACACTTAGAAACCAGAACAAAGTTCAAGCTGTAATGTTAAGGAAAAGGATAAAAGTTTTCTTAGGGTCCATAGTAGTTTTATTCCTAGAAAATGAATAGCAAACATTTTTATTATAATTAAAACATACTCATTTTATTTATGTGTGCCAATGCACATGTGTGCAGTGCCCATGGAGGCCAGAAGAAGGTGTCAGATCCCCTGGGACAGGATTTACAGGTGTTGTGAGCTGCCATGTGAGTGCTGGGAATTGAACCCTGTTCCTCTGGAAGAGCAACCAGTGCTCTTTACCCCTGAACCATCTCTCCAACACTGAAAAAAAAATAAAGATATAGGGGTACCTTAAAGTTGGATCTGCAGTTAAGAGCCCCTTTTACTCGTACAGAGGTCCTGGGTTCTATTCCCAGCATCCACATGGTGACTAATGTCTATAGCTTTAGTCCTAGGGAAATCAGAAGCCCCCTTCTGACTTTTGTCGGCACCAGGTGCGCATGTAGTACACACACATACACGCAGAAAATATACATAAAAAATAATAAAACAAATCTTTTTTTTTTTTTGGTTTTTTTTTCGAGACAGGGTTTCTCTTTAGCCCTGGCTGTCCTGGAACTCACTTTGTAGACCAGGCTGGCCTCGAACTCAGAAATCCGCCTGCCTCTGCCTCCCGAGTGCTGGGATTAAAGGCGTGCGCCACCACGCCCGGCTTAAAACAAATCTTTTTAAAAAGGATTTGGGAATACGGACTGGGGAAATAGCTCAGATGATAAACTGCTTGCTTTGCAAGCATGGATACCTGAGTTTGATCCTCAGCGTCCACATATAAAGCTGAGCGTTGTGGCATGCATGTATGCTCTCAGTGCTGGGGAGATGGAGACAGGCAGAGCCCTGGGCATCACTGGCTCGTTAGCCTAGACTACACTGGCAAGTTCCAGATTAGTAAGATAACCTGTCTCAAAAAAAAAAAAAAAGTAGACAGTCCTTGGGGAACAACATCCTTGTTTGACCCCTGACCTACACACACGTACCTGCACACAGATACATCATATACACACAAAAAGTGGGGATGAATTTGTCATCGGCAGCTGATAAGTATGAGTAAGTTTTTCATGCCTGTAACTGTCCTGAAAAAGGAAATTTTAGCCATGTGGGGTTTTGCTGTTGAAAGTTCATTTTGTGTCAGAATGTTCTGCTCAGTACGGGACATTTCCAAACAGGACATTTCTGGTCATCCAAAACGGCACCAGCCTCGTATTTCAGAAACGTCCCCTAGGGGGCGGTGCTGTTCCTGTTAAGAGCAAGGGTCTGGTAAGCTGCTGTTTAACTTTCTGGTTTCCATGCTGGCGATAGAACATAGGACTTCACATGAGCTAGGCAAGCACCCTGCTACCGAGCCGCGTTCCCAGCAGCAACATTTTACCTTCGAGACTGTTTTATATCAGGATGCAGACCTCTGACTCCCTTCCACAGTGGGTGAGGTTGACCATCCGGTCGTCATGGTCGGATTGTGATTACATTTCGGGAATGTGATTTTTGGCTGATGCAAAGAGGCTTCAATGAAGGACAACCCTATGACTTTGTTCTTGTGCAGTCAGTTGGCCAGAAGGAATTAAGCGGCTTGGCTGGGTTGGAGTTTAGACCTTTAGTGTTGATAGTTAGTTATTGTCTGTCCCTAAACTGCCTCGCACAACACATTCGTAAGTCCACACTCTGGAAGCCAGAATAGAAGCAAGTTCTGAAGGGTCTTCTTCAGGGCCCTGGGGGGGCCGGGGGTGGGGGCGGAATATACCTCTGCAGGCCACATTCAAGGTAGGGTCTCTCAAATGAAGCACTGGGGATTCAGCCCCACACATACCTACTCTCCCATCAAGTGGGAAAGAGGAAAGCCTGTTGCCAGTGGGGCTGAGCTGACATTTTTTTGGTTTTGTTTGTTTGCTGGTGCTGTGGATTGAAGCCAGGGCCTTGTGAGTGCTAAGTGCATGCTGTAACACTGAGACACAGTCTTAGGTGAACATTTGCCTTACGTTTGAAGACAAAGGCCTCCTTTGGTGCTGGACATGGTGGCGCATGCCTCTGATTCTAGCACTCAGGAAGCAGCACCAGATGGATCCTCTGAGAGCTCACGGCCAGCCTGGCTGGCAAAGCGACTTCTAGGCTAGCCTAGTCTACCTATTGAGATCCCCTCCCCTCTCTCAAAACCAAGTAAGATAAAATAAACAAAAACAGCTTTATACTAGTTCTAAGTCTACATATGAGATACTGCATTTAGGAAGGGCTCTTGTTGTTTACCAACTTCTTAAGAATGAGACAATGAGGTGCTGGAGAGATGGCCCAGTGGTTAAGAGCACTGACTGCTCTTCCAAAGGTCCTGAGTTCAAATCCAGCAACCACATGATGGCTCACAACCATCCGTAACGAGGTCTGATGCCCTCTTCTGGTGTGTCTGAAGAGAGCTACAGTGTACTTACATATAATAAATAAATAAGCCTTAAAAAAAAAAAAGAATGAAAGTTTAAAAAATATACCAAAGTTAGCTCTGGTATGCTTGCTCTGCCCCCTCCCCCCTTCCCCCCCTCACTAATTGAGACTTATTTAGATTTCATTTGCTCCTAAACAACCCAATGTGTGTGGCTTAAGATCAAGGATGCTGGCACACACTTCCCTTTTTTTTTTTTTTTTTTGGTTTTTCGAGACAGGGTTTCTCTGTATAGCCCTGGCTGTCCTGGAACTCACTTTGTAGACCAGTCTGGCCTCAATCTCAGAGATCCACCTGCCTCTGCCTCCCGAGTGCTGGGATTAAAGGCGTGCGCCACCACGCCCGGCTTGGCACACACTTCTAACCCCAGCACTTGGGAGACAGATGTGGGTGGCTCTCTGGGAGTTCAAGGCCAGCCTGGTGCATATAGTGAATTCCGGGAAGCCAAGAGCTACATAGTGAGAACCAGTCTCAAAACACCAAAACAAACAAATGAGTGCTTGTGGCCTCTGTTCTCCATGTCACAGAGGCCACTTTTGCAGCCCATTTCTCTGTGGCTTTGCCACCCTTCCCTCCCTGGTTCCATTGGTCAGCCCTTCCTGGGCCTTAACTTCGGATTTCTCTTGGGAGGGTGGGGCAGAACTCAGCGGCTGGACAGAGGCTCTGGCTCTTTGCCTCTGGAAGGTCCCACCAGATGGTGACAGTGTTGGCCTTGGACAGAGAGTTGTTGCTTAGATCTTGACATCGGACTGAAGTTCTGCCTCCATGCTTCCACAGGCCTTGGGGATGTGAGCTGGAGGTCTCCCCTCTCCTGCCCGCCCCAGGGCTTGCCCTGCTCGAGCTCCTGGCCAGGCAGGCCTTGATATCAGTTCGCTCCATCAGACGTCTCAGGGAGAAGTGATTGTTTGGGCATTTTCATCTGTATGATGGCCACATGCTGCCTCAGGGCCCCTCACCAGGCACAGAGTGTGGCACACAAAGTTTCCAGGCAAATAGTCACTGTTTCCTCCAGGTCTGTAGCTCTAGCCAGGGCTTGGGCGTTTCCTAAAGTCTGTCAAGGTTCTTGGCCCACCTTGCCGACCTTATGGGAGAGAAGCCCATGCCTCATTACTCAAGACATCCCCTCCAGACTGCAGATGGCCTCGGAAGCTGGGAGTCGTGTTGCTGAGGCAGTGACCTCATTAAGAGCAAATAGGATCTTTTGAGTGACTTCAGGGGACTCTTTCCTCATCTGTAACTGGAAGTTGGGGCAAGGGGTAGGCAAAGAGTTAATTACTGCCTGTTTATGGCCTTTCATGCCTGTAATCCCTCTGGGAGGTAGGAGTTCAAATTATTGCCTAAACATGGAGTTTTAGGTTAGCCTGGGCTATGAGATGCTGCTTCAAAACAAACAGAAAGCCGGGTGTGGTGGCGCACACCTTTAATCCCAGCACTCGGGAGGCAGAGGCAGGCGGATTTCTGAGTTCAAGGCCAGCCTGGTCTACAAAGTGAATTCCAGGACAGCCAGGGCTACACAGAGAAACCCTGTCTCGAAAAACCAAAAACTAACCAACCAACCAAACAAACAAAAAAACCAGAAAATAAAACCAAACCCCAAATCATATACAAGAAAGGGAGGGAGAGAGAGATTATACACAGGGCCTTCAGTTTTCTTCTCTACAGAATAGAAAAATAATCTCTCTGCTCTGAAACGTGGTAAAACATTAACTTTGAGGTTGAAAGGGCCTTAGCAGGCGCTGGATTCCCAACTTAACCTACAGTTTATGAAACGACTTTTGTGTTACTTTTAAGCCAGGTTTGGGGTGAGAGGAGACAGGATAGGGCAGGGGAGCCCAGGCGACACTTCACTCGTGACTCTCCTCCCGCCACAGCCTCACGGCCAACCGACCGCCCGGGCCTTTTGATCATTGGCTGCTTTCCTAACTCGTTTGCTCTCACTCCGCCCCCAAAGCCGGAGGATCCGAGCTCTGGAAACGCCGAAAGGGTTTTCTCTGGGTAAAGTTATGGTTGGCCACTTAGAATCCACGTGCTAGCCAGGCTGGCTGGGCGGCTCCAGTGCGGTTCGCAACCAGTTGGGGACTGAGGGGCGGAGAAGGTAGTGACGTCAAAGCCGCGGCCCATTCTTCTTAAAGGTGCAGGCCCACACCGCGTGTTCCAGTTTCTGTTAGCCCGAATACGGCATTAGCGTGAAAGTCTTAAAGGCGAGGCGAGGCGGGCGGTGGGGTGCCGGGTACTGAGCTGGTGCGGGAACAGCGCTGTTTGCAAGTCCATTCAGCATCGGGGAAGGCAGCGGCAGAAGTTTTAACTTGAGTCCATTTCATTTACTGTAAAATGGGGGCACCTACGTCAGTAATAACCTACTATGAAAAGTTTTAGTAGAGGCCATTTCTGGCCTACATTGGAAACTCTATGTCAGCCAAGGTTACATAGATCGTCTCGGGAAAAACAAAAACCAACTTCTAAGTATTAAAAGTGGTAACAGTTTAGGATCTGTCGCGAAACACTGGTTTTCTTCCCTGCTCTACGTTTTCTGTCCCCGGAGTCCTCGGCCCAAAGAGGTCCAGTAAATTTGCCCAGGGCCACACCACGCCTAGCCCAGGTTACAGGTCGGCTAGCAAGGCTGCCCTGCAGGTCATAAAGCGTCCTGGGGTTGCAACCCCATTTCATCATCCGTAAAGGAATAGGAAGGTGATTCCAGCCAACAGGCTCGCCATAAATCGTAAACTCCCGCCACGGAGCTAAGTGGGCAGATGTTTGCCATTGCTGTCCCACACGCTGGTGACCCCACACGCTGGTGACCTTGAAGAACCGACCCTCGCGGCAGCTGCCTCGTAAAGGACGCAGAGCAGCAATACCCAAGCGGCCTGGAAAGTTCCAGCGATCGCAGGTCTGGACTCCCCGGACTGCGCTCCTGCAGGGCGTGGGCAGAGGAGAGCTACTGGAGCCGGGTGCAAGCGCCGTCCAGTCGGCGACCTTGACCTGCGGGCCGCAAGGAGCGCGGGGCCGCGGGGACCCGCCCACGCGGCCGCGGCGCAAGGGCGGAACTAGGGTGGGAGGGGGAGGGCTGAGAGTGGGCGGAGCTCGTTGCACTCCGTGCGCGCGGCCGGTCGGCCACGGGGCGGGGCTTCGCCCTCTGGGGGCGGGGCCGGCCCCACTGCTCTCCCGGGCGGTCGCTGTGCGAGGCGGGCACGCGCAGACCCTGCACCGGCCGCGGAGCCGCTATGGGTCCGCCAGGCCCCTGGCGTGGCGCGGCGCAAGGACCGGCTCCGAGCCAGGTGGGCGGGCCTGGGCTGGAGTGGGTTCTCCGAGGGTCCCCGGCTGGGAGGGGAATCGAGGCCGCGGGAAGGGGTGGGCCTCTCCGTGAATCCCTTTTGCTGGGCCTGGGCATGGAGTGCGGCCGAGTCTCGGTGAAAGGGTTTGTTACTGGGTCTCTGCTTCCGTCTCCGCGGTTTGTGTTTAAGAGAGAGAGGAGGCAGACAGAGACTGTCCTGCCATCCAGGCCTCACGGCCTGTCCTCTCTGGACCCGGGCAGGCAGTGTGGGGGAGGGCCAGCAATCATGGGAAGGAAGATAGACCTTCCTCTCTATCAGCAGATTTGTTTACACGTTTCTCTCCGTGCCCGACTCGACCTCTCCTCGCCCGGGACGCTCATGTGTCCGCCCAGATGTTGGGTGGAGGGGCTCAGGTGTTTTGATCTTTCGGCCTCTGGTCTGGAGGAGCATGTGGCTGAGAAAATAGCCATCACTATCTTTGGCCAACGGCTATTCTAGCTTCTTTCCAAGCGAATGACGTAACCTTGAAGGTCACAGCAACCCTTGAGCCTTAGTTTCCCCAGTTTCCCCCTCGGCAAAGTGAGCACATTTCAAGATTTTAAAGATTATAGAGGCACACTCTAGATGATCCCTGAGTGCGCTGTCAAAGTCCCAGAGCCCCTTACCTCATGCTTGTCCCCTCACGCTCCCCAATCCCAGGCCTGCCTTGTCAGGGGGGTAAGCTCCATTTGACTGTGGTGTATGCTTTCAGAATTGAAACTCTGAGATGGATGATCAGGATCCTGGGGGCATTAGCCCCCTTCAGCAAATGGTGGCCTCAGGAGCTGGGGCTGTGGTCACCTCCCTCTTCAGTAAGACATGGGGAGATGGGGGGTATGGGCAGCTGGGGGGGGCTAATGTGGGCTAGAGGTTGGAGGCAGTTTGGTTCTGATGAAGAAGAGGGTGAGTGGTGTCCTGAAGGAACCTTCAGACCTACTTCCTTCCCCAGTGACACCCCTGGATGTGGTGAAGGTCCGCCTTCAGTCTCAGAGACCCTCGGCAGCCAGTGGTGAGTACCAGACCGAGGCAAGCTGCCTGACAAAATAAGGATTTCCCAGAGATGGGGTCCCAGTGGGGGTAGATGGCATTCCTGACCACCAGGGCTGACTTTGTGTTTCAGAATTGACAACTCCCTCCAGATTCTGGAGTCTCTCCTATACCAAATGTGAGTGACCCAAGCCCCCAGGCCCTTGGGAGGGCCCAGGGAAGAAGTGTTGAGTGTCCCTCAAGTACCTGGGGTACCCATGATCATAGAGTAGAACATAAGCCCAACAGTGGTAGCACAGGCCTTTAATGTCCCACTTGGGAGGCAGAGGCAAGCAGATTTCTGAGTTTGAGGCCATCCTGGTCTACAGAGTGAGTTCCAGGACAGCCAGAGCTACACAGAGAAACCCTCTCTCAAGACTGCCCCCCCCCATAGACTAGTACATACTTTGAGGCCCCATTAGTCAGCTTCCTGTCCCACACAAGGGCTCCAGGCCCTCCCACCCTAATGTCTGTTCTCTTTCCCAGCATCCTCCGCTCTACAGTCCCCAGGGAAGTGCCTCCTATACTGCAATGGAGTCCTGGAGCCCCTGTACTTGTGCCCAAATGGTACCCGCTGTGCCACCTGGTTTCAGGACCCCACGCGGTTCACTGGCACCTTGGTAAGGAGCAGCATCAATGTGTCCCTGAGGGACTCGGTTTGGCTAGGCTGCCTGTGTGGGGAATGGAAAGCAAATGGGGTGGCTGTTCAGTGTAGGAAGGGCTTACCAGGGAGGCCATTCCTTCAGAAAGCTTTCTGGCCCTGATGCTGAGAATCAAAGCCAGGACCTCATAGCTTAATACACAATAGTTGGGTGCTTTACTACGGAATTGTTTTGTTTTTTGCTTTTTGTGGTTTTGGTGATTTTTTTTTTTTTTTTTTTTTTTTTTTTTTTTTTTTTTTTTTTTTTTTTTTTTTGTGGTGACAGTGGTGGTGGGAGATAGGGTTCTTCTGTGTAATCGACCAGGCTGGCCTCAAACTCCCAGAGATCCACCTTCCTCCACCTCCCGAGTGCTGAAACTAAAGATGTATAGCACCAACATCCATCCACTTCCTTAAGGTTTAAGGGGTGACTAGGAGTCCACCTAGAACCAAATGGGGGGCTGTGTGTGTAGAGCTAACTGGCTCTTCTCAGGACTCAAGCAAAACTCCGGGCAGAGGCTGAGCCAGCCCATCGCAGGCCTTGTTCATCTCTGTCTTCTTTCCCCTGGGCTGTTGCTGGCTTGGTCAGGATGCCTTTGTGAAGATTGTGCGGCATGAGGGCACTAGGACCCTGTGGAGCGGCCTCCCAGCCACCCTGTGAGCATCCTAGTCATGGCCGGGTGGGGAAGGGGGTGCTTGAAAGGTTTGGGAGCCCTTAAGTGATTTTCCTGGCTTCTTCATACTCTCAGGGTGATGACCGTGCCAGCTACTGCTATCTACTTCACTGCTTACGACCAACTCAAGGCCTTTCTGTGTGGTCAGTCCTTGACCTCCGACCTCTACGCACCCATGGTGGCTGGTGCCCTCGCCCGAAGTGAGCACAACTAACCCTTGACCTTCTGGGTCCCGGTCCCAGCCTCTTGCTAGCCTGGGGGTGGGGGAGTATGTTAAACCCTCAGGCTCTGGGGCAACAGCTGGGTTTGACCTCTTTTTACTGTCTTACCAACCCTCTCCTCCCTAGTGGGCACTGTGACAGTTGTCAGCCCCTTGGAGCTCGTGCGGACCAAGCTGCAGGCTCAGCATGTGTCATACCGTGAGCTGGCTTCTTCTGTTCAAGCTGCGGTGACTCAGGGTGGCTGGCGCTCGCTGTGGCTGGGCTGGGGTCCCACAGCTCTTCGAGATGTACCATTCTCAGGTAAGCAAACGCTCGGGGTCAGGGCCTAGGGTAAAGAGCTCTTGGTAATGTTTAACCAAGTCCCTCCTTTGTTACTAAAATGGCTGTGAAGTCACATCACTTCCCTGAGCCTTCGGTCCCTCATTATGTAAGGACCTAGGGTTTTGCCTAGGTTTTCCTGACCTAAGTCCTGAGGAGGACCTGGTTGAGAGCAGGCAAGCCTGCACCTGGGATGGTGTGGCTGTGTATGGGGTGGGGGGGTGAGAAGTCTGGAGCCCATTTCCCTGGCTCCCCCATTTAATGAGTGTGTATCTCCTTCCCAAGCTCTGTACTGGTTCAACTACGAGCTGGTGAAGAGCTGGCTGAATGGGCTGAGACCGAAAGACCAGACATCAGTAGGCATCAGCTTCATGGCTGGTGGCATCTCAGGAATGGTGAGTTGACCGCCCTCGGGGTAAGGCCACCAGAGGTGTCCTACAGGACATAGCAATGCCTGTCACCCTGCGTGCTTTCCTCAGCCGCCCTTGAGAAAGATGCCTTAGTCCTCTCAGGGCCTGGGAATGGAGCTGAGCCCTGTCCTCACTTGACCAGGTGGCTGCCACCCTTACCCTACCCTTCGATGTGGTGAAGACACAGCGACAGATGTCCCTGGGAACAGTGGAGGCTGTGAGAGGTAAGCAGGGCTTAGTAAGGGGAGAGGGCAGGCCGGCCTGAGCTGAGCCTACTGAGCCGGGCCTTGCATCTGCAGTGAAGTCGCCCAGAGTGGACTCCACCTGGCTGCTGCTTCGCAGAATCCGGGCTGAATCTGGCACCAGGGGACTCTTTGCAGGTGGGTGCCTGTCTCTGTGAACGCACTACGTATATAATATATATCCATGCTGGGGGGGGGGGAACCTGGACCCCTGACTATGGTCTATCTTTCTGTCACAGGCTTTCTCCCCAGGATCATCAAGGCTGCACCCTCCTGTGCCATCATGATCAGCACCTACGAGTTTGGCAAAAGCTTCTTCCAGAGGCTCAACCAGGAGCAGCCCCTGGGTCGCTGAAAGTCGGGGAGCAACCAGCTCTTGCACGGGTGGGATCAGGAGACTGAGCCAAGTGCCTTCCCTCCCAGTCCAGTCACCCAGGCTGTCCTCAGACCTGGATTCCTGCTGTTCCCCTTCCCAGGATTGCCCCTCTCCCGCCTCCCAAGTTCAAGACCAAATCTGATGATCACCCTTCTTTGTATCCCCATGTTTGTTATAGCTTGGCCCGAGGAGCCGAAAGCTCAGGCCAGGCAGTATCTCGGCCCCATTCCTTCCTTGTCTAAAGATGATGATCTTCTGTGCACTGCTGTGGCTGCGGTGTCTTGGGGTATGTGTGCATGTTTAGGGGTCCTCAGTCAGACACAGTGGCCCACACCTGTTATTTCATTACTTCGGAGGCTGAGACAGGAGGAGTGCCTCCAATACCAGGCCAGCCAGGATTACATAGCCAAATTATGTCTTCACAAAAAACAATAGAAAGCTGGCATCTGCAGGTGTGGTGGCACCGAGAGTTCATGGTGAGCAGATCTGTTGTTGGTTTTTGTTTTTTGTTTTTTGTTTTTTGTTTTTTTGTTTTTCGAGACAGGGTTTCTCTGTAAAGCCCTGGCTGTCCTGGAACTTGCCTTATAGACCAGGCTGGCCTTGAACTCAGAAATCTGCCTGCCTCTGCCTCCCAAGTGCTGGGATTAAAGGCGCACGCCACCACGCCCGGCATGGTGAGCAGATCTGAAGCCTGCCTGGCCTACATACTGAGCTCCAGGCCAGCCAGAGACCTTGTCTTAAAAGCTTCCCACTTTAGGGGGTACCCAGACAGATAGGGGTGAAAGGTGGCAGTAAGGGCCTTTCATGTGGGGTCCACTGTGTGTTGGGGTGAGAGCAAGAAGCCATTGCCCCTAGGGCAAGCCAAAGTGGTGTCACTGGGGCAGGGTTGCCCACTTACCAGCTCTGGCATAAGGAATGGGGTACAGCTTTGGGCTACAGTGGAGTTGGGTAGACTCATGGCAGGCAGATAACCCACTAAGGCATACCCTCAGAGCTCTGCTAGGGATTGAGAAAGTCTTAGAGTGGTCAGATCCAGAAAGCACCTGCAGATGTACAGAATCCAGAGCCCCCTCCCACCCAGCCCACACCCTGAATGATAGCCCCGTGTGGTCCCCCAGGGCACATCTTCCTGGCATGGGTACCTTGGTTAAGAGACCTGTTAGGAAGCCCTTCCCGACTCTCCAACAGATGAAAACACTTCAGTCCTCTGGTTTTTATTTGCCTATCTCTCCCCACATAGGTACCAAGGAAGGGTGACTTCAGAGGTTACACAGGGTTAGACCAGAGGCAGGGCAGCAGGAATGCCAGGGCTGGACCACCTGCTCCTGGGGCAAGTGTGGGAGATGAGCAGAAGGAACCAGGCAGCCTTCAGAGCCACCAGAATGGAGCGGTGTCCCCAGGGGACTGAGGACCTGGAACCTGGTTGTCCGTCCTGGCTCCACCACTTCCCACGCAGCTCCTGCCTCCTCGGCAGGAAGCTGAAGCAGGAAAGAGGCTTGGGTCTTTTTTTTTTTTTTCCCTAGAGACCCGAGGCTAGGTTGGTGGTGGTCTTGAAGGGTGGCCTGGGTTGGGGGACTCAGGTGGCAGTTGTCCATGGCCCCTGGCAGGTGGGGCTGGCGTTGCCCTTGCTTCTCAGCTGGGGCTGAGCGCTGGGCTGCCCTCAGGGCTGTCGCTCACCAGGCATTCGTTGGATTTGAAGCTCGCCAGGGACTTGCAGCTGGGGATGGAGGCCAGGGAGCCGCAGAGGCCCAGCATGGAGGGCGTGGGGTCCTTCCCTGGGGAGAGAGGGCTGGTAAGGCCAGGCCAACCAGGCTGCGTGTATGTGGGGAGGAGGTCCTTGTGGGTGGGCAGAAAGGGGGCAGTTCTCCAGTCACCCCCAGGGGATGTGGCCTCTTCTGGAGCATCTGCCATTTTTAATTAAACCTTGATTGAACATTCCTTGCACAGGGCTTGAGACACTGTCCTAAACCATCAGTTTATGTCTCTGTCTCCCCGAGGCTCAGCCTCTCTTTGTCCATTTATTAAGCACACAGTGAGCATTTGCTGTTTCACACTCTGGAGATACAGAGAATGGACAAGACATGGTCCCTGCCCTCAAGGAGCTCACAGTCTGGTGGGGGAGACACACACACACAGTCACAAACACAGTGTGGTGGGTTACATGTCCAAAGCCTGCCTTGTCTCAAAGTCAAGTTATCCGGTACAGTATAATATATAACTATGTATTTAAAAAAAAAAAAAAAAAGGCAGGAGGTCCAGGCATGGGGGAAACTAGGAAGGGAGTAACCAGGGAGAGGTCAACACAAAATGCATGCGTTGAAGTCCTGGGCATTCACTCGCTCGCTTGGAGGGAGCCACTAATTTGGTTCTGAGCTTCCTGGCAGCCAAAGAAAGGGGAAAACATTGGTCAGGCAGACGGTTCATAGTGTGTGTGTGGGCAGAGCAAGCAAGGCTGAGGAGTCCCCAAAGGACGAGCCCTGTGCGGGTGTTATGACATTAGAAAGCCATTGTGCCCTCTCCATACGTGCACACTGGAGGCTCTTTTTACCAACATCCCTATTTTACAGCTGGGAATCCGGGTCAGCCAAGTGTAGAGACTGACCATGTTTATAGGTAGAAGAGGTGCGGCCCTAGTTTGCACTTTTTTTGCTTTGTCTTTTTGAAACCCCAAGCCAAGCTCCTCATTGGTGTATAAGTACAGGAAGAGTTGAGAGAATAAGAGGTTCAGCCAAGGCCTGACTATGGGGGCCCTATCCCTTTTCTGAAGTGCCAAGGTTAGTGTGTGTGGGGTGCGCTCACCGATGGGGCCCCAGGGTTCCTCGTCCCTCTTGGCCTCTCCCAGGCGCTGGGAGTCTGAGCTCAGGCTGGCCTCTGCAGACAGCGGCTCCGTGCTCATAAAGCTGTGTCTATAGCAGAAAAGAAAAGTGTGCAGGGAGTGACCCGCAGCTCCAGGCTCCACTTCCTGGGACTGGGGTATAAGGACAGCACTTGGTTGAGGCTTACCTCCGATATAGCTTGGAGTTGCTGGCACCCTCGGGCCTATGGAGTGTGCTCAGGGAGGGCCACTGATTGACCAGGGGTGTGGTGAGCTCCTTGGAACCCTGGGCCAGGGGGGCATGGTCACCGGGGATCAGACCTGTCCTGGGAGGGGGAGGGGGATGAGGCCTGGCTGGGAGAGGGAAGCGAGACTCAGCAAAGGTGGGGGCAGGGCTTAGGACAGAAATGTGAGTGGTAAAAATGGGGATCTGTCGGGAGGCAGAGGCAGGTGGATTTCTGAGTTCGAGGCCAGCCTGGTCTACAAAGTGAGTTCCAGGACAGCCAGGGCTATACAGAGAAACCCTGTCTTGAAAAAAAAAAAAAAAGGTGCAGCTCAAGGAGGATGGCACAAGTCTGGAATTATGGCACTGGGATCTAAGGCCATGTTTGTGGTGGCCAGCATTAGTGCACTCATGATGGGGTGTTTAGAAGTCAGTTGGGATGATGTAGGGAGGAGAGTAGAAGGGGTGGGATTTGTGCTAGCTAGCTGGGTCAGGTTCAGGGAGGAAATGTTCCAGGTTGGGGGGGGGTGATGATGCCTATCAGAGGCCTGAACAATGGGGGTGGCACATGATAAAACTGAAGGCTGCTAAGGTCCTGTGAGGAATGGCTGGTGTCTCTAGTTGATGGGTATTGGAAGCTGTGGGGTCTTAATGTGGGGGGCAGGTAATGCTGGGTAACCGCCATGGGATCTTGGGAAAGAGGATGGGATGGGTAGGCTAATGCGAATTGGGTGTCATCAGAAAAGCGATCCCCAGCCAGTGGAGTCATGTTGGGGTTCCCAGGGGTCAGGGCGGGAGGCGGGCTCACAGCTGCTCCTGCAGCTCCAGGATCACGCCTTCCAGCTCCCGCTTCTCACGCTGATTTTGTGCGGCTGCCTCCTCCAGCTGCAGCTGCAGCCGTCGGTTCTCCGCCTCCAGGTCCTTCAGCTGCGACTCCCGCAGACGCACCAGCTCCTCCAGGTATCCCTGCGGGGCGTCGGCTCAGCCCGGACGCCCAAAGGGGTCCCAGCTGGAGTCCCAGCCCCAGGCCCTGCCCCCACCGCGCCCAGCTCCCCGCGCCTCGCCCCGCGCACCTTCTGTGCGTAGACAATGCGAAACTTCTGTTCCATCTTGTGCCACTTGTTGTACCAACTGTCTTCATCGGTGACGAGAGGCAGGTAGGGGTGCTCTGGTGAGTTGTCCTCGCTGGTGCTGCTCTCAGCACTGTGCCTCTCCTCCTCATCCGTCAGGTAGTCGTAGCTTAGGAGCGGGAGCAGTGGGTGGGGCCGGCTCCGCCCCGCCTCGCCCCACTATCACCCCAACTCCGACCCTTGGGCAGTGACACCAGGATGACACTTAGCCCCTTTCCGATACCCATCTCCTCACCCACCGCAATAACCAGGCTGCTCACCTTTGGGTGAATTTTAGATAGGGCGTGTAATCGATGACCACCGGCGTCTTCCCATCCAGAACTTCGCCCTTTAGACAGAAGCTGGGGCAGAAGAGCCACAGGGGTGGGGGGAAGGAATGAGGGGCGTTGGACAGTTGTGGGTGAGAAAGTCCCCTTCACCACCGCCAAGCAGACCCCACCTGAAGTCGATGGCGCTGAGCCCGATCAGCATCCCGGTGAGGACAGTGGCTTCCTCCCGCAGCATGATGGCTCCGGAGTCATAGAACCGTCTGCAGAGAAAGCTGAGACTCTGAGGGAGTGTCCTTCCACCCAGGATTTCTCTGCCTGGCTTACTTATTATAAACTTTCCCCGGAGGAAGGAGCAGCCTTCCAGCTCACTACCTCACTGGAACTAGCACCTGACCCCGCCCCCATCACAATGCCGGTTTCCTTACAAGAAACCCGTTTCTGTTCTCTAGGCTAAGCAACCCCTATCAAAGCACTGGGTCACCTCAATCCTTTAAATCAGGGAGTAAATCTTAGTCTTAGTGCTTGTCACACATATAGTAAGTGAGGTCTTCAAAAGACAATTGTCTCTGAAATAAGGTGGACTTAGGGATAAACCGTATTATAAAAAAAAATCAGATGGAGGGGGGAGACCCCCAATAGCTCCCCACTCTCACAGGGACACATTCTTCCCTGTGATCTCTGATTGTCAGGACCCAACTTCTCAGCAAGCCCCATTCTAAGCACTGAAGCTCTGAACACCGGGATCTAAGAACAGAGTGACTGCCTTTGTTTGCAGAGCTGGCAGGGCTATGTGTTGTAGGTCATGGCGTAAGGCCAAGTAAAATGGCATGTGACGGAGGCCTCTCTAGTCCAGTTACCATGTCATCTGCAGGAAGCCAACTATCATTGCATGCTGGAACTTGAAGTTTGCTGTGGGGACTTAAAGCTTAGGCAAGGAATGTGAATGCTGCTGCCTGAGAGGTCTGACCTGGTAGTTCGGTTGTCCCGAAGAGCTGTGGTGATGTATTCTGACATACGCTTCTCCATCAGGGCCACCCGGATCCACGCCCGGCCCTGAAAAGCATGGATCACCTTTAACTATCCGATCCCATTCTGAGTGCTGTGGGCACAAGGCCCCTCTGTCCAGGGTGGGAGTCAGGGGGTGTTCCCATTATAGCCCCTCACTTTGGCTCTAGCTGTGCTGATGTTCTCCATGTTCTCGATGCTGCTCACACAGTTGTTGGGTACTTTGCTGCAGGCCAGCCGGATGTAGTCCCAGAAGCCCCGTTGTCCATCTGAGCTGAACCAGCTCGCTGGCCCTGCTGGGGCACAAGCTGAGCCAGGGCAGGGAGGGACTCAGCGATACCAGGGAGTTTGGAAAAGGTCCATGTCACAAAACACTTGCATGCATAAGCCTAAACCACCAGACACACAGGTACTGCCTCCCAGCCCCCCTCCCTCAGTGAGCCATAGCTCACCAGCAGAGAGAGAAAGAGAGAGAGAGAGAGAGAGAGAGAGAGAGCTGGAGCTGTGGGCACACCACCCTCTCCCCAGTCTCCCAACACTATGCTTTCGTTTCGTTTCTATCTACAGCCCAGAATGGGGCCCAGGACCAGGGATGGGGGTTAGATATCCATTGAGGATATTAGAGCTTCAGATGGTAGCTGGAAGCCACAGGCTGGGGTTGGAAGGGGTAGGTGATGGATGGCCTACCTTTAAATCGGTGGCTGAGGATCTGCTCTAAAATGGCTGCGAAATTAACAAACTCCTCGGAA
Organism: Mus minutoides; assembly: GCA_902729485.2. Classification (NCBI taxonomy): domain Eukaryota; kingdom Metazoa; phylum Chordata; class Mammalia; order Rodentia; family Muridae; genus Mus; species Mus minutoides. Next base: position 122,213 of record LR753668.1, read on the forward strand.
GAGTCATCGATGGGTTCTGCTGTGTACTTCTCTAGCAGGGTTTTCACAGAGAACCTGGGTTGGGGGGGAGGGAAGGGGAGAGGAGAGGGAGGGTCAAACAGGGTGGTAGAGGAGGAAAGGTGTCAGAGGTACAGGCAGAGAAGAGGTCATGAGGGGCGTGGGTGTAATGGGGATGGGGGAGGTGAAACTAGACCAAGGAAGGTCCCGGGCTAGGTGGGAGGAGAGGGAGGGTGGCAGAAAGACAGGAACTAGGGGACAGTCCCTAGACCCTTTGTCCCTACCACCCTTCAGGTGGCATTTTTCAAATGTGTGAATGGAGGATCATCCAGGCGTCAGAAGCCAGTTTGGACCCAGGCTCCCAAAGAGTCTTTCAATACTGTTGGAATGAGCTCTCGTCTCTCTGGGGGTGGAGGGGTCACCTGTACCAGAATGTGCACGCAGGAATGTAGGCATGCATTCGTGACCAGGTGGACACTCAGCTCTGGGACATCCCTCCTCCCCTCTCTTCTCAGCTAGCCCACCCACACGCCAGCTGCCCAGAGCTAGGGAGTATGGAGCTTAGGGTGTGGGGGCAGAATGCAGGGTGTGGGTCTGACATACATTGGGTGGGAAGAAACTCTGGCAGGAGGTCCCTGGGGGTCTGGACACTGGTTTCTCAGGAAGGAAGGTAGCCAAAGGAGCCAGGTGAGGCCGAGGGGTTGGAGCCAAGCAGCCCCCACCGCCCTCTGCAGCCCTGCTTCAGCCTCCGGTACCCTCTACCATCCTTATGCTGGAGTCTCCATTTGCCATCTATGCAGTGGAGCGGAACAGGGAGAGAATGTGCAGCTCCTCCTCACATCTCATTACCGCTCTGCCTCTGGAGACAGAGCAGGAGCCGGGGGCCCTGGGATACAGGAGGGATTTCAGTCTGTGCTTTTATTCTATCCATGTTTAACCAAGCCATGCACTATGCCCAGAACTATATTTCATATGCATGTCCTCGCCACAGCCCCTGGAAATAAGTCCTCTCATGACAACCTGCCCCATATCACAGGTAAGGAGGCTAAAGGCTCCAGAGATGGACTGATCAGTCATGTAACATGGGGAAAGGCAAACATTTGGCCCATTCTCCATCCTTGGCTCTTTCTGCTCTGGCTTACGGCTTCCTAGTGGCTGTTCTAATTACCGAGGCTTGGCCAGTGAGCTGGCTCAGTGGATAAAGGCCTATGCCCCTCAGGCCCATGGACCAAAGTTCAATTCCAGAATCTACATGGTGGAGGGAGAGAGCCCATTCCCATCAGCTGTCCTATGACTTCCACATTCACACCGTGGCACATGCACAAATAAATAAACAGATAAATAAATGTAATCTTAAAAAAAAAAAAAGTGGTAGCCAGGCATGATGGCACACGCCTTATCTGATCCCAACACTCAAGAGACAGAGGCTGGAGGATCAGTAAGTCTAGGCCTGCTTGGTCTACATAGTGTATTCCAGGACAGCCAGGAATATATAGCAAATATATATATATATATATATATATATATATATATATATACAAGTACTGAAGCTCTTAGTGACCTCTGCCCTCTACATTAGAAGTCCCCAGTCATGAAGTATTGGCTACTAAAGCTCCCAAGTAAACAGCTCAACCAGGAGCCCCTCTCCATTACCTTCCCTTGAGCTTATCAGGGGATGGAGCCCTAGAGCAGACAGGTCAGTGTTAGACTGTGCTAGGGGGAAGCAGGCTGCTGGATTCAAAGTCTTTTTCCTTGGGTGCAAACAGAAATATCAGCACTTGCCCCTTTCAACTTTGGTTCAGATCCCAGACAAGGGTGGGAGAAGGTGAGAGTGTATTGATTGCTGGGCACAGGCCAGGTGAGGAGGCAAGGCTGGCCTGGCCAAGAAAGAGTGAGCCTTCGACTGCAATAAGGCCATTTTCTGGGCTTTGTTATGCACACCACCAATTTGTGGTCATCTGGGTCAGACTTCCGTAGAGGCCTGGGGCTTGGTGAGCATGGCAGCCATCTGCTATGTGTCCTTGGAGATGCTGAAAGCTGGTCAGAGCCTCTAGGAACCCCATGGTGTGGACCTGGTTAGGAGGAGGATAGCTGCTGGGGTTACCATGGAGACAGGGAGGCCAGGGCCCAGGGGAGCCCGCAGTCTGCTAAAGGGAGCTGCTGGGAGCTGGAGGAGAACCACGTGACAGTAATGAGGCAGCAGGGTCCCTCAGGATTTGGAGAATTTGTCATGCCCTTGAGCCCTTAAACTATTCCTTGTCACCCACTCTGAGCTACCTCTTAAGTCCCTTGAACCTCTCTTTCTCCCAGCTCAGGTCCAGTGGCTCTCTCTCCTTTTCCCACACACTAAGCCCCAGCTCTCCTGGCAGGCAAGAAAGAGATGGGCCTAGATTTCCAAGAACCAATAGAAGGGCCAGAAGGATGTCATTGAAATAGAGCTGATTCTGTGTGCCAGGCACTGGCTAGTATCTAACATGACACACCAGGACACATTCTTTGGAATGGCTTTTACACCTAAGATGTAAAACCTAAGAAAAAGCACCAAAGGCTCAGAGTGTGGATAGGAGACTGCCACCGGGTTGCCCAGCTAAGAACTGATGCAAAAGCTTGATCCCAAGTACGGTCCCAAGGGCAGAAATCTTTTGACACCACACTGGCAGGTTTGGAATATGAAGGCAGTAAGTGCTTCCGGCTAGGTCACAGATGCACATCCCAGCCTCCTCCTTACAGGGGTGATGTACCCAGACTTTCGAGACACTGGCAAAAGGGGTGCTCTGACACAGAGGCAACATGGCTGGGTATGTGTCCAGAATCCAAAGGAACCCTGGGTAATGGGAGACTGGGCATCAGGTGGGCACGATTTCTGGGAGAAGGAACAGGGCTGTGGTTTATATTCCCGCAAGTGGGACTGGCAAGAAAGGACAACTCGGTCCCACACCCAGGAGCACTAGGAGCCAAGACACAGCACCCCATTGGACATGGAGGCTGCAGGTGGAGAAGGCAGCTGGCCTGGAGATCCCAGAGGGGGCAGCAAGGACAGGTGGGGGCTTAGGAGAGAGCCTGCGCAGCTGGTGCCTTTCTGGCCTCAGGGCAGGGCAGGGCAGGCAGGGTGAGTCACTGCAGGCTTGAAGTGGGAAGGATTACTTTCTGGTGTCCAAGAAAGAGGAGAATTTTCCTAGCCCCGCAACTGCCCCACCCTCAGGGATTTAGGGATCTGGGCTCCCAGTCTTTACTTGGGGCCCAAGCTTCTGCAATTAGGCCTTGGGTGCTCCCTACAGCGGGGGTAGTACCCTCGACCTTCATTAGATGGGTTCAGGGCCTTTGTGCACAATTGGTCCAGCCACAGGCTGCTGCTACCCAGAAACACCAGCCTTGCTTTACGAAGGGTTGAGCATAAGAAAGTCTCTCTGGAAAGCTCCACTCCAAGAAGCTAAGCAGGCAGGGGTGGCAAGAGGGGACTTGGAGGACATTCACCCCCAACCCCATTGAGTTTCCTCTGCCCACCCTGCCCCCACTGCCAGGAAGAGAGCCAGCCATCCTCCCTCCTCCCCCTTTCATACACAATGTCACTTCCTGGTTCTCACAGGAAACTGCAGTACCAATTAAACTCTCTTCATCCCCCCAAACCTCAGGCCGGGCATAGGCCTGGCATAGCCAAGAATAAGGACCAGACATTCCAACCCGCCTCCCGGTTCCCGGCCTGGGAAGGATAGAGAGCGCGGTCCTCCCTGCCCTGCCATTTTTCAGTGGCTGCAGAGCATCCGCATGGGCATGCTCAACCCTTAGATTTCTCAGCCTGTTCCAACCCCTCTCACCACCCCACCCCGACCGCCAGCGGCGCCCACCTGCACACGGTGATCAGGTTCCTGCGCTCCACGATCACATTGCGGGAAGATGCTTTCTTGGAGGGCAGCCCCAGAGCCATGGTGGTCTGGACAAAGCTCGCTTCCATCCAGATGTGCGGCCACTGCTGTCGCCGCCCGCTGCCCCCCACCCCACCCGGCGCCCCGGCCCGCCTCGCAGGATCACGGCAGGGCCATCTGCCCCCGGGGGCCCTTCGTCTTCTTCACTTCCATCCCTCGGCCTCGACGCCTAAGGCCGGCCCCTTTGCTCCCTCCCCCGGCAGCGATTCCGGAGCAAAACAAGGCCGGGGAGGGAGCTCTCCGAGGTGCTGAGCCGGGGCTCGTCACCCCCTCCCCCAGACGCCCGTCCCCCCTCCTCGGCCGGTGACGTCAGGGCCATAAGCCCCGCCCCCGGCAGCCCGGGACCAATCCGCAAAGGGCGCAGGGTTTTGGGGGAGGGGAAGGACTGAGGCCCTTGAGAGAGCGGAGGGGGTCCCCCAGAGAGACAACGGAGACTGTGTAGAGAAGGGCCCTTTTCTCCACCCCCACACTCAGTGCCTGGTGATCATCGCCTGGTGTCTCAGCTTTGACGCTTCTTTCCCTTGTTTCTGGCCTGAAGTCGGTGTTATCTGTCTCAGATTTCTCGTTGTACCCTAAAGAATGGACACCCTTACCTCCTGCATCCTTATCTCAGCCCTGCCCCCTATCCATTCATCCCAGGCTTGTCAGCCCGGCCAAGGCCACTTCCAGAGACTGCAGGTGGCCTTAAGGTGCTAACCCTTCTGAAACTAAAGGCTGCCACAGAAGCTGCCTCTTCTGTCAGTCTCTGCGGGGGTTGCATTCGTCTGCGCTAGCCAAGCAAGCCAATCTCTCTACAGGTGGAGGATGGGAACTCAGCGAAACCATTTGAGTCCAGAGCTTGGAACCAGTCAGGATAGGGATTTGGGGTTACTGACAGTCTGGCGTCCTGGACTTCATGGGGGTTCTTAGCAGTAGCCACCCCACCGACCAGTAGATTTAAGGATTAAGCCTTTGGCAGCCTACATTGATAGGGAGCCGGTCAAAAATGGTTCGCTTTTAGCTGGGCGGGACTTGAAGACATAGTTTGGCTTCTGAGCTACCCTTGGCTTCCAGGTTGCTCTTCATGTCCCTGATTGCCTGCTCCATTCCTGGTAAACCACTTCCAGGATTTGAACATTGCCCGTGTGTTCGATTGGGTCGTTCCTCTTAATGTGGAATGTAAGACTATATACATTATGGGTATCAATGACTTATCAGATCTGATCTGCATTATTTTCTCCCATTCTGTGGGTTGTCTTTTAAAATTGTTGATTCTGTCATTTGATACTCAAAAAACTTGAATTTCCATGAAGTGTTCAACCTAGCCTTTGTTGCCTGTATCTTTGGTGTCAAGTCCTAGAAATCACTGCCTTTGTATGTTTTTGTGTTTGTTGTTTTGTTTTGTTTTGTATTTTGAGACAGGATCTCACTATATAGCTTTGGCTAGCTTGGAATTCCATTTGTCGGTCCAGAGTGTTCTCAGACTCACTGAGATCCTCCTGCCTCTGCCTTCTGAGAACTGGAATGCCCCACCATGCCCAGCTCCTGTGTACGTTTTGAGATAGTCTTTTGTGAGGCTGGACTGGAGCTTGATCTGAAGCCAAGGATAATCTTAAGCTCTGGATCCTAGTGTCTCTGCCATGCCCGACTGCCTTTTCTGTTTTCAATGTTGAGAATTGAGCCCAGGGCCAGTGGGGTCTAGGCAAGTGCTCTGCCACTGAACAGCTATCCCAGATGCCCTGTTTTCTTTGACTTGTAAAGGCTTGCTTGTAAGATCTGTGGGCCACTTTAAGTGAGTTTTGGATATAATATCAGGTACTATCTTTCTCCCCATTGACCGGTCTTGTCATACACACACAAAATTATTTGACCATATACCTAAGAGTCTAGCCAAGCTCTCTATTCTATCTACCCCACTAGTCTATATGTCTGGTTTATGTCTGTTGTAGATTTTTTTTTTTTTTCGAGACAGGGTTTCTCTGTGTAGCCCTGGCTGTACTGGAACTCACTCTGTAGACCAGGCTGGCCTCGAACTCAGAAATTTGCCTGCCTCTGCCTCCCAAGTGCTGGGATTAAAGGCGTGCGCCACCACGCCCGGCTCTGTTATAGATTTTGATAAATAAAGATTTCTAGTAAGAAATTTTTCCTTGTGCTGTGGTTTGAACTCAGGACCTCATACATCTAGACAAGTACTGTACCACTGAGTTACAACCCAGCTCTGTGGTTTGGAGATCAAGACGAATGACCTGTCCTTTGTTATATCCTGATTTATAATAGCTTCCTTTCTTTTCAGTATAGACTTATCACCTAGGGGGTTCAAGTATATAGCATTCCCAGTGTTGAGACTTTGTAGAACTGAAGAAAGGTATACAGGAAGATGTGACTACTCCTTCCTCCTCCTCTCCTTCCTCCCCCTCTCCCCGCTCCTCATTCTTTTTCCTCTTCCTCATCTTCCTCCTCCTTTTGTGAGACAAGGCCTCACTATGTAGCCCTGGCTGTCTTGGAACTGTATATAGACCAGGCTGACCTCAAACTCAGAACCCCACAGGCCCCTGCCTCCCGAATGCTGGGTGCATGTGACACCACATGTATGTACCCAGTGATTACTTCTTCCCTCATTAGTTTAGGAGACTCGTTTTTCTTGTGTGTTATTTCAGTGTGTATCTATGGAATGTGCATCCATTCTACCACGAGGATAATCTCATGTATAAGACAGGCAGGGACAAGAAAGCAGGGACTGCTTTGTGTGTCTCCGTAGAGGGATATAAACACAGAAAACGGGTTCCTGGGGGCGGGGGTGGAAAACAGAAAGAGCATTGAGAAGACAATGCTGAGACAACACAAGAGTAGTAGCAGTTGGCACTCAGGACCAGAGGAGCCCTGGGAACCTGCATGGTAGAGACTCTCAGGAGAAGCATCCTGCGTAAAGCCATGGTTTCTGCAATGGTTTTAAGAGCATAGAAAGAAGCACAAGGATAGACACTATGTCCAGCGGTAGAATAACTCCAAAAACAGAACAAACGGTGGCTAACAAACTAAACTCACTCTCCTTTCCCTCCACCTCCAGTCTCCTTCTGTATCTCCTTTTAGCAGAATCTTATAGAAAGCAAATGATGGAGTCTGGGGAACCAGGTAGCAGAGTCATTAACTCAGCTGGACAGCAGAGAGATTTGGATATCGAGGTAAGTACCTAGTGGAGGCAAGTCTGCCTTTTCCCTAAGCAGTTCTCTGTGTCTGTTGGAGCAAGAACAATTCTGTGATTCTGTTTGACAAGGTACCACTGTCCTTTGCAACGTGAGGATGCTCAGGTGCCTTAGCCAACAGTGGTACCAAAGTCTCAACAGCAACAGCTCCATCCCCCTATGGGGCTGATACTCTCCATTTCTTCAGAGTCCTGTAACCCAATGGCTATATTGCAATCTGTGGGTCAAGTGGGAGAGGAAAATTAATATTCAGAGAGAATAACGGAACACAAAACTAGTTTTTTAAAAGCATGCACAAGACTTACTGTGCAAACAAAAGGACCTGTATTCAGATCTCCAGCCCTCATATAAAAAGATGGGCTGGCGACAGGTTCCTGTGACGCCAGTCTGGTGAAGGCAGGGGAGATGGAGACAGGATGACTCCTGAGGCTTGCTGGACAGCCAGTCTAGTGGAACTGGCAAGCTCCAAATTCAGTGAGAGATTTTCTTAGGATTTTAAAGCTATGAAGAAACACTCTGACCACTGCAACACTTTCTCTCTCTCTCTCTCTCTCTCTCTCTCTCTCTCTCTCTCCACTGTTGGTATGTCCTCTTCAACAGAGACAGCTGAAGTTTGATCTTGGAGCTAAGATACATTTTTAAACCCTGTCTCGAAAAACCAAAAAAAAAAAAAAAAAAGGGGGGGGGTTCTCTGTATAGCCCTGGCTGTCCTGGAACTCACTCTGTAGACCAGGCTGGCCTTAAACTCAGAAATCCACCTGCCTCTGCCTCCCGAGTGCTGGGATTAAAGGCGTGTGCCACCACGCCCGGTTTAGGATTTGAATTCTTATGGCCAGTGAGATGGATTTATAATACCAGACAGGCACTCCCTCCAGTGGGGCAGGCCTCAAATCCAAACAGAAACTGGCTGTTACCTCCCCCCCTACACACACGCACACACACCAATAGTTATGTCTCTACGGCACTAGTAGGCACTTCTTGCTGAAAGATTGTTATAGCATGCAGAGTCTCACATTAGTAATATCACTGAAGTCTTTTCTCCTCCAGTGTCCCCAGTGATCACTCACAGTCTTCACTGGCTTGGTTCTTTTCTCCTTCCTGTCACATTCCTGGGTGCTCCTAACATCACTTTGCAAGTATAGACTTGCCTTTGACTCAGCGGTTAAGAGCACCAACTGCTCTTCCAAAGGTTCTGAGTTCAAATCCCAGCAACCACATGGTGGCTCACAACAAGATCTGATGTTCTTCTTCTGGAGTGTCTGAAGAAGCTACAGTGTACTTATACATAATAAATAAATAAATCTTTAAAGAAGAAAAGACTTGCCTTTGACTCCTTGACTCAGATGCTACTTTTTTAAAAAAAGATTTATTTTATTTATTATATGTAAGTACACTGTAGCTGTCTTCAGACACTCCGAGGAGAGGGAGCCAGATCTTGTTATGGATGTTTGTGAGCCACCATGTGGTTGCTGGGATTTGAACTTATCACCTTTGGAAGAGCAGTCAGGTGCTCTTACCTGCTGAGCCATCTCACCAGCCCCTCAGATGCTACTTTTAGGAGGAAACCCAAACAATAGCATTTGATATCCAAGTTGTCCAGACCCCCAGAACAGAATTACGGATTGAATCATGCATTATTTACATGGCAGCTCCAAATGGCAGAATTCTATTGCTAAAATAAGTGGGATGCTAATGCCACTGGAGTGTGGGACCCTTACCCATGGTGAATTGGTATGTGATAGACACAACACCTAGGCAATTGCTCTAGTATTTGAGTATAAGGTGTAACCCGTGGTTATAAAGATGGTAAACTGGGCGTGGTGGCATAGGCTTTTAATCCCAGCACTCGGGAGGCAGAGGCAGGCGGATTTCTGAGTTTGAGGCCAGCCTGGTCTACAAAGTGAGTTCCAGGACAGCCAGAGCTACACAGAGAAGCCCTGTCTCGAAAAATAAATAAGTAAAGAAAGAAAGAAAGAAAGAAAGAAAGAAAGTAAAAATAAAAAACAAAAAACAAACAAAAAACCAGGGAATAGTAAGGTGGTTCATTCTTGTAACAAGAGGATCCTGAAACAAGAGGATTTTGGGTTTCATAGTGAAAACTTGTCTTTAAAAAATACCACAGAGCCGGGCGTGGTGGCGCACACCTTTAATCCCAGCACTCGGGAGGCAGAGGCAGGCGGATTTCTGAGTTCGAGGCCAGCCTGGTCTACACAGTGAGTTCCAGGACAGCCAGGACTACAGAGAAACCCTGTCTCGAAAAAGCAAAAAAAAAAAAAAAAAAAAAAAAAAAAAAAAAAAAAAAAAAAAAAAAAAAAAAAAAAAAAAAAAAAAAAAAAAAAAAAAAAAAAAAAAAAAAAAAAAAAAAAAAAAAAAAAGATTTCTCATCAATTATAAACTTGGAATATAGATAAAAGCCAGAAACCCTCCATGACAAAACTTAAGGAAACACGATTACATTTGCAACCTATGGAAGTAGAATGTGCTGAAAATTGATTCTGCAATCTGATTTGGAAAGTATGAGACCCCAGGAACTCACAGCCTACTAATAGAAGGAGCAGACTCTACTCTGAGACCTGGCACAGGACTATAAATTCTGGTACCAGACGAAGGCTTCTCCCCAATCTTTAGAGCCAAAGAAACAGCCCCTCCTGCTTGGCGGAAGACACCACACAAAATGATACCAGCCTCCTCAAGGCTCTTAGCCAATTACTGTGGTCAAGTCTTATCATGGACGAGGTATGGAAGAACTTTTCCAGATATGGGAACACAAGGGGGCTGCAGGGGCCGACTAATATCCTAGCAGACATCAGAAGAGCATGCTTGGGTAGGGACTTTGGGAGTACAGGGCTGGAATCAGGAGGTGGAACACTAGGCTGAATAAAAAAGCTGATTGATGATGGGAGTGGTGGCACATGCCTTTAGTCCCAGCACTCGGGAGGCAGAGGCAGGCAGATTTCTGAGTTTGAGGCCAGCCTGGTCTACAAAGTGAGTTCAGGACAGCCAGGGCTATACAGAGAAACCCTGTCTCAAAAAACCAAAAAAAAAAAAAAAAAAAAAAAAAAAAGCTGATTGATACGTGAATGCAGCACTCTACTCAAGCTTGGAGATAACATTTTAAAGGTTTGACAAGGACTCCAGCTGCTGAATGTCCCTGGGTACCATGGTCAAAACCCTGGTATTAGTTAAGGGGTTGGGAATATTGGAACTTCTGCAGGGGAGGGGGACAAGAGGCACAGAGGGGTGGGTATGCACCATAGAACTTGGATCACATCACGTAAGACCAGGAAACACTGCTACCCACTGAGCTCACAAGGACCCAGAAACATTCCCTATAATAAAGTCATAAGTGAGCAAGATGGTGAAGAGCAACTGGCTTCCTCAGCTCCTCTGTGGGCTGCAGTAGGTGGGCGTGGAGGCCACACGGGCCCTGACTTCCTGCAGTCAGTGGTTCTGACAGGAAGTCAGAACAGAGACCAGAAAATGTGTGGTCATCAAAACACACAATCATGGGGCTGGTGAGATGGCTCAGCGGGTAAGAGCACCGACTGTTCTTCCAAAGGTGATAAGTTCAAATCCCAGCATCCACATGGTGGCTCACAACCATCCATAACGAGATCTGGCGCCTTCTTCTGGAGTGTCTGAAGACAGCTACAGTGTACTTACATATAATAAATAAAATAAATCTTTAAAAAAAACAACAACACACAATCATTCCTTTACCGGCATGACTAAGAAGTTATGACATTCTTGGACAGGTGGACAGCCAAGGAAGAGGTCCCTTCCCTTATATAACCTGAAGTATACAAGCAAGAGCGAGAAAGGGGCTGACAGCAGCCACTAGTCAAAGGCAGATCACAATATCTACCTGGTGGCCTGGTCCAAGCCACGTTTCAGATACACAGCCTATGGATCGAAGGGGAAGCTAGTTCCCTTCTGGAATCTTCCAATGCTATAGAAAGTTGTTAACACCACACTCTTCTTCTAAAATGCCATTAGCCATTTATCTAAACTGCTATACATTGGACAGGACAGATCTTATAAGGCTTTGAGTATAGAATCTGAGTCTGGGGAACCAACATGCCATCTTGGACACTTAGCACAGTGGGACATGTTACAGAAGATGATCAGAGGAGACCTGACCATCGACTCGCCTGATGGACATTTCTCTGGTCCTTGAACATAAATGGAATTTATGTACTTAGTAGCTACCTCAAACCTCTCGTTTGTTTCTTGAAATAAGAGTGAAAAGAAGGGGGGGCTGGCAACATAGCTCAAGGGGCTTGCTGCCAAGATGGACAACCTGAGTTCAAGTCCCAGAACCCTCATGCTGTAAATTATCTCCTAACCTCCACATGTACACATTGACATGCTTGGACACCCCATACACAAATATAATTTAAAAAAAATTTTTAAAAAGAGGTAGGAAAGGTCATATGGGAAGTCAACCCCTCCTGCTGAAATAAAAAATCAGAAATAACTCCTTGTCCTACATGCTACTCTAAGGGATACAGCAATAGTGGTGCCTAAAAGGCCTCTGTTTACCTGACCCATCCAATTTCAATCCCAATCGATGGCAGCAGATGAGGTGAACACTGCCATGCAGTGGTACCAGCTGAACCACCAAGCCAGAGGCAGCAGCAAGTGCATGTTAATTCGGTGATGGAAGATGCAAAGCCCTTCTCTTTCCCTGGGGACAGACAACAGGAGGAATTCACAGTCCCTTCCTCTGGGGGCTTTCCTGCTTTCTGATGCAGGCATTCCATGGGACATCTTCCCCATCCACTGCACTGATGATGATGAGCAGCCTGAACCTGGCTTGCAGGAGGCCTTCTGGATGCGCTCAGGAGGCCCCTGCTTTCCTAGAGGTGGAGAAAGTAATGCTGCAAAGAATCATGGGTCTCTGTGCAATTTGTAGGGGTCCGATGGGCTGGCTTTCTACCATTAAGAAAGTTTAGCATTCTGGGAAGTGGTGGCGTACACCTTTAAGCCTGGTCTACAAAGTGAGTTCCAGGACAGCCAGGGCTATACAGAAAAACCCTGTCTCAAAAAAACAAAAAAAAAAAAAACCAAAAACAAAACCCCAAAAAGGAAGTTTAGCAGATTCCTTCAAATCTCTGAGCTAGAACAGGCTGTACTTGAAAACAGAGCTCCTGCCTATTTACTGGGTAACCCAGAAGGCTGCTGGTTTTTACCGAGGCCCCAAATAGGAGGGGTTTTCAGCTTTAGGCTAAGATGTAATTTCCCTGCCTCATGAGTCCTTATAACTCAGCAAACGCTGCCTAGCTTTGACTCACGCTGATGCTTCAGGGAGTCTCTGGAAAACCCAGAAGGCTCTGGAATGAGGCCATACCATCTGCAGTGAGAGGGTACTGAAAAAAAAAAAAAAGATAAAAAAAGGAAAGAAAGAAAAAAAAATCTGGTGTAGCCAAGATGTAATTGGCCATGCCTGTAAGCCTTGTCACTCCTCGGGGAGTAAGGCAGGAGTGTCATGAGTTGCAGGCTAGTCTGAGCTACACAACAAGATCCTGATTAAGGAAGAAAGGAAGGAAGGAAGGAAGGAAGGAAGGAAGGAAGGAAGGAAGGAAGGAAGGAAGGAAGGGAGGAAGGGAGGAAGGGAGGAAGAGAGAGAGAGAGAGAGAGAGAGAGAACCTGGTCTATCTGATATTCTACTGAGACTAAATCACTGTCATGATGGCCGGAGTTGCCCATAATGAGCTGTGTTCTTCAGAAACAAGAAGTCATAAGGTTGGGTGGTTCCAGCAGTAACTTCATATGATGGAGATGTCACATCCAACATGAGTCCTGAGCAAATGGGAAGGGCACAAGTAAATTACGTGAGCAGGGAGACAGAGTCCAGACCACCCTCTGCTGGACCCTCTCCTCCCCACTCATGACTCAAGCTGCTTGGTGATATCTGATAGCAGCTGACAGGGAGGGAAAGCATCAGGCCTGCTGCACACACAAAAGACTCACAGAGTTGGTGTGGACCCCAGTCGCCCTCAAAGACACTGGTGAGGAGAACCCCCTGGGGGACCGGAACTTCAAGCAATAGGACCTGCGTTATCAGCACAGGGCAGAAGGACAAAGTGATCTAAGGACAGACAGATCACAAACTACAAGCATTACCGGTGGCTTGACCGATGGGAAGGAACAAGACTGGAGTCTGGAGAAGGACATTGTGTGGGGAAAGCAAGCAGATGGACAGATGGATGGATGGATGGATGGATGGATGGATGGATGGATGGATGGAGTTAGCCCTGAGTCTGAAGACCTGTGTGTCAGACACCGTATCTGTATCTGCCAGGAAGAATTCTATGTAGAAGGGATATAGAGCAACCATGGGGACTAGATAGCTTAGCCTGTAAATGCCATCTGGCATCTATCGGCGTGTCTGACTCATCCAGGGACTCTAAGCAGCATCTTGTTGGACTGGCTCACTTAAGCACAAAAGAGACGTGACAGCTGACATGTGACTTCAGGGCTCATTGGTTCCCATTGTTTTGGTTTTTGAGACAGCTGGTCTGGCCTCAAACCTGCTCTGTAGCTGAATTGCTGAATTCCTGATCCTCCTGCCTCCATCTGAGGGCTGAGAAGACAGATATCGCACACCTAGCTCCTCCTCCTCTTCTTCTTCCTCCTCCTCCTCTTCCTCCTCCTTCTTAGATTTATTTATTTAATGTATGTGAGTACACTTCTGCTCTCTTCAGACACACCAGAAGAGGGCATCAGATCCCATTACAGATGACTTTGAGCCACCATGTGGTTGTTGGGAATTGAACTCAGGACCTTTGGAAGAACAACTTGTGCTCTTAACCACTGAGCCATCTCTCCAGCCCACCCACCTCTACTTAAACATTACTGGTTTGGTTTGCTTTGTTTTATTTTGTGTGAGTCCAGACGCACACTGTCCTGGTATAGATGAGGAGATCACAGGACACAAGTTGTGAGTCGCTTCTTTCCTACTACCTTGTGGGATTCAGCAATCCAACAGGCGTCAGGCTTACTCACAAGCTCCTTTTCCTGCTGAGTCATCTCATCACACACACACACACACACACACACACACACACACACACACACACACGTGCATATATGCACATATATGTGTGTGTGTGTGTGTATACAGAAATATCTATCTATCTATCTATCTATCTATCTATCTATCTATCTATCTATCACCTATTTATAATAGCCATTTTAGGAAACTTGAAACAGTATCTCATTATATTTATTTTATTTATTTTTTGTTGTTGATGTAGTTTTTGGTTTTGGTTTTGGTTTTGGTTTGAGACAGGGTTTCTCTGTGTAACAGCCTTGGTTGTCCTGGAACTCACTCTGTAGACCAGGCTGGTCTTGAACTCAGAAATCTGCCTGCCTCTGCCTCCTGAGTGCTGGGAAACAAAGTGTTCACTACCACTGCCCTGCTCTTCACTGTGGCTTAGATTCATCTTTTTCCAATAACTAATGCTGCCAGATCCCTTCCCATGCATATATTATGTTGGCCCTATGTGGAAATGTATAGAAGTTCTATTCAGTTTTTTTTGTTGTTGTTGTTGTTGTTTTGTTGTTGTTTTTCGAGACGGGGTTTCTCTGTACAGCCCTGGCTGTCCTGGAACTCACTTTGTAGACTAGGCTGGCCTCGAACTCAGAAATTCGCCTGCCTCTGCCTCCCGAGTGCTGGGATTAAAGGTGTGTGCCACCACTGCCCGGCTGACTGAGTTTTTAAAATTTATTTTTTATTTTATGTGTGAGTGTTTTGCCTGCATGTATACCCACAGAGGCCAGAAGAAGCCACTGGATCCCATGGAGCTGGAGCTACAGGTTGTTGTGAGCTGCTATATAGTTGATATGAATGGACTCTGGGTCCTCTGGAAGAGCAGCCAGTCCTCTTGACCGCTGAGCCACCCCCCCAGCTCCACAGTTACTTTATGTACTGATTTTTGCTAGTTGATTAAACATGCCTCTGGGCCTGGTGTGGTGGCACACGCCTTTAATCCTAGCTCTGGGGAGGCGGAGGCAGGCGGATTTCTGAGTTCGAGGCCAGCCTGGTCTACAAAGTGAGTTCCAGGACAGCCAAGGCTATACAGAGAAACCCTGTCTCGAAAAACCAAAAAAAAAAAAAAAAGCCTCTGAATTAAAATAATTTATATAAAGGCTACTTTAGATTTTCTGCCTATATTGAGATGTTGACAAATGTTAGGCTTGTTTCTCCCTCCCTAAGTGGTAAACCTCTTTGTCTGCCTGTCCCTACATGGGGAGGAAGCATTTCAACAGCAAGTGGATGATTGCTATAGGGCCACACCAGTCGAGTGTTACCAGGCAATGGAGGTCCGATGATCCTAATCTTTGTTTATTCAGTGTTAAGCATTAATGTGCGGCTACTTTTGCTAATGCTCTTTCTGTTTCTGAGACGACTGTGGGTTTTTATTCTTTGTTCGTGCATCTTTCTGTCATCCAATTTTGTCCATTCCCAGGAGCGTCCATTGGGTTGAGCTGGCCCGAGGAAGAGATGAGAAGAGAGGTGGAGGAAGGCATTACTCTGTTGTCTATCCATCATCTGTCTATCAAGATCGACTACTTCATTGGCAAGCAATCAGCTCTCATCTGGTGGCTGGTGAGGCATGCAGGAAATCCACAGAGCAGGCAGGCAAGCCAGGCCTGCCTCTAGGCAGGAGCTGACGTCACAGCTGTCCACAGCACAGTTTCTTCTCCAGGGGGTTGGGGAAGCCTTTTCACAGATGGGGTACAGAACATCCAGAACATAGAGGGTTAATTCACTTTGCTTCAAATCAGCTGGCTATAGCTGTTAACCACATATGCAGGTTAACCTACTTCTCGGCAATACTTAGAGGGGTGTAATACCAGAGGAACTGGATACCAGAGCCAAGAGCTCAGACACACCAAACTGACCATGACACCGCTCTAGTGGGACTTGCTGGATGCTTCTCTCAGGATCTGACTAAGGTTATGAGCTGTGCGAAGCAGCCAGGAGCCCTCCTTTCATGTGGTTGTATTAGTAAACTACTACCAATGTAATCATTAAAATGTTTTATTAGCATATACTAATTATATGTAAGGCTGAGTTTTAACATGCTATTTTCTTTTTTTTTTTTTTTTTTTTTTTTTTTGGTTTTTCAAGACAGGGTTTCTCTGTATAGCTCTGGCTGTCCTGGAACTCACTTTGTAGACCAGGCTGGCCTCGAACTCAGAAATCCGCCTGCCTCTTACCTCCCAAGTGCTGGAATTAAAGGCGTGTGCCACCACGCCCGGCTTAACATGCTATTTTCACACATGATGTATTTCCCTCCCAAGTACTCACCAGGCCCAAGCCTGCTTAGCATCTGAGATCATTGTGCATTCAGTGCAGTGTGGTCATGTGCTCCATAATGTCTTTCAACTGTATTCTCCCCGTTTTCTCCTACCGCCTCCTCCGCTGCTCCCCTTTTTTCCACTGGTACCCTTTCGTGTGTGTGTGTGTGTGTGTGTGTGTGTGTGTGTGTGTGTGTGTGAAAGAGAGAGACAGAGACAGACAGAGGGAGAAACAGACAGACAGACAGACAGACAGACACACACACACACACACACACACAGATCCAGTGAGTTTCATGAGGGTTGTTTTCAAAGCCATAGCTAAGAGCAGGAGCATGGCCACCTTGTCAATGGAAACAACCCTGAAGAGAAGAAAATGTCTCCCCTCCCCCACCAACCTTTGACTATATACAAATCTCCAGGGAGGTATAGTGGCCCTATGAGCCACTCCCACTTCCCTGGCACAGGATGTCAACAGTCTCAGTCTTATGCAGACCTTGTGCAGGCAATCCCAGCTGCTGTAAACTCAAGTGCACCAACCACGCCTTGCCTGGGAGTCAGTGCTTCACACTCCCCACCCCCTCTCTGGATTTTACATCCTTTCTGCCTTTCCCCTTGATGTGAGAGTGATATAGATGTCCCACTTAAGAACCTGGCATCCAATGGTCATTTATTCTTGGCACTTGGACTGTTTATGATTCTCTGAAATCACACCAATACAATTTATGGCTGTTGAAGGAGCCAGTTTGCTGGCTCAGGCTTGTCAGAGTGTCCACTGTAGAAATGTTCCTGGCTTTCCAAACTCCACTTTATACACAGTTGATCCCTAAAGATCTCCACTGTTGAGGGATTCTATATAATATTTGGAATTTTTCTACACAGAGGATTATCTCTTCTCTCCAGTTATTTATTCACACAATCATTTAAATATATCAGTATGGACTTGTGGATATTTATTGAGTAGTTTTTTAAAAAGATTTATTTATTTTATTTTTATGTATATGAGTACCCTGTAGCTGTACAGATGGTTGTGAGCCATCATGTGGTTGCTGGGAGTTGAACTCAGGACCTCTGTTTGCTCTGGCCCCGCTCCCTCTGGCCTATTGAGTAGGTTTGGTTTGGTTTGGTTTGGTTTTTCGAGACAGGGTTTCTCTGTATAGCCCTGGCTGTCCTGGAACTCATTCTGTGGACCAGGCTGGCCTCGAACTCAGAAATCTGCCTGCCTCTGCCTCCTGAGTGCTGGGATTAAAGGCGTGTGCCACCACGCTCGGCCCAAGGCAACTCTTATAAAAGCAAACATTTAATTAGGGTTGGCTCATAGTTTCAGAGGTTTAGTCCATTGTCCTCATGGCAGGAAGCATGGCAGCGTGCAGGCAGACATTACACTGGAGAAGGAGCTAAGAGTTCTACATCTTAATCTGACTGCAGCCACACTGACTCTTCCACACTGGTCAGAGCTTCAAAGGGAACCTCTACAGTGATGTACTCCTCGACAAGGCCACACCCCCTCAGAGTACCACTTCCTCTGGGCCAAGTGTATTCAAACCACCACAGTAGCTTTTCTACTAATGTGACAGAACATCATGACCAAGGAAAGCCCTTAACTGGACTTACGGTTGGTTTTTAAGGGTTAGAGTCCATGACAGCAGAAAAAAAAGCATGACAGCAGAGACAGCTGAGAGCTCAAGATCACGAGTTAGAGAGACAGATACTAGGAATGGTGTCAGGCTTTTGAAGCCTCATGGCCCACCCCAATGATACTCCTTCAATAAGGCCTCACCTCTAATTCTCTCCAAACAGTTCAACTGCTGAGGACCAAGTATTCAAACATATCAGCCTATTGGGGGGAGGGGGGTCATTCTCATTCAAATACCTGTTATCCACCACTTTCCTATTGTTCTGTTTCCTTACAAGGAAAGTTACTTACAAATAGCCAAAGAGCTTTTCTGTCCTCAGTTTGCTTCAACTTTCTTCAATCTAAGTCAGCTTCCTCTGTGCTGCCTGCTACATTGTTTCTATATTGTGGGATGAAGTGCTACCTGGTGCTGGAATAGAAAATAACACCAATTGTGATCTTAAATTGAGATCAACTGGCTACTTTTTTTTTTTTTTGTAATTTTATCTTCAATTTTATTGTTCAGCCTGCCCTCATTACAGCTACTGAGAACTGCCCTGTCTCTTTTTCTGATCTCCTAGATGACAACCCTGAGTGCCATTCTTCATGCTCCAGCCATTTTTTTATTTTTTATTTTTTCTGAGAGGAAGCAGGGATTTTCACTGACCTAGAACTTGCCAAGAAGGCTGGGCTGTGTGGCCAGCAAGCCCCCTGAATCTGCCTCTCTCTGTCTCCCCAGGCTAGGATTACAAACACACACCACCATTCCCAGTTTTCTGAGAAACATGGATTCTGGGTCTCGAACTCAGGTCCTTGTGCTTGCAAGGCAAACACTTTACCAACTGAGCCATTGTTCTCTGTCTTCATTACTTTGCAGCACATTCTACAAACACTAACTGAGCATTCCCTACGTGTGGTGGACTGTGCCAATCATACAAACCTATTAAAGTAAGGAAGGAACAATAAAGAGAAATTCTTGGTTAGAGGCAGGGAGGTAAACACTGACCTAGCTACATACACCGGAAACGACAAGCTCCAACTGCGCGTCCAGAAAGTCCTTCGGGTACATGGAAGTCAATGGGCATTGGCAGAGATCTGCTAAGGAAGGTGCGGGAGTCCTACATACACTCGCCGGCACTGGTTTGACCCAGTTACGTGGACCAGTCAGCTGAGAAAGGACACTGTAGAAGGCCAGGTTATGAGAGAGCAGAATGGTGGGCGAAGATAGATTAGGAAAGATGAACTTGGTGGAGTGATGTGGGGAGGTGATAAGAGGAAAAATGAGAACGTTAAAAAGATGGAGATGAAAATATGGGGGCCACAGAGCAGACACTCCCAAGAGCTGAGCACCACCGGTGTCAAATGCTACAGAGAACGAGGAGCTGGGCAGTGTGGGTGCGTGAGTAGGTTAAACATGGTGTGGGGAGAAAGGGGTGAAGTCGGCAGCTTCGTTGGAAGCCAGCAAGTTCAGAGAGTGTCTTTATGGGGTGCTAGGCTATGAGCAGAGCAGAATGTTGTTTCCACGGGATAGACTGGACCTTCTTCGTGGGTTTCTTTAGGGGCAGTAAACAGCATGAGCCCCCTGGAGCCAGGCAGTGTAATTACCAAGGAGTTTTCATGGTTGGGGGAGGGGAGAGCATCTATTTGCGGTCAATATTTCCTCTTACAAATTTGAGAGGAGAGAGAGCTTCTCAATTCCACTCCCTTGAACTTGATTTCTTGTTCACTTTATTAACCTTATAAATTAACAAATCATAGATTTTCTTCTTCTTCTTCTTCTTCTTCTTCTTCTTCTTCTTCTTCTTCTTCTTCTTCTTCTTCTTCTTCTTCTTCTTCTTCTTCTTCTTCTTCTTCTTCGACAGGGTCTATCTCTATATAGCCCTGGCTGCCCTGAAACTGCATGTGTGTCTGTGTAAGAGTATCAGAAGCCCTGGAACTAGAGTTGTAGACAGGTGTGAGCTGCTGGGTCCCAGTGCTCTGAGCTGTTGAACAGGGTCCCAGCGCTCTTAGCCACTGAGCTATCTCTCCAGACTCCATCCTGACTTTCTTTTTTCTCTAGGGATATAGAATTCACTTGCTCCCGGCACTTTCATTTCCTCCGTTCGGGACTAGGTTAGAGAGCATCTCTGGGTGCTGCCATAGTTAGTGGGAGCCATGGCCTCCAGCAGGGACGAGCCCTGGGTGAGTGGGCATACATGGGGGTCCACTCCCCCCCAAGACTAGGCTAGGCTGGGAGAGGAGGTGGAAGATCTGTATGGAGCAGGTCCCAGTAGTCCTTGACAGCTGTCTCTGTCTCTCCCATCTGCAATGGGAAAGGGAGCCTCCAGGCTGGTGAGCTGTGCTCAGTGACTGCCTGATCACCTTAGTAAGCTGTTTACATCTCTGCTGAATCACAGGAGGGAATCCCTGTTCACTCTTGGGACTTGCCACCAAAATGTTGCAGGACTTTATGTCGAGGAGGTCCCCAGGGGCTCTGAGCTTCTGTCTGTTTACCCCACTTTCCCCTACCCCTAAGGTCCCAGCTTGGCTTTTGTGCTTTTGTATCTCTTTCTGTGGTTCCTAGCACTAACCAGCAGGAGTAAAGCAAACGTTTGCAGACTGGATAAAGAAAGGAACCAATTCTCTAAAGCTAAACAAGCCTTCAGCCTGTTTCCAGAGCTTACTGGGAGGAGGCCCAGGCTGGATGCCACGCCCTCCGGCTTCTGTCAGGCTGTCATCAGACTCAGCATTTTGCCTCTGAAACAAGACACCTCAAGAGATTGGGTAGCTGACAGGATTGGGACCCCAAAGAGGAGCACCCCCCTAGTCACTATCCTGCTCCCCACCCAGGAACCCTACCTCCCCACAGCTTCACTGGCCAGGAACCAGTAGTTGCAGTCAGCCCGGGAAGGCACAAGCCTGTGGCCTCAGCTCTGATTGGCTGCCCTAAGGTCTGTTCAAAAACAAACAAGCTGAGCGCCTGAAGGGAGGGGAGTTTGGACCTGGAGGCCTCCTTTTCTCTCCGCCCTTCGTCTTTCCAGGGACAG
The DNA here is from genome assembly GCA_902729485.2 of Mus minutoides. Classification (NCBI taxonomy): domain Eukaryota; kingdom Metazoa; phylum Chordata; class Mammalia; order Rodentia; family Muridae; genus Mus; species Mus minutoides. The sequence goes on from LR753668.1 coordinate 143,265, forward strand.
CTGAGTCACTGAGCCCAGTCCGTTTGCTCTCCTTCACATACAGAAAGACTGAGGCGCAGGGACTGAAGGAACGGAGTTAAGGTTTCACCTGCGAGGATTCTCTAGACGCGACCCACCAGCTGCGGTTGAGATGGGCACAGCTCAAGGCTCCTGTTTGAGACACTCCACAAAGTGAGAGTTGCCTGGGCTCAGGAGATCAAGATCGAGAGGATTTTGTTGAACGCCCATCAGCCTGACCTGAGCGTACCTTCACCTTCCTGCGCTAGGGAGTGTCATGAAGGCAGCAAGAGCTACTGGTCTCAGGGTCAGCGGGAGCGCGCCCGCCGCCGCCGCCGCCGCCGCCGCCACCACCACCACCACCAACAACAACTGAGGCTCTCTCCTAAAACGACAGGACACTCGACACTCCCGTTCTCCACCAAGCTTCTCTGGGGCCCTGTCCTTCTATCTCACAACCTCTTGAACTTGAACCTTCAGAGACTTCTGGAAACTCTGTTAAGGTCACACAGCTAGTGGGAAGGCAAGCTGGCTCAAAGCCAGTGTGTTAAGCATTTCCCCCTAGACATACACAAGACAGGGAACACACCCATAGGCTTGGGCTCTGTGACTCTGCCATCAGCTGTCAGGTTGAGGGCCTCAAACATCTGGCTCAGCAGATAGGACGGATCAAGTGGGGCTGCAGCTGTTCTGAAGGGAGGGGCTGTCCCTCCTGTTGGGGTGTGACCCTTTTCTAGGAGAACTCGGTTTTTCTCATCAGTATAGGCAGAGACAGAATTTTCTTAGTAAGGAAGGGGTCTTTACGGACTGGGAGGGGAGGCCTGGACAGACAGGGTTGGGTCAGCCATAGAGAGGAAACCTAGGGGATTCCAGGGAAGGGCGAGGACAGGACAGAGGAAGCTGGTCACATAAGCCTTCTTTGGGCCTTCAGGTGTCCAATACTGCCCTTCCCACAGATATTCACTGGAAAGCCATATCAGATACATATCCTTTTGCCTTAGCCTCCAAGGTCCACACAAGGCCCTCAGGTGAGAGGCATCTGTCTCCCCCACAGATGTTTACGAGGAAATCGGATGTATCAGATGAACATCCTTTGCCAGGTTTCAGGGCCATGTCACCAGTGATGTCAATACCAACTGCTATTTCAGTTTAATTTTTTTCTTTTTCTCTCTCTCATATATATATATATATATATATATATATATATATATATATATACATACATACATATATACATACATATAATTTTTCTTTCAATAGCAAGGGAGTTTAAGTTCTGTTGAGTTCTGTTGTTTTGAACAGGGCACTAGGTAGCCCTGACTGTCCAGAAACTCTATGTAAACCAAGCTTGCCTTGAACTCACAGAGCTCCACCTGCCTTTACCCACTGAGTGCTGGTATTAAAAGTGTGCACTACCACACCTAGCTACCTTTTATTAAAAAGACAAGGTCTCCTGCATTATAGGCTGGCCTCAAATTTTCTACATAGCCAAGAAAGAAGATGAACTTCTGTTCCTCCTGTGTAGGCCAGCACACTGTGATTATGAAGTGCATGGGGTGGACCCCAGGGTGTGGTGCACACTACGCAAACACTGACCTACATCCAGCTGCTCGTTTGTTTTTTTTTTAAACATTTTATTTATTGTTTACTATTTCTCTCTGTGTGTGTGTATGTGTGTGTGTTTTCATGTGCACAGGCGCATGTCACAGCACACATGTAGAGAGTAAAATGTCACCTTAGGGAAAGGGTTTCCTTCATGTGGTTCCCCCCCCCCCATTAGGTCATAGGCTTGGCAGAAGGGGGTCTGTCTTTCTCAGCAAGCCATCTCTTCTGTTCCCCTAGCCACCTTTTTTGGTTTTAAACAAACTAAACAGCAGGTGGTAAGGAACCTCCCCTTCACCACAGGGTTCCTGTCACACTGGGAGAGTTGCCTACAGGCCAAAGTGCCTTCTCTGACAACCCTTCTCTCTCCTCTGGATAATAACCTTCCAAGGGCTGAGAGGACCGCCATGATTTCCAGGGAGAGCGGAGATGGGGGATTGGGGGGGGGGGGAATGCAGTTCCTGCTTTGTCACACTTAGTGTCATTCCCACTGAGTCCAGGGAGGATAGGTGAGGCCAACAACAGGCCTGAGAATCTAGAACAGAGGCACGGGGTCCAAGTCTCAAGATTGCAGAACGGACCCGGCTTAGCTGAAAATGAAGCCAGAGGAAGAAAGATACTTAGACAGGGAAGACCTGGATGGGGACAGTCAGGAGGCCAGACTGGGAGGAAGAATTGGAGTAAACTCTGTGGTTGAACCCCACAGAGTGGCTGGCGGGGCTGGGTGGTGGGGAGTGTAGGATCCTATGGAGCTGGGGGGGGGGACGGGGGGACTCACTACCTTACAGAGATGTCCACCAGCAAGGGAGCCAGGGTACAGCCCCTACCTCCCCCCCTCCCCCGCGACGTTCCTCCCACCTCACCCTCGCCCGGTCCCCCGTAGGTGTCCTGATCTGTACGGAAGTGTGCGGAAGAGATAGGGTCTATGGCTTACAGGCCAGCAGCCCAGGCTTTGTTCCTTCCCTGCCCCGCTGGTGTTCCAGGCCACCCTCAAGGCAGCCCGCAGCGGCTTCTGTCCCGCTGCTGCCCCGCCCCAGTCTATCTCAGGAGCCTGTCCCCTTCTCGTGTCCTACCAACTAAGAGCGACTTCCAGGAGGGTTTTTCCTTCCTGCCCACAGCCCAAGTTTTAGCCGGTTGCTTCCTGTGGTCCTATGCGGTTCCAGCAGCTCCAGTGCACGGTTGGTGAGCAGCGGGACCTGAGGAAGTCACTGTGCCTCTCTGTGCCCAGTGTTCTTTGAGCACTGGGAATATTGGGTTCATGAGTAAAAGAAACAAACTCACTTCATTTCCACAAGGCCCTGCACACAGTAGGTGCTGACCGACTAAATGAAGGGACAGAAACCGCCTCTTGACTCGCACCTTAAAGCCCTGGAGGTCTGGGATTTCTCAGGCATCCTAGGCTGGTTTAGCCATCTGCTTACTGGCCCTGGGGACATCATATTGTTCCTTTCAACTCTGGTCTGAGGCTGGAGCTGCCTGTGGGTGTTTTACTCAAACTAGCTTTCCAAGAAGCCAAGGTAATAAAGGAAACCCGATGAGTTAGACAACTCTCTCTTGTTGGAAAGGAAAAACCCTATCTGTTCACACCTTGTCCAAGGCTTAGGTCCGGGAAGAATGTAGCTCATGGATTCCATCTGATCTCTCACCCGCTGATCTGTCTGAAGGCTACTGATAGAACCACCCTGTATCACGTTGATCCAGTTAGAGGCTACCGGCTTGGCCGAAGTGAGAACTTGGAATGGAATTTCCCAGGCATGGCACCATCAGGCTGCAGGTGAGCTTGCCCTGGCTTGAACTTGTTTGTCTCTGGATAAAACTGAGAGTGCATCCACAGTCTACCTGCAAGGTGGAGAGAGCCGAAGCGCTTTACAGTCACGTCAGTTTAAATTGCCAACTGACTGACATGAGACAGTCACTGTAGATGCAGATTACTCTCTGAGCCCCATGTCCCCATTTGCTGCATGGGAATGAGAGTGTCTCTAGATCGGTGGTTCTCAAACTGTGGGTCTCGACCCCTTTGCAGGGCAAGTATTCTTTGCACAGATATTTACATTATGATTCATAACAGTAGCAAAATTATACCTATGAAGTTGCAACAAAATAGTTTTATGGTTTGGAGGTCACCAAACCATAATAATAACTGTGGGAACTGTTATTAAAGGGTCAAAGCATTAGGAAGGTTAAAACTACTTGCTCTAGACCATAGTTTCTGAAAGTCTGTATTATTCACTAAAAATTCAGAACTTAACTTTCCTTTCCTTTCCTTTCCTTTCCTTTCCTTCCCTTCCCTTCCCTTCCCTTCCCTTCCCTTCCCTTCCCTTCCCTTCCCTTCCCTTTCCTTTCCTTTCCTTTCCTTTCTTTTCCTTTCCTTTCCTTTCTTTTTTGAGATGTCCTCACTGTATACCCCAGGTTGCCCTCCAGTCCTGGCTCCTGTCCTTGATCATCCTCCTGCCTCATCTTCTTGAATAATTAGGACTACTTTTTGCTGGAACTGGAGATCCAGTGATAGAAAAGCCCCCAAATGACCTGCACTCGTGGAGCTGATAGTTTTGTTTGGTTTTCAGTGTGTTTGTGTGTGTGTGTGGTGTGTATGTATAGTGTGTGTATATATATGTATAGTATATATAATATGAGTATGTATAATGTTTATATAGTATATATGTATATGCATAGTGTGTGTGTAAAGTATGTGTTTGTAACACTTGTGTGTATGTATAACATGTGTTTGTAGTATTTCTGTATATGTATAGTATGTGTGTAGTATGTGTATGTAATGTGTATTGTTTGGCTTTCAGTGTGTTTGTGTGTGTGTGGTATATGTATAGTGTGCATATATATATATATATATATATATATATATATATATATATATATAGTATATATATAATATGAGTATGAATAATGTTTATATAGTATATATGTATATGCATAATGTGTGTGTGTAAAGTATGTTTTTGTAACATCTGTGTGTATGCATAGCATGTGTTTGTAGTATTTCTGTATATGTATAGTATGTGTGTAGTGTGTATGTGTAGTATATGTAGTGTGTGTATGTAGTGTATGTGTGTGTAGTATATGTGTGTAGTATGTGTATGAGTGCAGTATGTGTATGTGGTGTGTGTGTGTGTGTGTGTAGTGTATGTGTATATAGTATGTGTGGTAGTGTGTGTGTGTGTGTGTGTGTGTGTGTGTGTGTGTGTGTGTGTGTAGGCCAGACACTCCTGTATGTATTCTCAGTTGCTCTCCACCTTTTCTTTTTTTTTTTTTTAAAGATTTATTTTTTATTATATGTAAGTACACTGTAGCTGTCTTCAGACACACCAGAAGAGGGCATCAGATCCCATAGTGGTTGTGAGCCACCAAGTTGTTGCTGGGATTTGAATTCAGGACCTTCAGAAGAGCAGTCAATGCTCTTAACCACTCAAAGATCCTCCCAGTCTGCTTCCCAAATGCTGGGATTAAAAGTATATGCTAGCACGTGTGGCTTATTTTTTTTTCTTTTTTCTTTTTTCTTTTTTTTTTGGTTTTTTGAGACAGGGTTTCTCTGTGTAGCCCTGGCTGTCCTGGAACTCACTGTGTAGACCAGGCTGGCCTCGAACTCAGAAATCCGCCTGCCTCTGCCTCCCAAGTGCTGGGATTAAAGGCGTGAGCCACCATGCCCGGCGTGGCTTATTTTTAAATTTCTATTTATTATTGTTGAGGGGGTAGGGGGTGCTCACACCATGAAATGTGTGTGGAGGTCAGAGGACAACTTTGTGGAGTTGTTTCTCTCCTTCCACCGCTATGTGGGTTCCAGGGATTGAACTCAGGTCCCAGGTTTGCCTTTACCCACTGAACCATCTTGCAAACCCTTTCACCTAATGCTGACAGGGTATCTCATGGAACCAGTACTCACCAGCTGGCTAAGCTTGTGAGCTTTCAAGTTCAGGGAATCTCCCTGTCTTGTACATGGTGCTGATGGCCTGAGCTCAGGTCCTGAGCCATCCCCCCAGCCCAGACCTCTGTTTTACTGGCAAAAGATAATAGCAAACACGTTATTAAACAAGAAAATGATCTACTGCTCAGATGGTTCAGTGGGTGTAGGGGGAGATAGTGACAGGACACAGAACCCCGGACACTATACCTACAAGAATGGAGACTCCATTATCCTACCTCCCTTCAAGCTAACTACAGCCATGTAGCTAAGTCTCCATCCCAGAAGCCATTAAAAAGAAGTTGCATGTTTTTCTTTACCCCTGCTGGCAGGCATACAGAAGTGACATGGGAAGCCCAAGCAGCCATACAGGACCTGAAGACAGAAGCTACTTGCTAACGATGACAGGAAGTCCTGCAGAGCACCATTGCATTCTGGGACATCCTACCTCCATACTTTTTGTATTAGAGGGAAATAAACTTCTATCTTGTTTAAGCCACAAAGATCTTCGAGGTTTGCTCATTTTCAACCCATTTTGATTTTCCTTGATACAACGACAGACTGACATGGGATTGTGTCCAATTGAGTGGTCAAGAGGAGGTACATTAAACCCAGACACTATTGCATACGCCAGCAAGATTCTGCTGAAAAGACCCTGATATAACTATCTCCAGTGAGGCTATGCCAGTGCCTGGCAAATACAGAAGGGGATGCTCATAGTCATCTATAGGATGGAACACAGGGCCCCCAATGGAAGAGCTAGAGAAAGTACCCAAGGAGCTGAAGGGGTCTACAACCCTATAGGTGGAACAACAATATGAACTAGCCAGTACCCCCAGAGCTCGTATCTCTAGCTGCATATGTAGCAGAAGATGGCCTAGTCGGCCATCACTGGGAATAGAGGCCCCTTGGTCTTACAAACTTTATATGCCCCAGTACAGGGGGACGCCAGGGCCAAGAAGTGGGAGTGGGTGGGTAGGGGAGCAGGGCTGGGGGAGGGTATAGGGAACTTTCGGGATAGCATTTGAAATGTAAATAAAGAAAATATCTAATTTTTTTTTTTTTTTAAAGAGGAGGTACATTGACCTGAGGCCTGAATGCTGAGTCGGAGCCGGAGCCGGTATTTGACACAGCGGTATCATGATTGGCATCTCTAAGAGGCCATTCTGACTGGCTTTTGACAGTCAAACTGTAGGAGCCCGGGGAAGTGCGAAGCCACCTGGGAGACCCCTGGACTGATTGGAAATATGAGCACTTAGGGAGACCTGTAGCGTTAGAGAGGCAAGGAATGGACTGAGGAGGAGTGTGGGGGCAAGGAGGCGCACGCCTTTAATCCCAGCACTCGGGAGGCAGAGGCAGGCGGACTTCTGAGTTCGAGGCCAGCCTGGTCTACAAAGTGAGTTCCAGGACAGCCAGGGCTAGACAGAGAAACCCTGTCTCGAAAAACCAAACAAAAAAAAGGAGCAGAAACAGTAAGAGAGACAGCTGTTGGGGAGCAGAGAAAGGGGAGGGGACTAAGGGAGGCCCGGGGTTTCTTCTTCTTGTTTGAGAAGTGATTAGAAGTAAATGAGACTGTCACTATGACATTCAGATGACCTTTCTTAAACACTGTAGTCTCGTGACAGGGGACCCAGTTCTGCCCAGATCCCATTCAAAAGCACCAAGACATGGACTGTGAAGCCGGGCATACATCTGGAGACCCGGTGTCTGGGAGGCGGAGGAGAGAGGATCAAGAGCATGAAGCTTATGGAGTAAGACCCTGTCTCAGAAAAAAACTAACAAACCAGCAGAGTCTAGGCCATAGCAAAAGGCCCAAAAGCAAGGGTCTCTGCCCTTGAGGCTCATGGTCTCTGGAGCAGAGAGTTCACCCGGCACAGCACAGAAGGGTGAGGGTACGCAGCACCTCTAGGCAGAGCTCCTCCCTTCCTCCATCCCAGGGCAGAGCCAGGAGCACAAAGTGTTGATCCTTGAAGGTCACAGCTTCGGTTCAGTGGGTTTGGGACTGGGGATGAAGGGTGGCTCAGGACAAGCAGAAGAACGTGAAAAGTCCAGAAATCAAGAGAACAGAGACTAGTCCCAGAAGGGTGTGTATCCAATGACGAGAGCCTAGCACTGGGTCTGCGGCTCCTCAGGCAGATCCTGTGTTCTCTGAGCCAGCCAAGCCCTCTCCTGTCCCCTTTGGGAAAGCAGTCGCTCCCCACCCCCACCTCCACAGCTCACTGGACCCTGAAAAGCAACCCCACTTGTGTATGTTCTGAAAAGAGGCCAGAACCACCTAGTCACACAGACCTGGCCCTGCTGGCCCAGCTAAAATCCTCCTCTTTGTTCTCAGGCCCAAGGCCCAGCTAAGTGTGCTGGCCAGGCAGAAGAGAGACCCAGAGCTCTGAAGGAATAGAAAGAACGGCCTTCCTGGTCTCCCTCTGCCACTCCCCATGCCTCACCTTGCTCCCCCAGGAGAAGGGGAGCCATGAGTGTGTCATTCCTCCCCATCTCTGCCCTCCCTCCCAAGTGTCATTGTCATCCTGTCCAAGTTTCCCCTTCCCATCCTGTGTCCCATTCATGTTCCCTCCTGTCTCATCCATCCCTTTCTGTGTCCTTCTGCTCCCTGTCCTGGTCCCCCACCCCACTCCCACCCCACCCCCATACACACACACCTGGATTCCTAGCTCTTTTTTCCCCTAAGGGACTTCTTCAGGGCTGGGCTCAGATTACTCCCTGGGGACAACTAGTACCTCCCCAGTGACATATCTCTCTAGTCCCTACTCTTTTTTTTTTGTTTGTTTTTTTTGTTTTTGTTTTTTGTTTTTCGAGACAGGGTTTCTCTGTATAGCCCTGGCTGTCCTGGAACTCACTTTGTAGACCAGGCTGGCCTGGAACTCAGAAATTCGCCTGCCTCTGCCTCCCGAGTGCTGGGATTAAAGGCGTGCGCCACCACGCCCGGCCCAGTCCCTACTCTTTACCACATCTCTTGTCACCACACTCTGTGGTTATTGTGGGATGCTATCATCCATCTGACTAGACAGGAGCTCCTCAGGATGGGCGATTTGAGGACCGCAGCTCAGGCAACCACCTACCCAGGAGATGTTCCTCCCTCAGTAATATCTCAACCCAGCCCCATTCTGCATCCAAAGGGGACTGTGATTCCAAGCTCCCACCCATCTGTCACTCCATTCTGTCCCAACGGTTCAGAGAGGAAAAGGATGATCTCTCTGTGACCATGGTCACACTGCAACGTGGTAGAACCTCCTGCCCCAGCAGTTCAATGAATCTGGGTTGTGGGCAATTCCCTTGAGTTAAATTCATGGGACTCTGGATTCCCCAGTGTGTGGAGTAACAACTTCCACAGGAAGTTCTCCCAGGGCACCCTGTACATACCTCGCCCCCACCCAACTGCAGCCCTGGCTCCAGCTTGCTTTTTTAGGACACTTGCTTGCTTTGGCTGCCATTCCAAACCTCACTCTTCTTTCCTTCAGACTTGCCTCCATCTCCATGGGGACACTGAGACAGTCCCTCCGAAGGCAGTGTGGCTTGACTGGGGACCTGGAGCAGCATGGCATGAAGGAGTGCCTGTGACATTGTTAAGGGAATCCATCTTCAGTGGTCACAGCCCCATGCCAACACCCGACTCCGACTCCTCAACCCACTACAAGATTCAGCTCACCTAACTGCCATTAAGTCCCTGTCCTGTCGGGCCACGCAGAGAGGGAGGTCTGAACTGGGAGGCTTCCCGTGAGAGGGGAACAGTGGGCTGAGGAATGTGGCATAGTTGGTAGAATGTGACCTAACATTCCCAAAGCCCTGGGTTTGACCCTTAGCACTGTATAAAGTGGGCATGGTACTGCACACACGTTGGTTCGAAACTCAGGGTCAGAAGTTCAAGGTCATCCTCAGCTTCATAGCAAATTTGAGACAACTTGAGCTACATGAGATCCTGCTTCTCTATAGCCCTGGCTGTCCTAGAACTCACTCTGTAGACCATGCTGGCAATTTTATTTATTTATTTATTTATTTATTTATTTATCTATCTATTTATTTATTTAGTGACAGGGTCTCTCTACAAATCAGAGGCTCTCCTGGAACTCAGTCTGTAGACCAGCCTGCCTTGAACTCATAGAAGTCTACCTGCCCCTGCCTCTCAAGTACTGGGATTAAAGGCATGTACTACCACACCTGGGGGAAAACTAAAAAAATAAAAATAAAAAGAAGAAAAGAGATGGGGGGGAGGGGGGGTGGCGACCAACCAAAACCCGGACAGTGAAAACCTGGACAGCGGTGCTCATTCTGAGGGTGTCATGAGCTCAAAGAGACTTGATGTCCAGCATGGAGAGTTACTGTCCCCTGGTCGTTGTGTTTGGGGGAAGCACATCCCCTCTCTGTCACTTAAGTGCTTCCTCTGCATAGAGCACAGAGGGGGCTGACCACCCAGCATGGGCTCTGCAATCAAGGCCTTCCACCCTAGAGGATTCTGCCCTCACCCACTGTCCCTTTAGCTTTGCTGGGACTCAGCCGTCACGAGCTAGTGAGGGAGACCAGTCTATGTGCTCCATTTGCCCTTCTCTGAGTTTTTCTATTGTTGGAGCCTGAACTTAGTGGGCGAAGAAGAGTCGGGGTCGCTTGGGTGCTCACTCTCGTTCACACACCCGCCCTCTCTCCTCATCTATCCCAGGCTGGCCTTGAACTCTGTAAGTATGTAATGGAGGATGACCTTGAATTTCTGATCCCCCTGTCTCCACCTTTCAAGCTCTGGGATAACCCCCTACCCCCCACCCCCCAAGTGCTGGAATTATAAGTGAGCAGCACCGCTGGGCGTGGTGGCACACACCTTTAATCCCAGCACTTGGGAGGCAGAGGCAGGTGGATTTCTGAGTTCGAGGCCAGCCTGGTCTACAAAGTGAGTTCCAGAGCTATACAGAGAAACCCTGTCTCAAAAAAAAAAAAAAAGCAAGTGAGAAGCGCCACACCCAGGTTTATGTGTTGCTGGGGATTAAGGCAGGGTTTCATGTATGCTGAACAGGGACTCTGCCATCTGAGCTACATCCTCGGCCCTGGGGAGTTTCTCTTGATAGAAGAGGAAACCGAAGCTCCAAGAGACCAGGAGGCTGCCCTGGTCCCATAGTCAGTACAGGAGCCATGCAGAGCCTTCTCGTCCTCCAGGGCCACAGTACCTCACTTAGTCTGTGGAGTACTGTGGACCTGCTCTAAACCATTTCATTCCCACCCAGAACTCATCTGTCAGTCAGAGATAGGTGCCCTAGCCCGTGTTTACCCCCCAGCAAGAGGAGAGAACAGTCCTGTTGGAGGTGTCGGGGGAGGGGCATGCGGGGGCCAAGAATGCAGGCACTCTTTGCCTAGGGGCCTGGGCTGGGCCTGCCACAGAGGAGCCAGTGTGCCCAGACATAGGTGCTTTGTGAGCCAAGGCTCGTGTGGGGACAGTTGTTTTCTTGACCTGACATTGTTTCAGGCTGACTGTCAGTGTCTTAGACCCCAGGGGCCAGCTCTCAGAAGCCAGTGGGGTCTTTGGGAGAGAGTAGCTAAAGTCCTCTAGTCGGGGGCAAGAAGAAGAGAGGACTAATGGGGTCCCACAAGCACCAGGCAGGTCCCCTGGGAGATTGCCAAGGAAAAGCCAGTCTTGAGGGAAGACAACGGTAGGAGAGAGAGAAGATGTCTTGAGACTTGGGGCCAGAGAAGACCTAGCCAGAGTGAAGAGTGGACACAGGCCAGGCAGACATGTCCAGGGGTCAGCGCCCTCCTGCCAGAGACCTGGAAGGTCTGAGAACTAAGCCATCAAGCCTTAGTTCACAAAGGCAGATCCATCCGAGGAATCCCCAGGGGCCTGAAGGGCCCAAACACCTTAGGGACTGGACAGGGCGGGTAGGGTGGGCCTGATGCACAGCTGTCCAGATGTGGGTGAGAGATAACTCTGTTTATGGGGCACCCGGTCGGAGCGGGGCAAGGGGGTGGGGTGGGAAGGGGCTCCCGGCTGTGGGACGGGCAGATTAGGAGGCAGGGCATGAGTCAGGGGTTTGGGAGCCTCCCCCAGGGCACCTGCCTGTGCTGTTAGAGCAGTCCGGAGCTCAGCCAGTCACAGAGGGCACCAGTGGCGGCAGGCAGGACTTCCCGAAGGACCCCCGAGGCTCCTGAGCAGGTGGGCAGGGCAGAGGGGTAGCTGGGTGGTCCTTTGGCATCTGTCCTGATGGTTTGTGAAGGTGGTCAGCTTAAATCTGTGTCCAAGGGGTGTGATCTCTGACCTCCAGGTGGGTGGGATGGTAATGTGTCCATGTGCGTGTAGTCCCTCGGTGCACCTGGGGGGGGGGGGCAGGGAGGGGGCAGAGGTGTGTGTAGCTGGAGTGTACGTTGGGAGCTAAGTTGAGACCTTCCACTGGTGTAGGTCCCCCCCCATGCTTTCTATCTACCAGCCCCATGAGCCCCATGAATCAAGCCTCATTTCCTCCAGATGTGGGGCATCCCCAGGCTACCCCATTTCTCACCTGGGAGACCACATGTCAGCCAGCATTGATTCCTATATGGGACATTTCTAGGGGTCTACTTGGGGCTTTGGCACTACCCCCCAGCCCATAGACCATTGGAAGGGAAAAGAGAAGTGTATCTCTACTGAGGGTTGATCATCTCAGGCTAATTCTATATAAACTGGAGGAAAATCGGGGTGGGATGGAGATCACAAGCCTGACTGACCTGGTCATCAGTGGCAGGCAGGAGTGATGACAGACTGGGTGCCAGGCACTGGCCATGTGCTCTCGGCATGAACTTCATCTGTACAGTGGGTCTATCATGCAGGAATCATTCTTACCAGCTCGGTTTTACAGATGGAAAAACCCTGAGGCTTGGGTATTCTGTCACCTTCCTTAGCCCACAAAGTTAGTAAAGGACAGGGCCAGGATTAAATAAACTCAGGGAGTCTGACTGCAGACGCGAGAGGCCATGTCTGAACTTCCAACTCCCAATCAGCTAAGAGCTGCTTTTTTCTCTGGGAGGCAGTTCAGTGCAGTGGGTAGAGAGGCTTGTGGAGTTGTAAGCCAGGGGTTTAATCCTGCTTCTGATCCATCCAGTGCTCCTGGAGTAGGCGAACTCTTCTGAATTTTGGCTTTGAATTTTGGCTTTGTCAAATGGCACCACTGACATTTACTGGTGTCAGTGGTCTGGGGACTGGGAGAGAGAGAGGGCACCACAGCTGCTTGTGAGGTGTGGGGTTGACAGTAAAAAGGTAGTACTGTGCCACCAGGGAGCTGTCTCTGTCTTCTGTCCCCTTCCCCCTGTGTCTTCCCAGCTGGGCTCCACCTCCTGGGCTCCAGATGGCCCGCTCGCCCCTTATCTGTCCTGGCTGGCAGCTGGCCCTCCAGGTGTTTGGGGTGCTTCCAAACTCAGAGCACTGAAGGCTCGGGGGCCCGGGCTCTTATCAGGTCCAGGCAGAGTGGGGCAGAGCTAAGAGTATGGGACCAGCAGGCAACAGCCTGGGCCTGGCACACCCTCCAAGGCTCAGCTGGACTCTAGGTCGCTTCTGATGTTTTTACTCTTTCTGACTGAGTTCCCAGAGGTTGGCATTTGACAGACGGAGGGCAGAGTTAAATACCTGAGAGCTTCCCAAGGCCTTCGGTCTAGGCAGGGTCAGGGACGCAGCATAGGACCCTGGATCCCTGGCTGTGTGCCATGCTGTCCCTCAGGAGAATCGAGGTGCCAGTCCCAGTCCCACAGTGGGATTTCAGTACCTTGGGATCTGAGGCCCAAGCAGTGTAGACAGGTCCAGAGCAGAAAAGAAGAAAACTAAAGAGAGACTGGAGAAACTGGGTGCAAGCCGTGGGGAAAGGAAGGCAAAGGAGGCAGGGAGAGCAGAAAAGGGAAAGGTAAATACTACTCAGGGCTGCCAAGGGGACAGCCCAGAGGGTTGTCCCATTCTCAGGCTCAGGAACACTGCCATGGAGGTCACTTGCCACTCCTAAAGACTGGATGATGTCTCTCCCTCTCAGAACCTCAGGACTCTCCAAGGCCCAGAGAGTCCTCTGTATGGTTCTTTCCAAATGTATGTTCTGCCCTGGATTCTTACATGGTCCCTAGCATGACTGTGTGGCCCTACCTCCACACCTCTGCCTGTCACCCTCTACCCCTCTGCCTCTGATCCCTTGACCCTATCCTCTGGCCTTTGTCCCCTCTCCTCTGGCTTTCTATCTTCTGTTCCCCGTGCCTTGTCCCCTGCCTTCCACTTGCTGGCTCCTGCTCCTCTGTCCTCCTCCTCCCACCTCTCTGTCCTAGCCCATGCCTCATGCCTAGGCTGGTCCTCTTTACCTAGGTCTTGGGACCCATGCTGTGGTCACTGGGCCCTGTACCTATGTCCCATTTTTCCTCTCTGCAGTGTCCAGCACAGATAACCCCCTAGATTCTATCCATGTAGGAAACACTTAGGTCACCTGAAGAGTAAGGACACGCTCACTTAGGTCACCTGAAGAGTAAGGACACGCTCACTTAGGTCACCTGAAGAGTAAGGACACGCTCACTTAGGTCACCTGAAGAGTAAGGACATGCTCACTTAGGTCACCTGAAGAGTAAGGACACGCTCAGCTCGGCTCAGCTCAGTCTGTTGTTCTCAGCCAAGTGGTTCTGTTTGATGACCCTACCCAAATGCTTGTCACCCGAGGTTCCATGTAGCGATGACAGGGCAAAGGAAGCCTCCCACACATACACACACACATCCAGACTGGCACACTAGATGACTGGTCCCCACATCCTAAGGTAGGGACAACTTTGTCTTGAGAAAATGGAGGCTGAGGTTCTGTGGCCTCCAGATGGCTCTTGGTCCTTTTGAGTTTGTGATTCGGAGTCAGGTTGGCTGCTAAGTGTGAGGACCCCATGAGGACCCCATGAGGACGGAGATGTGCAGGGACTTACTCAAGTGTCTTCCTTTCCAAAGGATGTGTCTGACAATTGCACACAAGTTAAGTAAAAAACCGCGTTGGACTGGGTCAGCAACTGTCGGGGTGGTTAAGGAGGGCCTGTGAAGCTGGGCGTGGTGGCACACGCCTTTAATCCCAGCACTCGGGAGGCAGAGGCAGGCGGATTTCTGAGTTCGAGGCCAGCCTGGTCTACAAAGTGAGTTCCAGGACAGCCAGGGCTATACAGAGAAACCCTGTCTCGAAAAAACCAAAAAAAAAAAAAAAAAGGAGGGCCTATGAAAGGGTGATACTGGAACTGAGGTAGGAGAAGGGCTGAGCTGTTGACAGAAGGAGACACTGCGTGTGCAAAGGCCCTGGAGTAGGCAAGGTCTTGGTGAGTTCTAGGTACTGGATAGAAGCCAAAAGACTAAGGAGAAAGCAAGCCAGCGAGGTAGGGATGGAATGAAGAAGAGAACACAGACTCGTGTCCCTCAGGATCTGCGAGGCACACCCAAGGATGTTGCAGCCTGTGCCCAGGCAGAAGCTGCCATCTCTAGGAGAAGAGCATGTGTCATGGAGACTTTCAGGCTCCCTGAAGAGGGGATACATCATGTTCTGGGAGTTGGCTGAGTCCTCATGGCTCAGAAAGCGAAGTTAGTTAAGGCCTGGTGGATAAAGGATGGAGCTAGACACCATTTGACCATGCACCCCAAACACACTAAGGAAAATTCAGCCATACCTATGTCTCCTGTCCCTCGGCCCCTGCACCTACAAACTCTTTATTCCTCCATGGCCACTGCCTCCATCTGATCTGTCTCATGTCCCCAGGGCTCTTCTGGCACTAAATGTTAGCTCCTTTAGGGGGACCCAGAAGCAACAGGAAGTGTCACATTACTGGGCCTCATTCAGCCTACACCTCTCTTCCAGGGACCTGAGGTGCAGGTTATGCTGGCGGCCCAGAGAGCAGAGGACGACTGGACACTGAGGACGG
Organism: Mus minutoides; assembly: GCA_902729485.2. Classification (NCBI taxonomy): domain Eukaryota; kingdom Metazoa; phylum Chordata; class Mammalia; order Rodentia; family Muridae; genus Mus; species Mus minutoides. The sequence goes on from LR753668.1 coordinate 158,650, forward strand.
CATCATGGGGGACTTGCGGGTAAGTGTCCCCTGATCCATGCAGGGCTCGTGTCTGGGGCCTGGGCTTCTCTCCTCAGGGGACTTGGGAAGCCACTTAATCCAGCCTTGATGGGCTTTCCCCACAGGACCATGAGGAAGTGCTGGAGATCCCAGATCAGGACAGTGAAGAAGAAATGGAGAACATAATAGAACAGATAGCATATAGAGACCTAGCCATCCCTGTGACCGAGATGCAGGAGCCAGAAGGTAAGACCTATCCCACGCCTTCTGGCTCTACCAGAGGAGCTCTTGGGTCTCCATAGGGACAGTAGGGACTCAGTCCTTCCCCTCTCAGCTCCAGTCCCAGCCCTGGGGCCAGTTCTCCCCACAATCCTGGCTGATTGAAGGATAAACAGTGTTTTGTTTGAAATGATCACAGGAGGTGACTGGGGGGGTGCGCTGGGTCCCTTTCACATGTGACAGGGCAGCCAGGTATGTCTGGGACAAGGGCACAGACCCAGCTGTTACCCTGTCTGTCCCATATCAGCATTGAGGCCAAGCGGCAGGCCTGTTGCTGGAACCTCATTCAGTCTAATCAGTTGGTGATGCTGAGAAATGAGAGAAAGCTATGGGGACCCCTGGAGCAGAGACCCCAGGAGTCCATACCACCTTCCTTGGCCTGCCCAAGGTCTTAGATGGGAGAGCCTAAGGCGGGGAACCTGTTTACTGTCAACTGGGCTTAAGTGTTAGTGATTAGATTTGAAGTTAAGAGGCCCCCTTGGGAAATGAGGGTCGGGATGGGCGATATAAGGGAGTCACCCTCTCTGACTGGTGTGTGGTAAGAGGCTACCAGCTGGCGGCTTAGCTAAGCAGGTAGGGAGAAGAAAGGAGATATGGCAGGCAAGGGAGGGAATGCTAGGATGGTTTCGAACACTGGGACTTGGGGCTCTCTCTTCCTATCTCAGAGGAGGGGTCAGGTTGGGGGCTCAGATCACCACAACAAATTTCAGGTTCCTCAACAAATTTCAGGTTCCTCAATAAAGTTTAGGTGGAGAGTGGCGACAGACCCAAGTTAGGCAGAGCTCTCAGCCCAGGGGGTGTGCAGGGAGTGGGTCTGGCTTCCCGAGGTTCCCTGACAGTAGTACAGTGGGGCCCAAGGGAAGGGCTACATCACAGGCAGTGCTAACCACTCATTGGGTTTTCAGCTCTTCCTACAGAACAAACAGCCACAGACTACGTCCCCAGCAGTACCTCCACACCGCACCCAAGCTCCGGTCAGGTGAGGACTCAGATCCATTCTCTTTCTCGAGTTGCCTTGAAATCCATTTTGTAGCCGGGCGTGGTGGCGCATACCTTTAATCCCAGCACTCGGGAGGCAGAGGCAGGTGGATTTCTGAGTTTGAGGCCAGCCTGGTCTACAGAGTGAGTTCCAGGACAGCCAGGGCTACACAGAGAAACCCTGTCTCGAAAAACGAAAGAAAGAAAGAAAGAAAGAAAGAAAGAAAGAAAGAAAGAAAGAAAGAAAGAAAGAAAGAAAGAACAGAAATCCATTTTGTACCATAGGAAGGGGTAGAGAGAGCCCCAAGGTAGAGGAGATGCCCACATACAGACAAGCAGATAGAGTGAACACTCTGGGACATCAGTGGAAGAAAAGGGGCATGCTCCCTAACAGAGAAACAGGCCTTTGCTGAGTTTGCTGGACAGATAGTGCTGAGGACTAAGCCAAGCGGCTTTCAGGCTTGGCTGGGCTAGATACTCACGGGCACGTATAGGAACAAGTACACACTGCCTCCTCCCAGTATCCAAGTCCCCGCCAAGCACCAGACTTCCTAGCAAGTGAGGGAATTGGGTTCCTAAGCTGGGACCCTGAGAGTAACCACCTGGCTCAGTATAGTATGAACGAACCCACGTCCCTTAAGTCTCCTTAAGTCTCCTTAAGTCTTGGAGCTGGGAAATGACCCAATGGCTTCCCAAGTCTCTTCAGCCCTGGTCACCAGGTCCCAGTTTTCCTGCCAAGTGGCTGCTCGAGGCCCCTCATGATCCAGAGGTCCATGCCTCTTCTGAAACATGATAACGGCTGAGGAGGATGGATGTGGAGCCAGGGGAGTGGGCCAGACCCCCAGGATCCAGCAAACCTCCCCACGCTCCGAGCAGGAGGTCTGTCCTAAGCCTTTGAGAGCCCAGGGCCTTTTCTGAGCCTAGCTTAGACCCGAGTGCCTCAGGATCCAGGTTCCCCCTCTCTCCTTGGGCTTGCCCGTGGTTTGAGGGACTAACTCAGGCCATTGGGCCTCAGGTCTATGTGGAGCTGCAGGAACTGATGATGGACAAGAAGAACCATGAACTACAATGGGTAGAGGCGGCGCACTGGATAGGGCTGGAGGAAAACCTTCGAGAGGATGGTGTGTGGGGTCGCCCACATCTATCTTACCTGACCTTCTGGAGCCTTCTAGAACTGCAGAAGGTCTTCTCAAAAGGTGAGTCCTCCTGTGGTTCCCCTGCTGCATAGGTAGGTGGCTTTCTGGAGCAGCCACTCAGCTCACCACTTGGCTGTCCCCCAGGCACCTTCCTTCTGGGACTGGCAGAGACATCCCTGGCTGGAGTGGCCAATCACCTTCTAGACTGCTTCATCTATGAGGATCAGATTCGTCCTCAGGACCGAGATGAACTGCTCCGGGCTCTGCTACTCAAACGCAGGTGCTTTTGCCGGGCAGGATCTGGGCTTCACATCCTATGGGTCCCTCCCTAGCTCCCCTGCCTCCAAGGTCTCCCTACCCTCCCTCGACTCCAAACAGACCCCACCCCATCAGGCAAGAGATCTTCCTCCACCATAGTTCCCATAGTTCCCACAGCTGTATGACATCCCCCAAACGGAGCCCGAGACTTCAAGTTCACTTACAGAGCGTGATCCTGAGACCCTTTCTTCCGTCTGTGTTTTTTTTTTTTTTCTTCCACCTAAACATCCTAGACAGGGGCCACCTGTCTTCTATCCACACTGTCCTTTAAGAGGAGACTGGGCCGGGCGTGGTGGCGCATGCCTTTAATCCTAGCACTTGGGAGGCAAAGGCAGGAGGATTTCTGAGTTCAAGGCCAACTTGGTCTACAGAGTGAGTTCCAGGACAGCCAGGGCTATACAGAGAAACCCTGTTTCAAAAAAAACCAAAAAACAAACAAACAAACAAAAAAGAGGAGACTGATCTTTCTTCTCTGGAGTCTCTCAAGCTTGGTCACTGGAAAGTTCCACTTAGTCCCACCTTTGCCCCTCCTGCCAGTTTCTCTTTCCATGGGAAACTCTGTCCAAATAGCTGACTCGGATCATGTCACCTGTGTGTCCCACAGCCATGCTGAGGACCTAGAGAATCTGGAGGGCATGAAGCCCGCCATCCTGACCCGCTCTGGGGGCCCCTCTGAGCCTCTGCTTCCCCACCAGCCATCGCTAGAGACCCAGCTGTACTGCGGACAGGTATGGTTAGGACAAGGTCGGGAGAAGGAAGAGCTAGATGGATGTTAAGGTCTTCTCTGATCAGTGTGATGCCAGACTTAGCTCCTTTGCCTTCCTTTCCACAGGCAGAGGGGGGCTCAGAAGGACCGTCACCATCTGGGACTCTGAAGATCCCCCCAGATTCAGAAACCACACTGGTACTAGTGGGTAAGAGCTCTGCCCCGGGCAGCCCCCTCTCTTGAATTCATAAACTATGAGTCCCAGAGTCCCAGCGGCCTGGCTTCACCACCTGGTGCCTCCCACAGGCCGGGCTAATTTTCTGGAGAAGCCTGTACTGGGCTTCGTGAGACTGAAGGAGGCCGTGCCACTGGAGGACCTGGTGATGCCTGGGCCTGTGGGCTTCCTTCTTGTTCTGCTGGGACCTGAGGCTCCACATGTCGATTATAACCAGCTGGGCAGGGCTGCAGCAACTCTCATGACAGAAAGAGTGAGTGTGGAGGATTGGGGGTGGGGGTGGGGCTGGTTAGCCAGGGAGCTTGCGTGAGGGCAGAAGAGGTCAGGTTTTGTCCCCAGGACCCTGGACTGGCTTGACTTTAGATTCACTATTTGGATCCAGTGGGTTGAATTCCACCTGTTCCTAGCCAGTCTAGTCTTACCCTGACTTAGATTGGACTGGCTGGTCCATCCTGGCCCGCTCTGACCTGGTTCTAGCTAGCCCAATCTGCTGTATGCCTAGCCCACCAGGAATACTTTAGCTCCTTCTACCCTACCCAGGGTGCCTGTTTCCCCAAAGCTCGTTCTCAGAGGTCAGAGGAAATAGAAAAAAACAGACCCTATAACGACAGCCATGGCTTTGCTGATTGGTCCCTAGCTACACATGTCCAGGTCCCCCCTGCCCCACTTCAAGATTTTTAGACAATGTCTTACCATGTAGCTCTGGTACCTCTGGCTGACCCAGAACTCTCTATGTAGCCCAGGATCTCCTCAAACTTGAGGCAGTCCACCTCAAGTGCTAAGACTACAAGCAGGCACCACCAGGTTGCCCTGCTCCCCTGGACCTCTTGGCTACAGAGTAAGTGTTCCCGACCTTTCTCCTTCCGTAGGTGTTCCGCATTACCGCCTCCCTGGCGCATAACCGGGAGGAGCTGCTGCGCTCTCTGGAGAGCTTTCTGGACTGTAGCCTGGTGCTGCCGCCCACAGACGCCCCTTCAGAAAAAGCTCTGCTCAACCTGGTGCCCGTGCAGAAGGAGCTGCTTAGGAGGCGGTACCTGCCCAGCCCCGCCAAGCCAGACCCCAGCTTGTACAACACTCTAGGTACACGGACAAGGTTTCTTGATTTCCCCATGGGTCCCTGGATCCCCAGTACACTGCTCCTTTCCTCTCAGACATTTGCCCCTCTGACCATTTTCCTATCCTCTACAACAGGCTTGAACGGGGGAAAAGGGGGCCCTGGTGACGAAGACGACCCTCTACGGCGCACAGGCCGGATCTTTGGAGGTCTGATCCGAGATATCCGGCGCCGTTATCCTTACTACCTGAGTGACATCACTGATGCGCTCAGTCCCCAGGTGTTGGCTGCCGTCATCTTCATCTACTTTGCTGCCTTGTCACCTGCAGTCACCTTCGGCGGCCTCCTGGGTCAGTGACAATTATGATTCTCCCCCCACCCCCACCCCCACCCCGAACATTCACCTCTGGCCTCTGCCCTCTCACTTCTGACCCAATCTGATGCTCTGCACGTCATACCCCATAACTTAACTCTCGCTCCCCCGGAAATAATCTCTCCATCTTGATCCCTGTACGGCATTTTCCCCCCACAGGAGAAAAGACCCGGAACCTGATGGGGGTGTCGGAGCTGCTCATCTCCACAGCAGTGCAAGGCATTCTCTTTGCTCTTCTGGGGGCACAGCCCCTGCTTGTGCTAGGCTTCTCAGGACCCCTGCTGGTGTTTGAAGAAGCCTTCTTCTCGGTACATTGTCCCAGCCCCACTCTGACCCCCAACCCTATAGTTTACCCTAGCTCACCTGCCTAGTGCCCACAAGGTCCCTAAACCTGCATCTGTCTCACTGCCTGCAGTTCTGTGAAAGCAATAACCTGGAGTATATCGTGGGCCGCGCGTGGATCGGCTTCTGGCTCATCCTTCTTGTGATGCTGGTGGTGGCCTTTGAAGGCAGCTTCCTCGTCCAATACATCTCCCGCTACACCCAGGAGATCTTCTCCTTCCTTATCTCCCTCATCTTCATCTATGAGACTTTCTCCAAGCTGATCAAGGTGAGGCCAGGGAGGATGCTAACACTCACGAATGAATAGTGTGTCTGTGAGAGTGTGTTATCATGTGACATGTCTGTATAGCATGACCGTGGCCGTGTTTTTACCTCTTTGCATAACCATGAACATGGACACATGTATGTTTTGGGGTTCACCTAGGATTATGCAGCTAGGTTTCTTGGGGCCACGTAAAGGCTTGAGACTCAGTGCTCATGGCCTGACTATATGAGGGAAGGCACCTCTCTCAACACTTGTTCATGGTTATGGCTGTACATCACATGACTAATGGGTACTTCTCTGTGAGATGGCCCTGGAAGTCCTGTGCAGCGAGGAAGGGGATGCTTCCGAAGCCCTAGGCTTCTCCTTTCCTGCACTTGCCCTCCAGAACCCCACAGGGGCTCTGCCTCCATAGCTTGCCTCCTCCCCAAGAGCTCCACCCACCTTCACATCTGCACTGTGTATCGACCTGTGTGTGCCTGTCCTGATTCTATTGATTGGCAGGCTTGTTTATGTTCTGTAGACTTTTTAAGATTTATTTATTATTATATCTAAGTACACTGTAGCTGTCTTCAGATGTACCAGAAGAGGGCGTTAGATCTCATTACAGATGGTTGTGAGCCACCATGTGGTTGCTGGGATTTGAACTCATCACCTTAAGAAGAGCAGTCGGTGCTCTTAACCACTGAGCCATCTCTCCAGCCCTCTGGAGATCTTTTTAAGGAGATTTTATTTATTTACTTATTTACTGTGCTGCCGTTCAAACCTCTTGCATGCTAGGTAAATGCTGTCCCTGTCACCAACTCCTCAAGCCCTGTTTATAAGCCTTCTTATTACTTTTTTTTTTTTTTTTTGGTTTTTTCAAGACAGGGTTTCTCTGTATAGCCCTGGCTGTCCTGGAACTCACTCTGTAGACCAGGCTGGCCTTGAACTCAGAAAAACCTCAAAAAACCAAAAATAAAATAAAATAAAATAAAACAAGGTGGCTGGAGAGATGGCTCAGTGGTTAAGAACACTGACTACTCTTCCAGAGGTCCTGAGTTCAATTCCCAGCAACTACATGGTGGCTCACAACCACCTGTAACAGAATCAGATGTCTTCTTCTGGTGTGTCTGAAGATAGCTACAGTGTACTCATATAAATAAAAATAAATACACCTAGCCGGGCGTGATGGGGCACGCCTTTAATCCTAGCACTTGGTAGGCAGAGGCAGGTGGATTTCTGAGTTCAAGGCCAGCCTGGTCTACAGAGTGAGTTCCAGGACAGCCAGAGCTATACAGAGAAACCCTGTCTCGAAAAACCAAAATAAATAAATAAATAGATAGATAAATAAATAAATAAATACACCTTAAAAAATAAAACAAAAAACCCCAAAACAAAACAAAACCCAAGTAGGTTAATAAATCAGATGAGGAAGAAGAGATGGATGGATGGATGGATGGATGGATGGATGGATGGATGGATGCGTGAACAGGGAGATGGGTGTGGGTAGGTGATGGTTGTATGGGCAGTAGATGTGTAGATGGATGTTTGGACATATATATGGATAAATGGATGTACAGACAGCTGGTTGATAGTGCCCAGACAACTTATTTGACACTGTCTAGCTCAAGTCAAGGCTTGAGAGGGAACACAAGGTTTTGTCGGTTACAGATTTTCCAGGACTACCCACTACAACAGACTTATGCCCCTGTTGTGATGAAGCCCAAACCTCAGGGCCCCGTGCCCAACACAGCCCTCTTCTCCCTTGTGCTCATGGCTGGTACCTTCCTACTTGCCATGACACTACGAAAGTTCAAGAACAGTACCTACTTCCCCGGCAAGGTCAGTACACCCCTGCCCTTACCTTCACTAACTCCCCTTCTACCCCAGTACACCCCTCCCCTCACCCTCAACTCCCCTTCTACCCCAGGTCTCTACTTCCAGGGACCATGTTGCATGCAAACCCATCTCAACCCAGCACCAAGATCCAGCAGGGAACCAGGGATAGACAGTTCTTGGGAGAGGGAGAAGGGTAGAGACAGGCGGGAAGGGGCCAGAGAAAGAAGGAAGACAGGGATAGCTGGAGTAGAGATAGCCGTTGGTTCTTGATGGACCTCTCCAGATGAGCAGAATCCTTGGTAAATGTAGGATGGGGAGGAAGGCGGGTGGGAGGAGAAAGATAGGCACAACTGGTTCCTTTATCTGCTTACAGCTGCGTAGAGTCATTGGGGACTTCGGGGTCCCCATTTCCATCCTGATAATGGTCCTGGTGGATTCCTTCATCAAGGGTACCTACACACAGGTGAGTCCTCCTCATCCTCTGGCATGCCACCGTAGCCTTCATTTCCTTCCTCTCCTCTGTACCCTGCCAGAATGGCTTTTCCTAACCCAAAGTCAGCTAGAACTCATTCCCTGGCCTTGGTCTTCCAATATTCCCTCAAGACCCCTCCACTCAAGCAAGAGCCTGGGCCACCTTGCTCTTTTTATTCCTTAGCCCAGGGCCATAGGAGAGGGTGCACCTTGAGCCAGGCAGACACAGGTAAACCTCAGCTCAGCCAACAGATAAACAACCTCTCTGATCCGGGTTGTTTGCCTACAACATCGGGAAAGAGAGGACAGGCTTAGAGAAGCAGCTTGGAGCAAAGCAAATGTCCAATGAGCGCTTCCAACCAACTCCCTGCCCCAGGACCCTGACTTCCCTGACCCCATGTCTCCTTAGCCATCTGGTCCCAGGTTCTCACCAGCTGTCTCTTCTCACAGAAACTGTCGGTGCCTGATGGCCTCAAAGTGTCCAACTCCTCCGCCCGGGGCTGGGTCATCCACCCTCTGGGGCTATATAGACATTTCCCTACGTGGATGATGTTTGCCTCCGTTCTGCCGGCCCTGCTTGTCTTCATTCTCATATTCCTTGAGTCTCAGATCACCACGTAAGAGCAAGGAGAGAGGCTTGGCCCGGGAGGGCTGGAGGCAGGGAGGGAAGCAGGCTCTGGGTCAGCGGGAGACTGGCAGGTGGCTCGCTGCGGAGCATCAGAGGCAGGTCTGAGTCTTGTGGCCCCTGGGGTGGCATCATTTGAACACCTTGTAAAGTGGGAGCTATGAGCTCCACTGCTGGATGGTGGGAGGGGCCTGAACAGCGAAGGTGGGGGTGGGGGTGGGGTGAGGGGCGCTGAACATTCAAGGCTCCCTGAAGGTAAAGTTCCAGGATTTAGGCAAGAATGCCTGAGGGTGTTCCAGAGACTTCTAGCTCTCAGAGCCTGAATTCTCAAACAGCCAGTGGGGGCAGGAACTCAAAGGGAAATGGGAACAGAAGGAAAAAGAGACCCAGGGCAACCGGTGTGGGGAAAGAAAGAGGAGCCCACCGGGAGGGCCCAGCTTACCTGACTACCGTCCCCTCTACCCCAGGCTGATTGTCAGTAAACCGGAGCGGAAGATGATCAAGGGCTCCGGCTTCCACCTGGACCTGCTGCTGGTCGTTGGCATGGGTGGGGTGGCCGCCCTCTTCGGGATGCCTTGGCTCAGCGCCACCACTGTACGTTCTGTTACCCATGCCAATGCCCTCACAGTCATGGGGAAGGCCAGTGGTCCAGGGGCTGCAGCCCAGATCCAAGAGGTCAAGGAACAGCGGATCAGTGGGCTCCTGGTCTCTGTGCTCGTGGGTAAGTGGGGCCAGCCATGCCCCTATGCCCTGCTCCACTCATTTCTGGCCCTTGTTCTCGGGATGGGGCAGGGGTGGCTCTTCCCACTCAGAAATCCCACCTCCACTATCTCCCTTGTCCAACTTTGACTCTTTTTCTTGGGGTTGGAGAATGAGGCTCCCATATTGTCTGTATCTGTCCAGTAACCATCTGTATCTGCAACACCAGTTGCTCATGCTTCCCCAACACTAGCTCCTCACAGGAGGGGATCTAGCAGCAGCGAGGAAGCCCAGGGCCCTGGGACACTGTGATGGACATTTGTGCAGGGCAGGAGGGCTGCACTGCTGGGCTCTTTCCAAGTCAGACCCTTCCTCCATACATATGCTTAGCCAAGAGGAACGTAGTGGGGGTTTGCCCTGCCCTGCTTCTGGCTGGGTAACTTCCCTAGCCTCTGGGCCTCAGTTTCCCTATCTGCATAGTTAGAGGATTTATTAAGTCTCTGAGATTCTTTTCCAGATCAGTTGCTCTAAGGCTGATAGCATGCCTCCGTCTAAGGGGTGGTAGAGCATCCCTGGGCTCCATAGGAAGCTGAGTCCAGCAGGGTCATAGTTCACAGTCTACAGTTCCTCCTTTCCTTCTCACCGCTTCTCCCCCTTTCCGTAAAGAATAACGGAGGCATTCTGGGGTGAAGAGAAGCACAGGTTCCTCTGAGCACCGCCACTGCCCCACCTAGGCTGGGGAGTGGGTGTAAGGCAGGGAGGAGTTTGACTCCTTGGAAAGATAACCTTCCAGGTTGTTCCCCTCTGAGCCCATAAATAGCTGCTGCAGAAAAGGGTCACATGGCACTGTGGTTTCATGCTCCGTCCCAAGTTTGAGCAAAGCCCCATTGGTGCTGATCCCTGGGTGTCCTGAACTGAGAGTGTGTCCGTCCTCACAGGACTGTCCATCCTCATGGAACCTATCCTGTCCCGCATTCCCCTGGCTGTGCTCTTCGGCATCTTCCTGTACATGGGAGTCACATCCCTCAGTGGCATCCAGCTCTTTGACCGCATCTTGCTCCTGTTCAAGCCACCCAAGTACCACCCGGATGTGCCCTTTGTCAGGAGGGTATGTGGCTCTGCGGCTGTCCAGGCTAGGGTGGGGGAAGGGTGTTGGAACAGGGCAGACACTGACCCCGGCTGCCCCACAGGTGAAGACCTGGCGCATGCACCTCTTCACGGGCATTCAGATCATCTGCCTGGCTGTGCTGTGGGTGGTGAAGTCCACTCCCGCCTCGCTGGCCCTGCCTTTTGTCCTCATCCTCACTGTGCCTCTCCGTCGTCTCATCCTGCCACTCATCTTCAGAGAGCTGGAACTCGATTGTGTGAGTCTTGGGGGCCCTGGTGGGAGGAGAAGGGCCCGCCTGGTAATAGGAATGCTGTGTCTTGGAGCTGGGGAGACGGCAGAGCGAGGCGGATTGGCGGGGGGGGGGTGGGGGGTTTAGGAATAGATGTGGTTCCGTTGGTAGAATGCTTGCATCCAATGCTCAGGATCCCGGATTCAATTCCCAGCACCCCATAGATTGTATATAGAGGCACATGCTTATAATCCCAGCAGTAGGGAGGTAGAGGCGAGGAAATCAAAAATTCTAGGTCATCCTTGGTCACATGATTCAAAGCCAGCCTGAGTTACATAAGACCCCATCTTAAGAAGAAAAAAAAGTCTATATCCAAGGCCTTTGTCTCCGTCTTGGTCTGCTGTGTCCTAGCATATGATCTGGAGCAAGCAACTTCATTTCCCTATGGCTCCCCAGTGTAGGCAGGAGTCATGACCGGGTGAAAGGCTAATGAGGCACACACGGGGCGTGTCCCACATGAGCTGCTGAGCAGTTAGGTGTATCATCGCCCAAGTTATTTGGGACACTCTGTGTGGGGTTGCCATGGTGAGGGGAAGCCCTGCCCACCTTTTGCAGGTTCTCCTCACCAGACCCTCAGAGGCCACCTTCCCCATTGTAAACCACTCATCTAGACCAACTCTGTACTCTAGGGACAGCGCAGGGCTTGTCCGGGCTGGTTCCTAACTCTAGAGATGCCTCTTAAGTCCCCGAAAGGGCTCATCCTGTCCCACTCTCTCACCCTTTCCCTTCCACCCCCTAGCTGGATGGTGATGATGCCAAAGTGACCTTTGATGAGGAGAACGGCCTGGATGAGTATGACGAAGTGCCCATGCCTGTGTGAGCAGATGGCCCAGGCCCTAACCACTCCACTTTCCCACCCTCCCAGGAAGATCACTCATGGGCATGTTATGGCTGTGGGTGGGGAAGGAGAGGTTGTCTAGGAAACCCTCTATCTAAGATACACCGGATTTTCTGGCTAGAGATGACCAGAAGCTATATCAGGGAATTGGGGTCACAGTCTCTTGCAACTTTTCGAGTCCCAGAATGGAAAAGTTAGATCTGTGTCTCCTCCCTTCATAGCATAGTTATAAATAGAAAAGGGGAGAGACAGAGGACACTTTTCAAGTTTCTGCTGGCTGTGTGGCCTTAGGTAAGTCCCTTGACCTCTCTGGCCTCTGCTTCCTACTCTATAAAATGTATGCATTGGTAAGAGTACCCATGTTACCACATGGCAGCTGAGGACCAAGAGCAAATGCACAAGACCCATTACAGCCTTCATTGTTCTTTGAGCCTGCCCAGATCACACAGCCCCTGGGCCACACAGCAGGGACCCGTGCCTCCTGACATGGAGGCCACAGCTCTGTCCTCCATCTTCCCACCCACACGTCTGCCCTGTACAGAAATACCCCTAATGACTTCCTTCCATTTTCTGTCCCAGCCCCACCCCAAGACTCCCTTCTCTGCATCCAGAGAGGCGTCCTGGTGAGAATAAGGTGCAGGTGAGGGACTGGGCCTCAGACTCCTAGGTAGTTGTTCTCTCCCACCAGGTATTCAGTCATTTGTTCATTTGTTCGTTCATTCATTCATTCACTTATTCATTCATTCATACACTCCATAGCCACCTACTAAAGGCCCTAGACCTAGTAGACACTGGTTCAAGTTCCTCCTGTAGGGTGAGGCCAATACCTAAGTCTGCTCTGGACGTGGGCGGGGATAGAGGGAGGGTTGTAATTTATTAACTGTGTATTTTCTAAGTGCTCCTTCTGCACCTCACTTCTGCCCACACACTCAGCCCCCATAAGAGACCTGCTGTGTCCAACCCTAGCTAAGCTGAATCTTGGGGGGAACTAAGCTAAGTTGAATGCATTGGTAAGAGTACCCATGGAGTAGGAGACAGTGGCTTGCTCAAAACATGGATAAACATCTTTTTTTTTTTTTTTTTTA